>CM041809.1:37575259-37657759 GCA_023376895.1 Aspiorhynchus laticeps | reverse complement strand
TGTAAAGCAGCCGTTCGCGTGTTCATCTTGAGATCCACGTGAGCTGGGGTTTTGTTGGTAACTGATAAGTGTCTGCTGTTTATCACACTTTCTCTGCTTGAGTTTATCAGCATCTGCCTGCTGCACAAATACACTTCTTCTGGGGTCCGAACGAGGCGGCGGTGATGTTAAAGCATCACGTACAGCTCATGTGTGTAGACGGTAGATTAACAGACACTAATAGTGCGGAGCGTTTCTTTACTGATGATGCACAAACACACACCAGCAACAGATGCACTGAAGCATTAGTAAAGATAGTTTACACACAAATTTAAATTCTGTCATAATTTACTTACTAAGGCCAGTGCGTTTTCGTTTTAAAACGGCGTTTTACACTGTTTTTTCAACGTTTACACTGGCGTTTCAGAAACAATCTCCGTTTACACTACACAACCGAAAACGCATGTCACATGACATTTACATTTATGCATTTAGCAGACGCTTTTATCCAAAGCGACTTGCATTGCATTCAAGTTACAATTTCTACATTTTATCAGCTGGGAATCGAACCCATGATCTTGGCTCTACCATTTGAGCTACAGGAAAGCTGTACATGACCATTCATGCAGGTACAACCATAGATATACGTATATAGGTAGATGTCTTATTATTTAGATGACGGACGCATCTGCGTGCTTGGAGCGGTTGAATGAGGCATCTACCCGTACATCTCTATGGGTACTGTTGAGCATGTTGTTATTGTTTACACCAGGGGTCACCAAGTTCGGTCCTGTCCCTGCAGGGTTTAGCTCCAACCCTAATCAAACACACCTGAAGCAGCTAATCAAGGTCTTGGTATACTTGAAACTTCCAGGCAGGTGTTTTGAGGCAAGTTGGAGCTAAACTCTGCAGGACACCGGCCCTCCAGGATCAAGTTTGATGACCCCTGGTTTACACGGTCGTCAAGGATAAGCAGTGCGAATGTAGGCAGCCATGCCGTCGTTTTCAAAAGTCTCCGTTTTCGACCTTAAAAACGCCGGAGTAGTGTAAACAATAGGTGTATCCGTGGCAAAAGTTATGCGTTTTAAAACGAAAACGCACTAGTGTAAACGGGGCCTAACTCTCATGTTGCTTTAAGCCTGGCTCACACTACAGGAGTTTTAAAATCATAACCGATTATGAAGCAGCTGTTTTGCGGTCGCGCATTGTTCTATTGTGAAAGTACTGACGTAATCATATAGCCGTTACCATCCCGATTTAAATCCTTAATATCAAACATGTTTGAGGCTAAATCGGGGTAGAAGTCCTGTAGTGTGAGCCAGGCTTTAAAGGTTTGAATATGTACAGTTGTGATGAGACATGAGATTTTTACAGAATAATGCTTTAAATTCCATCAGCATTGATATTCTCAGCTAAACCATCTCATTCCTTGTGAATAAAGTGCATTTTAGCATACTTCTAAAAGAGTACTTATGGAAATAAAGAAAACACTTAAGTGTGGAGTGATTGCAATGTTTTCAGACATTATTTACAGTTAAATCAAAATCTATGATGTTTAAAACTACATTAAATGCAGCTTAAGAGAGTTAAATAGCACTGAATTACATATGCAGTTTCATTATTAATTCTATTGTGTGAAATATGATTAAAGTGTACTGATAAGCATTTATGATAAACTAAAATATACTTTAATGTCATTCCTATTGAGACTTTTATGTGTTTACATTTATTTGCAATTGCAATGATGGTTGCAATTTATTACATACACATTATTATCTTTAATAATGTCAAATAACACTAGTTAAATATTTAAGTATTTTAAGTGTGCTTTAGTGTATTAGTCAGCACATCAAATGCTCATTAAAATTTAATGCACTTAAGTAAACCTTTAAATGTGATGTTATTATAAAGTGTACTTAAGTAGCACAATCATAAAAGCGTCTCTCTTTAAGAGATATTATATTTTATGCCTGAAAGTGCAGTTTTTTAATATTTGAAGCACACTTCTGTTTCACAAGGGAACCAAAAACTATTGGACCTGCATCATCTGTCTTATCTTTATAGTAAGTGTAAACCCTTGTTTGTTTGCGTCCAGGATTTGCTGAATATACAGGACTCTAAACCTCATCAGAGTCATTTGACGTCAGCCCAGAAACGATGACGGATATCTTGTTGTCTTTATTCTTTGTTGTAGTCAGCGTTGGAAATGTTGTGAGTTTTGCATGTTACACTATATTGCCAAAAGTATTGGCACCCCTTCTACTGACTTTAGTAATTTCTATGAGTACAAATCTTAATGTTAAAGCATATAATGATATTCTAGGAAATTGTGTGCTTCTAATATTATAGCAACAGTTTGGACTCTTTTCTATTCTAACATGACAATGTCTCTGTGTATAAGACAAGGTTCAAAAAGAAAATGATTGATTGAGTCAGTGTGGAAGAACTTGACTGGTCTGCATAAAACCAAGTCCTAATCCCAGTTTAACACCTCTGGTGTGACTGTAAATGCAGACCTTGAGACAAAAACTCATCACCAAACACCAATGACTTGTACATATGGGTTCAGTCATTTTAGACACTTACAAAACTGTTGCTACAGAGATGAAATACAATTTTTAAATACATGAATTATGTTCCCATCGTTGTTGCCACAGATTTGGAAGTGCATCTGTTCTAAAGAAGGGGGTGCCAATACTTTTGTCTATATAGTGTATGTACAAGTCATTGGAATATCATTATATGCTTTAACATTAAGATTTGTACTCATAGAAATTACTAAAGTAGTCAAACCTGTTCATTAGAAGGGGGTGCCAATACTTTTGGCAATATAGTGTATCTGTAAAAGACCCATTTTTGTTAGTTCCCTCACATTTGGACTCGATCGGTCTGAATGGAGAAGCAGCTCTAATGAGAGTCAGCTGGATGTGTTTAAGATTTGTCCCTAACTAGTGAGCGAGGGAAGGGAACGTGAGAGTATCGGAGCGTAACCTTCAGACGGAGAACAAAGAGTCTGTTTCTAAACTATCACTTCATTGTGGTTTCACGTCCTTCTCTCCGCTCGAGGAAAGCATCGAGTCATTCTGACTAATGAAAACACCCAGAAAATCAATCAATATGAATGGAAACGAGCCGAACAGATTGGCAAGAAGCTGCGGTGTTTCCAGACCACATAATGCAGGAAAATAGCATGAACAAGAAAACTTATTCTGTTTTTTCCCCCATTTGGAAGAAATGTGTTCATTTTGGCAGATTTGTCCAAATTGAAGCATTTTCACTGCTGGTCTCTAACTGTGTGTGTGACGTGCTAACAGAGTGAACAAACTTAAGTCAGTATTTAACTTAATTAGGTCATGCTGACTAAATCTTTGAGTTAAAGTGGTCATGTGACGTTGCTAAAAAGAACATTATTTGGTGTAATCAATACGTTTGTGGTTTAAAAACACATTATTTTCCACATACTGTACATTATTGTTGCTCCGTCTTTCTGAAACACGTCGATTTTTATAAACTCATTGTTCTGAGAAGCGAGGCGTGCTCTGATTGGCCAGCTATCCGGTGTGTTGTGATTGGCCGAATACCTCAAGCGTGAGACGGAGATGTTACCGTATTGTGATGCGTGTCCCGGTGCGACGAGACTAAAACAATAAACACATTATAAACGAGGCATTTGTTGCATGCAGTGAGGACATAATTACTGATTATAATGACTTAGGCCGTGTTCACACTTGGCGTCTTTTTTGACTTGAAAAAGTTGACGAGCGCTTTTTTAGTAAAATAAAAAGCTGGCAGCGTTTTGGTTACAAATAGCAACCGAGGGCATCTTTTGTTGCTATAGCAACAGCTGCAGCGGTAGCCTAGCGCTGTGTGCTGGAGAAATGTCGGGTTTTGAAGTTAACGTTGGATTTTGAAGTTAACGGGGAGGGTATGCACGACGTTTGTGGGAGCGCGACATTATGGAAACTGTATAGTGCTTCCAACAATTTAGTCCATGGATGATGCACGGTTTCATACAACTACTTGTGCTCCGAAACTAGTACGATCTGTGGCCATCTTCTCCTCCTTTTTCTTGTTGTTATGGAAACGACTCGCCACTCGCTTGTCATTGGTCAGCTGTCAAAAAGGCGCTTGACGTAAGGCGTTTTTTTCAGAAAAGTTTAACTTTTTTCAACTTGAAAAGACGCTCTGAGCTGCAGAAAAAGACGCCGGCGGTGGCGTTTTAAAAAGCGCTCAGGACTTTTTTGAAAACACGGTTTACTCCACAGGATCATAATGTAAAACAGACGCCGGCAGCTTCAAACATAGCCTTATACTGTCTTTTTAAACATTTACCATGTCTGCATTTGTGATCGGAGAAACCCAAACAACAAGCACTACTCTACACGACTCATAACTCACGTTTGAATCGTCAGAAGCAGATTCTTTAAATATGAAAACATACTTACAGGTTGTGAATCAGAAGCAAAGCTGGAATTGCTCCACTTTATAGAAACCGTCTTTGTGCAGACAGCATTGTAGGCTACTCTTCCAGCTTCGTAAATTGCGCTGCACACACTCCAATATTTGTGTTGAACTGTTCTGGAACAGTGTTGTAAATACAACTTAAAGGGATAGTTCACTTTGAAATTAAAATGTGGTATCTATCAGCTTACCCCAAGGGCATCCAAGATGTAGGTGTCTTTTTTTCTTCAGTAGATCCAATTTTGATGTTTTTAGGTCAAACCGTTCTAGTCTGTCAGTCATATAATGGCAGGTATAGGTCACTGTCTCTATAAGAGGGAAAAAGAACATGCACAGAGAAATCCAAATTAAACAATTCCCCATCGTAACTACACATTGATGGCCTAAGACACGAAACGAGCGGTTTGTGTGAGAAAACGAACAGTATTTATATCGTTTTTTACCTCTTGTACACAACCATGTCCAAGTGATCTGAGTGCACACACACATCCGGTGTGTGACGTGTGTGACGCGTGTGTGTGTGTGTGCGCGCGCTCTGGCTCTGACGGGGCGTCGGCGTCAACGCTTGACGGAGGGCGTGTCTGAAGCGTGGTGCTGACGCGCCGTCATAGTTACAACAACCAATCACATACTTCTCTGGTGTTGCATGAACGGGATTGGGTATTTGCATGAGGCGATCTGATTGGCTGACGCCTCCGTTGGTGCTTGAAAAGTTGCGTCAGCACCACGCTTCAGACACGCCCTCCGTCAAGCGTTGACGCCCCGTGTGAATGCAGCGTGAGCCAGAGCGCACACACACACACACACACACACACACACACACACACACACACACACACACACGTCACACACCGGATGTGTGTGCACTCAGATCACTTGGACATGGTTGTGTACAAGAGGTAAAAAACGATATAAATACTGTTCGTTTTCTCACACAAACCGCTCGTTTCGTGTCTTAGGCCATCAATGTGTAGTTACGATGGGGAATTGTTTAATTTGGATTTCTCTGTGCATGTTCTTTTTCCCTCTTATAGAGACAGTGACCTATACCTGCCATTATATGACTGACAGACTAGAACGGTTTGACCTAAAAACATCAAAATTGGATCTACTGAAGAAAAAAAGACACCTACATCTTGGATGCCCTTGGGGTAAGCTGATAGATACCACATTTTAATTTCAAAGTGAACTATCCCTTTAACACTGATTTATAGTTATAGTTGTGTTCTCTTTTGGATCCCAAACAAAGTAGTTTCTCTTTCACAATGAAACACAGCGTCTCCAGAACATGATGCCGGCGGCAGCAACAACACTACAGCCAGAATAATAGCTCCGCCTTCTTTCATTGTGTATACGTTTGGGCGGAGTTATGCAAATCTCCCCACATCGTGATGTAGACGTGTTTGAATGAGCTGTTTTAGGAGGCAGAGTCTTAACTTTGATAAAGAATATCTCGTTGGTTTTGAGACTTTAGTCTTTGCAACTTATATTTATATTATATATTTATAGATAAGACTTCAGGGATCTTATCTATGCACAAACAGCTTGTGACACTCCAAAGAGAAAGAAACACTTGAAATCTCATCATATGACCCTTTTAAGAGGTGCAGAATTTTTAGTGTGCATTTGATTGAATAAAATAAAGATTACTGTAGTATGTTTTACACTCTTTCAGCTTCAAAATTTCACGTTTAGTTAAATGTGTTACTTGCTGTTTCTTTGTAAATAACGTAATGGTTCACCCAAAAATGAAAATGTGCTGTAAAACCTTCAGGATCATACGAGATTGAGTTTGTTTCTTCATCAGGTTTGTAGAAATGTGTCTCTGCATCAGTGTCTCAGCAATGGATGCTCTGCAGTGAATGGGTGCCGTCAGAATGAGAGCTGATAAAAACATCACAATAATCCATCAGTTAACATCTGGAGAAGACAAAAGCTGAAACTAATCCAGCATTAAGATGTTTTCGACTCAGTCTGACGGCACCCATTCACTGCAGAGCAAGTGATGTGAGCACATTTGCATCAAATTCTCATTCTTAGGAGGATTATTCCTTTAATTGTGGACAGTACCAGCAATTTCTAAGCTTTGTTTTTGATCGTAAAGGGTTACAGAAGCAGTTAAACCAATGGAAACACCTGTGAATGACTATTAAACTGTCATTTGATTAAAAACGAAACCTCATCTGAGCGATTGCAGCAATTTTATTAATCGCTGTATGTTTTAATGACAGTCCCGTAATGATAAGAGGGTCATTGAGAAGAGAGAAATACAGAATCTCCAGCTGTGAGAATTCAGAGACGCATGAATCTGTGTTTTATGACATGTTACCTTTCGCTGCTCTGCTATATTTAATAGAAAGTGTTGACCTCAGGGTCGTGTGGATTATAGGTTCTTGTGAACGGCGTGTAAGTGCTTGTTCTGACCTGCTTTCTCAAGCCCAGAATAATGAAATAACCATCTGCACTTAAAGCAGTCTGCCTCATTCTGCTTCAGTCTTGTATTTGTTTGAAATGTTAGACACTGCTGGAATGTATTTTTAAGCACTGATGCCATATTTTCAGTGTTGGTCTGGCTAATAATCCAGTCCAGATGTGTCCTGATCGTCACTGTGGTTCTCTAACTAACCCGGGCTGGTTTGGCTTTAACTCAATACTTTGTTTGCAACACTGAGAAAAGACACAAATACACACGTACATATGTGACCCTGGAGCACAAAACCAGTCATAAGGGTCAGTTTTATGATTTATGCATCATCTGAGAGCTGAATAAATAGCTTTCCATTGATGTATAGTTTGGACAATATTTGTAAATCTGGAATCTGAGGGTGCAAAAAAATCTAAATATTGAGAAAATCACCTTTAAAGTTGTTCAAATGAAGTTCTTAGCAATGCATATTACTAATCAAAAATTAAGTTTTGATATATTTACGGTAGGAAATTTACTAAATATCTTCATGGAACATGATCTTAATATCCTAATGATTTTTGGCATAAAAGAAAAATGTATAATTTTGACCCATACAATGTATTGTTGTCTATTGCTACAAATATAGCTGTGTTACTTATGACTGCTTTTGTGCTCCAGAGACACATATGAAACGGGCTCCAAAAGTCTGAGATTGTTTGTGAATATTCTTTTAAGTTATTACAATATTGTTCATTACTAATAAAATCATCAGCATACGAATTTGAGTGACAGGTTCACGCTCAAATTGTTTTAAACTCAGTCCATCTCATGGTTTAAATTTATTACAAATTATACATTTCAGCTCAGCAACGGATGCTCTGTAGTGAATGGGTGCCGTCAGAATGAGAGCTGATAAAAACATCACAATAATCCACACCACTCCAGTCCATCAGTTAACATCAAAAGCTGAAACAAATCCAGCATTAAGACATTTTTAACTCAAACATGAGTTCATAATCCATAATAACTCTTCCTCCAGTGAAAAAGTGCATCTGCTGTTGTCTCTCGCATCAAAATCCAGCCACATATTTGTTTAGAGCTGTTTTGGCATCTGTGCAGATTTCTCTCCTGATTCAGACCAGAACACTTTTTCACTGGAGGAAGAGTTATTATGGATTATGAACTCATATTTGAGCTATGAGAATTTGCTGCAAATGTGCTCACCCTTTACATAACTTGCTCAGCAGTGAATGGGTGCCGTCAGACTGAGTCAAAAGCATCTTAATGCTGGATTTGTTTCAGCTTTTGATGTTAACTGATGGACTGGAGTGGTGTGGATTATTGTGATGTTTTTATCAGACTCTCATTCTGACGGCACCCATTCACTGCAGAGCATCCATTGCTGAGACACTGATGCAGAGATGCATTTACCTGATGAAGAAACAAACTCATCCTGATCTTGGAGTATATAATTTTTTTTTTTTTTTTTATGGTCAAATTTTCATTTTAGGTGTGTACTATTCCTTTAAAATCCTTAAAAATGATCTGATCAGAATTACAATTTGAGTGAATAGTTGAAAAAATTTCAAAATCTTAAAACCTTGTAAATTATAAACATACTGCAACACTGAAAAGTATGAACAAAAAGTCCAACAAAAAAAATGCACATTTGTGCCTAATATTTGCGCGTGCTGTGTATATATATATTTGCTGATTAGAGTATTGTTAAGCTTGCTATAGAGCCAAACTTAACAGAGTCAGAAAATCAGTGTAATAACAGGGTGTGTGGTCTGCAAAATCATAAAACAATATCTAATTAAATAAAGTGTCGATGATTTCTCAACTGTACCGTCATTGAAGGAAATCTCATTACACGGTTAATTAGAGCTGCACAATTTGTTCAATAAATCATACTGCAGATAGTGTAATAAACATAGCTGTCATAACAACAACAAGGCTATAAAAACAGCAATGCTTCACAACATGTGTGTTTAGTGGATATGGATGAATATCTGAGGACTCTTTAATTGCTCATTAAAATAAAAACACGCTGAGGATGAACAGATCAGATGCAGTTATGCTACAAATCATAACTCTTTCATTGTACAGAAAGAGAGCATTTTCACTGACCGTAGAGGTCAAGCACTCCCTTTAAAATCACTGAAGCTGTTTACAGTATGAAATTAATATCTTACATTTATACACACATTTGCACTTTATTGCTTCTAAGGAGAGAATTCACCAGAAAGAGGTGAGCGAGTGAAGAAAAGAGGCATGTAATCTGACTCATCTGAACGCCTCTGATTGGTCACTGCATTCATAAGCTCAACAGAATCGTGTGTGATTGGTTATAATGCAGCGCTGTTGTCTGTATCTGTCTTTGGCTCAGCGAACGCAGATTTTAATTTAGCAGCTGATGATAGACGCACTGAACGCTCTAATCACGCTGGTGGGATTGTATTAAATATAGAAAAAAATAATCGGCTATTTTTTGTCTTTTGGAAGCTGCATTCAAAATCCACTTGGCTCAGTGAGGGCACGTGCTCTCTTACATTGATGGGCATGACTCTGATTTCTCCTGCCGCTGCTTCTGAAATAGAAACACTATCAGCTCCTGCATTAAAGCACAATGCCAGTCATCCACCAGTGAGTTTACAGGACAAGATACAGTCATAATAACTGCTCATATGAGCTGTGCAACCCAATATGTGTTTCTGTCGTGATCATATGTGACCCTGGAGCACAAAACCAGTCAATTTTATGAAATTGAGATTTATGCATCATCTGAAAGCTGAATAAATAGCTTTCCATTGATGTATGGTTTGTTATGATAGGACAATATTTGAAAATCTGGAATCTGAGGGTGCAAAAAAATCTAAATATTGAGAAAATCACCTTTAAAGTTGTTCAAATGAAGTTCTTAGCAATGCATATTACTAATCAAAAATTAAGTTTTGATATATTTATGGTAGTAAATTTACTAAATATCTTCATGGAATATGATCTTAATATCCTAATGATTTTTGTCATAAAAGAAAAATGTATAATTTTGACTCATACAATGTATTGTTGTCTATTGCTACAAATATACCTGTGTTACTTATGACTGCTTTTGTGCTGCAGGGACACTTATGACACACACTCACACTCACACTCACTCACTCACTCACTCTCTCACTCTCTCTCTCACACACACACACACACGCTGAATCTTCACTGTCTCGTGTGGATTCCAGCTGTCAAGTGACCTTGATTGATAGCTGTGGCCTGCAGGTGTTCCCACACTGTACCTGTACCTCTGAGCGGTGTGTGTGTGTGTGTGTGTGTGTGTGTGTGTGTGTGTGTGTGTGTGTGTGTGTGTGTGTGTGTGTGTGTGTGTGTGTGTGTGTGTGTGTGTGTGTGTGTGTGTGTGTGTGTGTGTGTGTGTGTGTGTGTGTGTGTGTGTGTGTGTGTGTGTGTGTGTGTGTGTGTGTGTGTGTGTGTGTGTGTGTGTGTGTGTGTGTGTGTGTGTGAGTGAGTGAGATCAGAGAGGTCAATATGAGCCGAGGCTCTTGATTTAGAGAGGAATCACAAACATGACTCGGCCTGTTATTGCTGATATCAGAACAAAGATAACACGATCACACGTCTCTCACACAACAGCTTATTCATCATCACAGATCAAGCTCACTTTTATACACACTAGAAGTGTAAGTTAGGAAATATTTAACCTATAACCGCGTCTTCTCTCAGACCTCACGCTGTGCTGACAGTAGTTTGGTGTCTGATGTTACCTCATAGAAAAAGCTATTAATTTTTAACAGATTAGAATGTATTGCTGTCTGGAAGATCATGAGAAGATTTCCCGTCACGGCAGGTAGGGGAGAGCGGGGCACACAGTAACACTTTTTGTGTAAATCCACTTTGTGTTCAGAGTATAATTATTTTATCCACAGTAATTTCACACTTGTCTGGTACAAATGTCACTTTGTTTCATAATTACAGTGCATACGTTTTTCTTTATTTACCCTCAAAAATTGGAAGTGAAATGTGACAACATGCCCCGTAGGTGGGGTACATTGTAACATCTGAGGGGCACGTTGTAACATGACCATATGACCGCTTAAAATGTTATCTGATCTGAGGGGCGGACTTAACCAATAGTCGAGGTAAGCGTCCGCTTAGGGCCCCGGGGAATCAGGGGCCCCGTCTGATATTGCCGAAACATATTTGGCAAATGCACCAGTATGTACACTATATTGCCAAAAGTATTGGCACCCCCTTCTAATGAACTACTTTAGTAATTTCTATGAGTACAAATCTTAATGTTTAAGCATATAATGATATTCTAGGAAATTGATTTGGAAGTGCATCTGTTCTAAAGAAGGGGGTGCCAATACTTTTGTCCATATAGTGTATTTGTGTTATGGAGAACGGAGAGTTTTGTCAGGTGTGGAGTTCTGATAGCTTGTGAATCCTCTCATTATAACAACGTGTAAATAAGAGATTAATTGTGCAGAGCGATTAATAACGGGACGTTGTGAGATCGTGATGAACTGAGTGACAGCTTTTAGTGATTATAGACGGAGCGCATTCTAAGCTGATATCTCAGAACAGATATATTCACCTCAGTAAAGAAATTAATGTTTAAAGTCATAATTTTATTTGTCTTGATGCTTCAAAATGACTCTCTTGTGTGCTTTTCCTAGAACTATAAATGCAAATTAATTATAAACTAAAAACGCGTATAAATGCACAAATGACTGGAGATTTTCACTTAATAGATTACATTTTCAATTAGTTTCTCGGCAAACCCTATCGTTTGCTTTAAGAACACATGGAATATGGAACGAGTTGCATGACATTTTAATCCTTTTTGGAAAAATATTGAAGTTTACAATTCATTAAATGCACAAGTGCAAGCATTTTTTAATATAATGTCGTTTTGTTATCCGAAAAAAATAAGGTAGCTTAATATGGCTTTAGAACAGCATCATATTGACTAATTATTTAAGCTACTTAAGTTGTGAAGGGGTGATAGTTACAATAAATAATAGTTATAGCTATTATAATCGAGCAAAATATGGGTTACGCATAGTTATTGTGTTGGGGCCCCGTACCTGAAATCTGCTTAGGGCCCCACATCACTAAGTCCGCCCCTGAATGTGTGTAAAACTGTTCTCTTGATTTTGCTGCACGTGTTTTCATTGAGTTCACCGTGCTCGTCATCTCGGAGTAAAATTACACCTGGACTCATAACTGCTTGATTTTCCAGCAGTTTTATAATTTGATATTTACATAACTGCATTTAGACTTGTGTAAAAACCTTTGAACAACCATTAGATTCACTCCAACTTAAAACGTCAGGAGATGAAGCCTGGTGTCTGAGCGCTTGTTCTTCATGCAGATTTAATGTTGGATCACTGCTTGGTTTATATTCCTCTTTCCTTTCCAACCTGCGTCGTCTTCATCATCCTCTGCTGCGATCAAACAACATTTGTTGATGTTTCCGTACTTTAAGTTGTAATTTAGCTCAAAACCAAGTCCCCTTCAGGTTTGAATATTGCTAAACTTACATAATGAGAATATGATTTGACGTAACTTGAGGTTTGTGTGACTGAGTGGCGTTCGTTGTCTACAATGAGCACAGTGTCCTTTACAAACCTGATGCAATATGCATGTGTTTATATCTGATCTGTTTATTCCATTAACTGCTGATGCTCACCTCGTGAGTTTAATTTGATGATATTTTATGTATGTCCATAAGGACTCAGTGTATTTATGTAGGGCCGTTTTAATTTTTCTGGACTCCTTTTTAATGGTCAAATTAAATTTTATTAATCAAAAAACATGCATAATTAATTAAAATCATGAAACTTATACAATTTAACATTAATTTATTAAAAGTGTAACAAAAATGACATGTTTAGGGCCGTATTAAATTATTATTTTTTCCTCACCTTATGTTTTATTACCAAATTCTGTGTTTTAGCGTCTGATTATTTGAATGCATACAAACAATTATTATTTATTCTTACAGTAGCTTATGAAATGCCCCCCCCCTCCTCAGAAATTCTGTGTTGTGTATTTAAATATTACTGATTATCAGACGAAGACATAAAACATTGATTTAATTTATATTTTAATTAATGAAAATTAAACATTTACATTTTTGCCAAATAAAGGGGATTTACTATTAAAATTAAAATATTTTGTGATTATTACTTAAAAAAAAAATTAAAGTTGTATTATTATCATCAGTAGTAGTAGTATTACGTACATTCTACTAAATAATAGTAATATAGCTATTTCTGACACAATGTCTTCAAGTTAAACAGGACTTTTATTTTGGCGGGTTGCCGAGTAAAGTTCTGTGTGTATATGATATGACTAGTTTTACTCAAATGAAATGGTAAAATGCTGGTTTTGATCAGTTTTGGAGATATTGTTGATGTATTTATGTCTTCATTGAGACGTCAGACGCTGAAATCACGCGCTCTGTGTATGTAGTAAACAAAACCCTGCTCCATTCACACAGAGACACATGCAGGATTCAGAGTTACATCAGATACTAGTCCAGATCACCATTTGATTTAAGTGACCTGCTTTTGATTAATGCATCCAAACTTTGACAAACTCCGTGACATTAGACTATAAATTCAGTTTAATGACTGGATTCCGTCTGTGTTTTCTGCATCATAGAGCTCTATACATGTATGTCAGGGACTCGATCAGTCACTGAGATCTGTGTGGTTTCACCTCTAAGTCTGGTTTTCGATGCTTTCCTTTACGACGTCATCTAATAACACAGATTTATTATGCTCTGTTAAGAGATTTTGATATTTGAAGTTTGAAAAATGACAGTAATTTCCACGAATACCGTCTCACTAACGTGTTTCTAATGTTCGATGGGATTTGCTGCTGTGGATGTGGTTTGGCATGAGTTAAATCTGCTCTCGACCCCCAGCGGTGTGCTATAATCAAACACACATGTGTTTCTGTGCATTCAGTCTTATAAACATTCAGCCATAATAACACAATGCTGCCCAAAACCTTACATAAGCATCTCTTTATATAACAAACAGAAGTTTACACCCAGGATTTAAGCACTCAACCACATTTGATACTTACTATTCATATAATAATATTAAAATTGATAAATGGCACAACATGCATAATGTACACAATTTGAATGAAGGCCAAAATATTCATGGAAAATTCTTAAAGGTATAGTTCAGCCAAAAATGAAAAATTGCTGAGAATGTGTTCATCCTCAGTTCATCAGAGATCAGGATGAGTGTGTTTCTTCATCAGGTTTGTAGAAATGCATCACTGCATCAGTGTCTCAGCAATGGATGCTCTGCAGTGAATGGGTGCCGTCAGAATGAGATGCTCTGCAGTGAATGGGTGCCGTCAGAATGAGATGCTCTGCAGTGAATGGGTGCCGTCAGAATGAGATGCTCTGCAGTGAATGGGTGCCGTCAGAATGAGATGCTCTGCAGTGAATGGGTGCCGTCAGAATGAGAGTCTGATAAAAACATCACAATAATCCACAGCACTCCAGTCCATCAGTTAACATCAAAAGCTGAAACAAATCCAGCATTAAGATGTTTTTGACTCATTCTGACGGCACCCATTCACTGCAGAGCATCAATTTCAACTGTTCCTTTAAGAATAAAAATCTGCCATTTTCTAATTAAATTTCTAAAATAATTGAAGAATATTTTGTATTCCCAAAACTACTGAAGATTTTTTTTTTGCATTTTCTCTTTCCATTTTTCTTGAGACACAACTTATGAGATAAATTAATGAAAATTGTCATTAATTTCTCAAAACGTTGTATCTGCTCTTGTATGCACCTTTTCAGATAACACTCGTGCTTTTCATTTTATTTTTAAGAACAAAAAATATTTTTAAAAGAATATTTGAGAACTTTTTTTTAAAGAAATGCACTTATAGGAACATACTTAAACTTCTTAGAATGTATGTGGGTTATTAAATAGTAGATAAAATGCAGTCTTAAGGCCATTGCACACTGAGTCCGAAATCTTCGCATGCGTTTTTCCGTTTTCTTCATATTCCTCATCCTTTCCTATCAAAATGCATGCAACGGATGCGAAAACGCAGAAAATCGAACCTGATCCAAAACATTTTTGACGGACGTGTGCAGAGACCTTTAGACTTAGTTCACGCTGCAGGTCTTAATGCTCAGATTGGATTTTTTGCTGAAATCTGATTTTTTTGCGCTGTTGTTCACATTGTTATTTAAATGAGACTGCCATCGGTCTCATGTGTGAACCGTATACGACCCTGACCCGCATGCGCAGAAGACGACGTGACGTCAGACGCAGGAAATATAAATGGATGCTGCGTGTGTTTAGCAATTTTTAAGTTAATGTGCTAAATAATGAAGTGATAGTATTGTCTATATATCGTCTGCCATTGTGATTTTAATCTTCCCGCCTCGTCCAGCGCAGAATTGTGACGTCTGTCGCATTTCAATGACGTAAAAATCGCATGCGACATGGCCGTTCAGACTGAAGTCGCATTGCAACACATGGGATATGTATTTAGGACCAAATATGAAAGTGGCCTGGGCCTGATTTGAACAAATCGGATTCGTGCTGTTCAGACTGTGATAAGAAAATCAGATATGGGTCACATTTGGGCAAAAAAATCGGATTTGGGCCACTTAGTGTGAACTAAGGCCTCGTTTACACTGTCAGTTAAATGTGACTCAATTCTGATTTTGTGCTCATATGTGACACGGATCGGATCTGTTCTGTGACGGTGTAAACAGGAATAAAACGCATGCATTCTGATATAGCGAGATCGGATTCGGGCCTCATTCATATGTGGAAATAAATCTGATATAAATCGGATATGTGCCGATGCGACTCATGTAAACGGGCAGATCGGATTTTCTGAGGCATCGCGTTCTGTACGTCATTAAAACTTGACAATTTGGTTCTTCTCCGTGGTTTAATGACGTTATGTGGGACCCATGCATGCTGGCAAAATGAGTGTAAATGCGCACGGGCTGTTTTGAGCTAACGTTACAGACAAAAAAAAAAGCTATCCCAATGCTCCACATAGTAATTAAACATCTAAAAGTATCTTTAATTGTATATTTTCTGAGAGGATGAACTTTTCTCCGCTCGCTTCTCGCGCTGACTGTCATCTGAAGAGCGTGCATAACGGCGCTTCTGACGGCGCGCGATCCCCATAAATACACAGCATTACAGTATTTCAGTATTCCTGCAATCATAATCTGTTCTGTCTTCAGTGAACGCTTGGGGAACTGATGGGAAAACATCTGATGTGTAACTTTATATGCTTCGTGCATTACAGGCCGTCTGTCTCGATGTTATCGATCAATAAAAGAAAAGAGGGAATCACACTTCATTTAACTGCTTTTGTAGTTTTAATCAATTTATTTGTAATGAACACACTGAAGTGATTTTTACATTTGATCATTTGTTATTCGCCGGCTATATGAATGCTTTTGTTTAGATGTAAAATGATAAAGTTAATGCATTATTTGTTTCTTTCTAGACTATTTGTTTCTATACTGTTTTTTGTTGTTGTTTTTTTGCATCTGTTCTTATTTATAATAAAAAACAGCTATATTTTGATTATTAATATAGGAGCCTAATTATTAATAAGAAAAGAACTGGATTAAAACTTTAATCTTTCTCATAATCAACCTGGCTGATAATGGGTGTAGCAGTCATTTTTTTGTCCAAAAAAAAAATCATACATCATTTTGAAGGTCTTTTAATGGAGAATGTGAAAATAAAAACAAAAATAACAAATTTTTCAAATTTGCTGGACTGGTTTTGTCAGCAGGTCACATTATTCTCGGGAGGAAGCACGTGAGGCGCTAAATGACAACAACGCATGCGGGATGCTTCAGATTGTGTGGCAAGTGTAAACATGAATCGGATATGGGTCACAATTGAAAGAACGTGTAAATGGACAGCCAAAAAAATCAGATATAGGCAACAAATCGGAATTGAGCATCAAGACCTGCAGTGTAAACGAGGCCTAAGTCTAAGGTGTGCTTCTAAAGTCAGCTTCTGTGTTTGAAATCTTCAGTTCCACACAATAATGATGCTTTCAATGTGCCAATGACAAAAACACAAAATCTGTCCCATATGCCTATACTCTTGTTATTGTCCCACACATGCGTCAAGCACAAAAGCGCTAGCGTATGTCTGATTCCTGACGAGTCTTTAGATTGCTTCCTTCCATCATGATAAGCCTGTAGAGGTTATTATGTGTCTTTACAGCTCGCTGCGCCTCCGGCTGTCCTGAACTCTGTAATCCTCCAGGATTCTCCACCGTGTTTCACTCATGTGTGTTTTAACAGCGCAGGTCCTTTAACCCTTTACTACCACTCTACCCCTGAACTAAATCACTCAGTCATAGAATAAATAACTCCTTTACAAACAAGCAATGAGCCACAAGAGGCTGTTACACCACAAACCCTGTTAACCGTGGTATAATCGCTGTAACACACAGCCTGTAATTACTGTATATATAAAATGCAGCAACAGTAAAGACACATTTAGAATATTTACGTGTATTTAAAAAGTCATGATGATAAACTGTGATGGGTATTTTACGGTAAATCTTTTTGACACCAGTAGGCCACCTACTGGCATCAAAAAGAGTCACCGTTAAAATGCCCATCACAAATTTATCATGTAAGTGATGAATGAGTCATTGCATAATTCACTCAACCGTTTTGTTAAAAAAACTGATTCTAAAAATTATGAACTATATAATATGAATGTCCAATTTTTAGTGGAGCAGAAATTGACGAAGTAACTGGCAATATTTTGTCTGAATTGTAAGTTACAGGTCGTCAAAAGAAAAATGTCATGATATTATAGAAAGTACCTATCTTTAACAAAAACCTTCCCACATGATATTTTTAGTGGCAATCAATTTAATCTGCTGTTGAAAATGGTATAAAAATGTTCAGAATCTTGCCATAATAGTACGCAATCTGAGTAGTTTTTCAACACACTGTGAATTTGCACATACTATTTTTTCATATGCTATATTTCGCCTACTATATCCCAGGGAAGTATGCATACTCGGATGCAGCCAGGTGTCTGCCTTTATGACGGAGTCATTGTATGATTCACTCAACTGATTACTTATGTATCAGTATGCATGGTATAGTAGGCGAAATATAGTATATGAAAAAATAGTATGTGCAAATTCACAGTGTGTGGAAAAACTACTCTTTTTTATTTTTATAAATTTTTATACCATTTTCAACTAGGGCTGCAACGATTAGTCGACAACGTCGAAAATAAAAAATGGTCGACAAATATTTTTGTCGTCAAGTAGTCGTTTGATCTCATATGAGCTAATGTAAGAGCCTGCAATACTGCGGTTTGACCAGTGTGGCGCTGTAGAGCAAGACTGTAATTCAGCCCTAGTTGAAAATGGTATAAAAATGTTCACAATCTTGCCATAATAGTACACAATCTGAGTAGTTTTTCCACACACTGTGAATTTGCACATACTATATTTCACCTACTATATCCCAGGGAAGTATGCATACTCAGATGCAGCCAGGTATGACGGAGTCATTGAATTATTCACTCAACTGATTACTTGAAGGAACAAAAACACCACTACTGTGCATTATTTAAAGACATGCCATGGTTGATTATCCTCTGGCTTTGTTTGAAATTATTTTCATTATCTGAGCAAAAACTGTCTGAAATGTAAGTTACTCTTGTTTGTGTACCAGTGGTTGAACTCACAGCTTGTCAGGCGCAATATAGTTTTAGTGTTGCATACACAGGGTAGAGAGAGACTTGTAGAAAGCCAAATGCATCTTTATGATATTTACATTCTGTTACCTCTATGCATGTCTGTGCACTTCATATAGACTCCTGCTCCTCCGTCAGCACAGATATAGTCCTGTGGAGTGTGTTTGAGGAGATAATGACATTAAGTGTGCTAAAAGTGTGCCTGTGTGTATATGAGAAGGTCTCGGTTGCATCACTAATATATGAAGCGGGGACTGGGGACAGTAGCTCAGTGTTGATTGCACACTTTCTTGAGTCTGAAAGGCAATCCTGTGTTGGCTGAGTCTCTAATGAGGTTATACTGTATATATGCATCATGTGTGTTTACTGTACTCTGGTAGACTGACGTATAGCGTGAGTGAGTTCTCTGAGAGCCTGAAAGAGTGCAGAAGACCATCAATGCCTGTCAGTCACTGCTGTCATAAAGCCTTGGGCCTGTATTCAGGGAAACTCTAGTTATGTTGGGCTGAGCGAGAAACGTGTTTCAGCACGAATCAATACTTCGTTTTCCCAAGAGGCTGAAGATGCTTCTTTAATCCGTTTCTGAAACACCCCCACAAGTGTGATCTCCTCTAGAGCTTCAATCAGGTCTCAGCAATCTCTCAAATTATGATCAAGTCTGCAATTAAAGAGACAGTACACCCAAAAATAAAAATCCTGTCATTTACTCATCCTCAAGTAGATCCAAACCTGTATGAATGTTTGTTCTGAACACAAAGGAAGATATTTTGAAGAAAGTTTGTAATCAGCTTGTTTTGGGGCACCATTGACTTCAATAGTAGGAGAAAAACACTGCTCTGTTTCCCTCATTCTTCAGAATATCTTCCTTTGTGTTCAGAACAAACACATTCATACAGGTTTGGATCTACTTGAGGATGAGCAAATGATGACAGAATTTTCATTTTTGGGTGTACTGTCCCTTTAAGAGTTCTCAATATGAGCGAAGACATTTCTCATCAAATTATGTATCACACACATTCATTTATAGGTCAACAGATTACTTTATTCAAAATTATATATAAAAAAACTTGCTTTACGCTAGTGTTATTTTAGTTTCAGAGAGATAATATTATAGTTTTTATTCATATTTAATGTATTTTTTTATATTTTCAGTTTACATTTTAATTTTTCTAATATTGAAATATTGTTGTGTTTTTGTCGCAAATATCCATATATTTTTTATTAATTTTTTTTGTTTTAGTTTTTTAAGTTAATGTAAACGGAAAATGAGAATTATTATTATTTATTTTTATACACTCATAAATAAAGGTACAAAAGCTGTCACTGGGACGGTACCTTTTCAAAAGGTACATATTAGTACTTAAAGTGTGTATAAAAAAATAAAATAATAATAATTCTCATTTTCCGTTTACATTAACTTAAAGAACTAAAACAAAAAAAATTAATAAAAAATATATGGATATTTGCGACAAAAACACAACAATATTAAAAAACTTTTAAATAAGAAAAATGAAAATGTAAACTGAAAATATAAAAAATACATTAAATATGAATAAAAACTATAATTTAATTATACTATAATTTAAATATAATTTAACTCTTATTTTTGTATTTATGATTTTTTTTCTGGTTCAGACATACAGTGACTGATATACACTTATATAATAGTTATGTAATTTTACGCGTTATGTTAATATTTGAATTATAATATTTTGATATTTTTGGGGGGCAAAAAGTAAAAAATGTCAGGGTGATGCAACCATCCTGATATGAGGAAAAAATTCATCATTCATTAAAAGAAGGATGTTCTTAATTATTATCATTATTCTTAAAAAAAAAAAGATGAAATATTTTATATATATATATATTTACAAATTTTATATCTATTTATATATACTGTATATTTATTTATTTATATATACTGTATATTTATTTATATATATACACATGTGGTGCAACCTTTTTATGACAAGACCAGGTTAGTTCAAGATGTAAAATATCTCCCAAAAGTGTAAAAATAATTACCAGTCGACATTTTAACAGCTATTAAGTGTACAGTTTTGTTGAAGATGGTATCAGTAAAAGTTTTTCAAAACCAAATGGACTCGAGATGAATCCAAAGAGCAGACTTTTAAGATCTGGACACATGTTTGTGTTTCTCTCATTTGAGTGTACTGTGATTTCTGCTGAGAGAAGCGTTAATGCAGCGTCCGTCTCCTGTATGTTTTCATAAACACAGGAGTTTTCCCAGAACTCACTGAATGTGGGATTCATGAGCTGCTAAATCCAGCCTTTCATTCCCACCAGAGGACAGAAATGCTCTTGTTGTTGCCAAGTAATCGCTCGGCTGTAGTCCGGTCGCCAAAGGCTTTCGAAAGCCTATGTTTAGAATGGGATGCAATTATGAGATGGAGGAAAAATATGATTATCTGAGGGTGTTTGATGTACAGTAAATGGTGAAGTTCTTGCGGTTCTTATCTGTTTTAATGTTTTCTGAGTGCTAATCACAGGCTGTTATCTGTCAGAATAAGCAGTGAATCATGTTTGCTGAGGACGGATGCACGTCATATCAATTTATCATATTTAAAACCTAGACGCACAGGTGAAATATGATAAGAGACAGATCTCAGCATACTTTCCCCAGCCGATTAATCACAGTACATTAAGACAATTCATTGTTTTCCAAAATGTTGTTTAAATATGCAAATGAGGCATTAACTAATTAAATATGCATTCATTTGCATACATTTCCACAATAGAAATGTGATCCTTGGATAAAGTCAGGATGAATATTCTTGTTCATTTTGTTTACATATGTGACCCTGGAGCACAAAACCAGTCATAAGAGTCAATTTATTGAAATTGAGATTTATACATCATGAATAAATAGCTTTCCATTGATGTATGGTTTGTTATGATTGGACAATATTTGGCAAAATCTGGAATCTGAGGGTGCAAAGAAATCAAAATATTGAGAAAATAATCTTTAAAGTTGTTCAAATGAAGTCTTAGCAATGCATATTACTAATCAAAAATTAAGTTTTGATATATTTACGGTAAGAAATTTACAAAATATCTTCATGGAACATGATCTTAATATCCTAATGATTTTTGGCATAAAAGAAAAAATTATAATTTTGACGCATACAATGTATTGTTGGCTATTGCTACAAATATACCTGTGTTACTTATGACTGCTTTAATATTATTATTATTATTGCTTCATAAATCAGAAAATACACACAATAGCTAGAAAACAAACAAACAAAAATAAAAGTTATAAATCATGCACAACCCAAAACGGTCAGAATGTAAACAGGAATAAAACGGTAAGGTTTGGTGATGATTCCAGACTCAGTGTATGAGAAAAAACTCACAGCCTTTAATAACATACACTATATTGCCAAAAGTATTGGCACCCCCTTCTAATGAACAGCCAAAAACTCATCACCAAACACCAATGACTTGTACATACACTATATAGACAAAAGTATTGGCACCCCCTTCTTTAGAACAGATGCACTTCCAAATCTGTGACAACAACGATGGGAACATAATTCATGTATTTAAAAATTGTATTTCATCTCTGTAGCAACAGTTTTGTAAGTGTCTAAAATGACTGAACTCATATGTACAAGTCATTGGTGTTTGGTGATGAGTTTTTGTCTCAAGGTCTGCATTTACAGTCACACCAGAGGTGTTAAACTGGGATTAGGACTTGGTTTTATGCAGACCAGTCAAGTTCTTCCACACTGACTCAATCAATCATTTTCTTTTTGAACCTTGTCTTATACACAGAGACATTGTCATGTTAGAATAGAAAAGAGTCCAAACTGTTGCTATAATATTAGAAGCACACAATTTCCTAGAATATGCTTTAACATTAAGATTTGTACTCATAGAAATTACTAAAGTAGTCAAACCTGTTCATTAGAAGGGGGTGCCAATACTTTTGGCAATATAGTGTATATTGTAACTGATGTGAATAGATAAAGCGTAATAATAACATAAACACTGTGTATTTTGGATGTTTTGTTTCTGCTAGTCTAAAAGACAACATGTTATGGACGCAATAGCCCAAAATGCAAAAAGCAATATTTATGCCTGTAGCGTCTCGCCTGAAGTTTATTTGTTGTTTAGTTTATGTTTAAGATCTCACTTAAATTCATTCAAAGTTGTTGCACACCTCAGAATCTTTATTTCTGGTGTCTCTTTCAGAATCTGAGTCTTTCTTCTCTAATGTTTTCCTCCTCAGACGCGCAAACTGACCAAATTGGAGCGTCAGCGCTTCAGCGAGGAGGTGGAGATGCTCAAGGGTCTCCAGCATCCCAACATCGTGCGCTTCTACGACTCCTGGAAGTCCACTGTGAAGGGCCACAAGTGTGTCCTGCTGGTCACCGAGCTCATGACCTCCGGCACGCTCAAAACGTGAGCCTCGCACAACCTCATATATCATAAAGCTCACCTGAGTTATCATTTACTCATCCTTGTGTCGTTCCAAACCGGTATGACTGTCTTTCGGGATGTTCTGAAACACTTAACGTGGCTTAATGCATTAAAACAGTGCTTTTAAAAGACCAAACTCAATAAACACATTATTAATAAAGCATACTATGTACAGATGAGCACAGAATGCGAAGGCAATGTGTTTAATAAGCATCAAGCGTTTTCCTCCCATAGATGTTATAAGGAAAACACTTAAAGGGGTCATATGATGCTATTTCAAGTGTTTCTTTCTCTTTGGAGTGTCACAAGCTGATTGTGCATAGATAAGATCCCTGAAGTTGCAAAGACTAAAGTCTCAAAACCAAAGAGATATTCTTTATAAAAGTTAAGACTCGTCCACGCCTCCTAAAACAGGTCATTCAAACACATGTCTACGTCACGGTGTGGGGAGATTTGCATAACTCCGCCCAAATGTATACGCAATGAAAGAAGGCGGAGCTATTATTCTGTCTGTAGTGTTGTTGCTGCCGCCGGCGTCATGTTCTGGAGACGTTGTGTGTCGTTGTGAAAGAGAAACACTTTGTTTGGGATCCAAAAGAGGACACAACTAGAAATCAGTGGTTAAGTTGTATTTACAACACTGTTCCAGAACAGCTCAACACAAATATTGGAGTGTGTGCAGCGCAATTTACGAAGCTGGAAGAGTAGCCTACAATGCTGTCTGCACAAAGACTGTTTCTATAAAGTGGAGCAATTCCAGCTTTGCTTCTGATTCACAACCTGTAAGTATGTTTTCATATTTAAAGAATCTGCTTCTGACGATTCAAACGTGAGTTATGAGCCGTGTAGTGTAGTGCTTGTTGTTTGTTGTTTCTCTGATCACAAATGCAGACATGGTAATGTTTAAAAAGACGGTATAAGTCATTATAATCAGTAATTATGTCCTCACTGGATGCAACTAATGCCTCGTTTATAATGTGTTTATTGTTTTAGTCTCATCGCGCCGGGACACGGCATCACAATACGATAACATCTCCGTCACACGCTTGAGGTATTCGGCCAATCCCAACACACCGGATAGCTGGCCAATCAGAGCACACCTCGCTTCTCAGAACAATGAGTTTGTAAAAATCGACGTGTTTCAGAAAGACGGAGCAACAATAATGTACAGTATGTGGAAAATAATGTTTTTAAACCACATAAACACATTGATTACACCAAATAATGTTCTTTTTAGCAACGTCACATGACCACTTTAATGTGGGTTAATGCATGAAAACAGTGTTTTTAAAAATACCCAACTCAATAAACATTATTAATAAATCCTGCTATGTACAGACAAGCAGATATGAGTCCATAAAACGAATGCAATGTGTTTAATTATGCATTTAGCTTTTCCTCCCATAGAAAACTGTTATAAATAAAAAGCTCAATGTGGCTTAATGCATTAAAACTACCAAATTCAATAAACATCATTAAGAAATCATTAAGCCACAAAAGAAAGCCATACACATTTGTAATGACATGAAGGTGAGTAAATGATGACTGGATTTTTATTTTTGGTGGACTGTGCCTTTAATTCCACTTTGTTGGTGGAAATGAATTTAAACACTGATATACACAAACAGTAAGATTTTTAATGTTTTTTTAAAGAAGTTTCTTCTGCTCACCAAGCCTGCATTTATTTGATCCAAAATACAGCAAAAACAGTAAAATTGTGAAATATTTTTACTATTTAAATCATCTGTTTTCTATGTGAATATGTGTTAAGCTGTAATTTATTTCTGTGATCAAAGCTGTATTTTCAGCATCATTACTCCAGTCTTCAGTGTCACATGATCTTCAGAAATCATAATAATATGCTGATTTGCTGCTCAAGAAACATGATTATCAATGTTGAAAACAGTCGAATACAATTTTTTCAGGATTCTTTGATGAATAGAAAGATCCAAAAATCAGCATTTATCTGAAATAAAAAGCTTTTGTGACAGTATACACTGACTATACCATTCAAAAGCCTGGAGTCAGTATAATTTCTATACATAGAATATATAGAAATTAATACTTTTATTTAGTAAGGATGCTTTAAATTGATCAAAAGTGATGATAAAGACATTTATAATGTTACAAAATATTTCTATTTCAGATAAATGCTGTTCTTCTGAACTTTCTATTCATCAAAGAGTCCTGAAAAAAATTCTACTCCGCTGTTTTCAACATAATAATAATAATAATAAATGTGTATTGAGCAGCAAATCAGCATATTAGGATGATTTCTGAAGATCATGTGACACTGAAGACTGATGAAAATACAGCTTTGATCACAGAAATAAATTATAGTTTAACACATATTCACATAGAAAACAGATATTTTAAATAGTAAAAATATTTCACAATTTTACTGTATTTTGGATCAAATAAACGCAGGCTTGGTGAGCAGAAGAGACGTCTTTTAAAAACATTAAAAATCGAACTGACTGCTAGTGTATATCCCATAATTCCTCAGGTATCTGAAGCGTTTTAAGGAGATGAAGCTGAAGCTCCTGCAGAGATGGAGTCGTCAGATCCTCAAAGGACTTCACTTTCTGCACACTCGTGCCCCCCCCATCATCCACCGGGACCTGAAGTGTGACAACATCTTCATCACGGGCCCCACGGGGAGCGTGAAGATCGGGGACCTGGGTCTGGCCACGCTCAAGAGAGCCAGCTTCGCCAAGAGCGTGATCGGTGAGACCTGACATCTTCAACCTCGCTGCATTTCAACATATTAAACATTACATTCAGAGCCACGAGGACACTTACAGCTGAGGTCCTTTCCTTGTCCTGAAATACAGTATATATGTGACCCTGGAGCACAAAAGCAGTCATAAGCAGCACAGCTATAGAGGCGGACAGTAGTGAAGTATTTTTACTGTAAAAGTACCTGTGGTTTTCTTTGGAAAACTTTACTGCACTATATTTCATAAATAAACAAAACAATTGTTGATTGTTTTACCTTTAATACTTAAGAACATTAACATTTTTGTGCTTTCTTGTACTCTTTGAATTACTTTTACTTCAGTAAAAGTAAGAAAGTACTAGATTTTTAATGTTATTAAGATTTAAATGATATTTAATATGAAATGTAGTGCAGTAAAAAGTACAATATTATGTTTGGGATGTTGTGAAGTAAAGTTTTCTAAAGAAAAACACTTATAAAGAACAGACACTTGAAAAGTACTTTTAAAGCAGAGTAAAATACTAGTAAAATCCGCCTCTATTTGTAGTAATAACCAACAATACATTGTATGGGTCAAAATTATCCATTTTTCTTTTATGCCAAAAATCATTAGCATATTAAGATCATGTTCCATGAAGATATTTTGTACATTTCCTACCATAAATATATCAAAATTTAATTTTTGATTAGTAATATGCATTGCTAAGAACTTCATTTGAACAACTTTAAAGATGATTTTCTCAATATTTAGATTTTTTTGCACCCTCAGATTCCAGATTTACAAATATTGTCCTATCATAACAAACCATACATCAATGGAAAGATTATTTATTATTTATTACTTATTTTTATTCATGCATAACTCCCAATTTAAAAAAATGTACCCTTTTGACTGGTTTTGAGGTTTTTCACACACACACACACTCACACTCTCTCTCTCTCTCTCACACTCACACTCACACACTCACACACACACACACACACACACACACACTAGTATACCACATCCAGAAACGCAGTATATTGTGGTAACTCTTGTTGGTAACATCTGAGGTGTGTTTAACAGGGACGCCGGAGTTCATGGCTCCAGAGATGTATGAGGAGAAGTACGACGAGGCGGTGGATGTCTATGCGTTTGGGATGTGTATCTTGGAGATGACCACGTCAGAATACCCATACTCCGAGTGCCAAAACGCCGCGCAAATCTACCGCAAAGTCACCAGCGTGAGTATTGATATCACTGTGATTAATAACTCTAGCATTTAATGACTCGGGGGTTTCACAATTTTGAGTTCTGTACAATTTTTTTAATGGTTTTGTTGAGCAAGGAAGCATTAAATTGATCAACAGTGAGAGTAATGACATGCTGCATTTAAATCATTACATGTCTGAAAACTAAAATCATTATAAGTTAGCATTAACTAAAAGAAAATATTTTAAATATATATATATATAAATATATTTTATATATTTTAAATTTTATATATTTATTTATTTTTAGCTAGTTGCTTTGGAAACTTTTATTTTCATTTCATTATTTTCATTTAGTACTAAAATAGCAAACTGAAATAAAATTAATTAATTAAAAAAATAATAAAATAATAAAAAAATAGACTTTTTAATAATAAAAATGACAAATTAAAATGGGAAATATAAAACCAAAAACTAACTTGTATTACTACAAACTATAAAAAATCTCAAAATGCTAAAATACTGCAAAAAAAAAAAAAAAAAATTATATATATATATATATATATATATATATATATATATATATATATATATATATATATATATATATATATATATATATATATATATATATATATATATATATATATATAATCAAACAAATATTATTATTTTGAAATTTCTATTCATCTGTGAATCCTGAAAAATAAAATGTGTCAGTTTCCACAAAAATATTGAGCAGCACAACTGTTTTCAACATTGATAATAATCAGAAATGTTTCTTGTGCAGCAAATCAGCATATTATTATGATTTCTGAAGATCACGTGACACTGAAGACTGGAGTAATGATGATGAAAATACAGCTTTGATCACAGAAATAAATTACAGCTTAACAGATATTCACATAGAAAACAGCTGTTTTAGATTATAATAATATTTCATGATTTTTGATGTATTTTTGAACAAATAAATGCAGCCTCGGTGAGCAGAAGGGACTGAAAAATCAAATCTGTGTGATTGCTGTTGTTGTTGTATTCCCGTCCATATGTCCTGATTGACTCTCTCTCATGAAACATGCCATAAATATCCATCTTTCTGTTCCTTCCTTCATTCTCCTCCAGCATGTCCTCATTTCCTCTCATTTGTCTTTGAGCAGAGCTTTAAGACTCTTGGCTTGGGTCTGATTAGAGTTTGAGACCCCCCCCCCGTCTGGACCCTGGTTTATAAAGCCCAGGGCTCCTCTGGTTTGAGAAAGGCCCTACAGGTCACACGCTCTCAGAGAGGTCAACTCTGATTATGTAACTTGTGAGGAATACAGTATGTTTCCTTATCTGCGCCTTTGGAAGCTTTACCTCTAAATTACATCAACATGTGTTTACAGCACACAGATCTCCTCAATGTAAACCAATCAATCAATAAAAACCTGTTTTGAACCGGTTCTTTACACAACCCTTATTCCGGAAATGTTGGGACGTTTTTTAAATTTGAATAAAATGAAAACTAAAAGATTTTCAAATCACATGAGCCAATATTTTATTCACAATAGAACATAGAGAACATAACAAATGTATAAACAGAGAAATTTTACACTTTTAACCACTAAATGAGCTCATTTCAAATTTGATGCCTGCTAGAGGTATCAAAAAAGTTGGCACGGGGGCAACAAAGGGCTGAAAAAGCAAGACATTTTGAAAAGATTCAGCTGGGAGAACATCTAGCAGCTGATTAAGTTAATTGACATCAGGTCTGTAACATGATTAGCTATAAAAGGGATGTCTCTCAGAAGTAAAGATGGGCAGAGGCTCTCCAATCTGTGAAAGAGTGCGTAAAAAGATTGTGGAATACTTTTAAAAACAACGTTCCTCAACGTCAAATTGCAAAGGCTTTGCAAATCTCATCATCTACAGTGCATAACATCATCAAGAGATTCAGAGAAACTGTTCTTCGGGCCCTCAGACGACACTGCATCACTCATCGGCATGATTCTGTCATTGACATTACTAAATGGGCTCAGGAATACTTCCAGAAACCACTGTCGGTAAACACAATCCGCCGTGCCATCTGCAGATGCCAACTAAAGCTCTATCATGCAAAAAGAAAGCCATATGTGAACATGGTCCAGAAGCGCCGTCGTGTCCTGTGGGCCAAGGCTCATTTAAAATGGACTGTTTCAAAGTGGAAAAGTGGTCAGACGAGTCCAAATTTGACATTCTTGTTGGAAATCACGTACGCCGAGAGGAGGGAGACCTTCCAGCGTGTTATCAGCGTTCAGTTCAAAAGCCAGCATCTCTGATGGTATGGGGGTGCATAAGTGCATACGGTATGGGCTGCTTGCATGTTTTGGAAGGCACTATGAATGCTGAAAGGTATATAAAGGTTTTAGAGCTACATATGCTCCCCTCCAGAGGACGTGCATTTCAGCAGGACAATGCAAAACCACATACTGCAGCTATTACAACAGCATGGCTTCGTAGTAGAAGAGTCCGGTGCTGAATTGGCCTGCAGTCCAGATCTTTCACCTATAGAGAACATTTGGTGCATCATTAAACGAAAAATACGTCAAAGATGACCACGAACTCTTCAGCAGCTGGAAACCTATATCAGGCAAGAATGGGACCAGAACTCCAGAAACTCATAACCTCGATGCCCAGACGTCTTCAAACTGTTTTGAACAGAAGAGGAGATGCTACACCATGATAAACATGCCCCCGTCCCAACTATTCTGAGACCTGTAGCACGCATCAAATTTGAAATGAGCTCATTTAGTGGATAAAAGTGTAAAATTTCTCCATTTAAACATTTATGTTCTCTATGTTCTATTGTGAATAAAACATTAGCTGATGTGATTCGAAAGTCTTTTATAGTTTTCATTTTATTCAAATTTAAAAAATGTCCCAACAT
The DNA here is from genome assembly GCA_023376895.1 of Aspiorhynchus laticeps. Taxonomy (NCBI): domain Eukaryota; kingdom Metazoa; phylum Chordata; class Actinopteri; order Cypriniformes; family Cyprinidae; genus Aspiorhynchus; species Aspiorhynchus laticeps. Next base: position 37,627,880 of record CM041809.1, on the reverse strand, counting down.
TTCCAATATACAGGTTGTACATGAAAGAGCGTTCCTAAGTACACTATATTGCCAAAAGTATTGGGTCGCCCCCAATAACTAAGTCATTGGTGTTTGGTGATGAGTTTTTGGCTCAAGGTCTGCATTTACAGTCACACCAGAGGTGTTAAACTGGGATTAGGACTTGGTTTTATGCAGACCAGTCAAGTTCTTCCACACTGACTGAATCAATCATTTTCTTTTTGAACCTTGTCTTATACACAGAGACATTGTCATGTTAGAATAGAAAAGAGTCCAAACTGTTGCTATAATATTAGAAGCCCACAATTTCCTAGAATATCATTATATGCTTTAACATTAAGATTTGTACTCATAGAAATTACTAAAGTAGTCAAACCTGTTCATTAGATGGGGTGCCAATACTTTTGGCAATATAGTGTATATCTGTTCCTAGAAAACTCATTAAAGTGTTTTTACGCGCAGCAGCAGCTTTGCAGTGGATTGAGAGATGTTGTACAACACCAATTACAATAAACTTCTGCAGCCTTTCTGTAGTGTTTTGATTGTGCATGTCAGAAAACACGTTTATGGTGTCGAATAGTTAGAGTCGACACGTAGTTTATGTGGATGACGCCAGTGGTTTGGGTTTATAGGCCTGCTCTGGGTGTTAATGACTGAGCCAAGGAACAATGCTTCATGAAGCTCACGCTCCACAAATATTACTGGAGTCCGGCTGTAATTCGCTGAAATCATATCTTAACCTCACATTACTGAAGACTTTTGTGTAGTCAAACTCAGATCAACATTAAACCAAGCACATGGAAGTGTTGTGAAGGGTGTTTTACAATTAATAATATTACAGTGCTTTATTAAATCTTTAAGTGGGTTATAGTTAGTGCTGTCAAACGATTAATCGCGATTAATCGCATCCAATTTTTTTTTTACATAATATATGTGTGTGTGCTGTGTATATTTATTATGTATATATAAATACACACACATGCATGTATATATTTAAGAAAAATATTTTGTTTATATTTATATATAATATTAATTATAATAATATAAATATATACATGTAAATATTTATAATATTAATTATAAGAAAATAAATATATACATGTAAATATTTTCTAAATATATACTGTGTGTGTGTGTATTTATATATACATAATAAATATACACAGTACACACACATATATTATGTAAACAAAAACTTTTATTTTGTATGCGATTAATCGCGATTAATAGTTTGACAGCACTAATTCTAGGTAATAAGAACAGATTAAGCTAAAAGAGATTCATATAGATGCTATTATTAATCATTCACAGTAGTATTTTAGTACTAAAAGTTAAAAAGTGCTCCTACAGAGAATTTTTGTCTCACAATTAATTTTTTTTTTTTTTTTTTTTTTTGCAATTTTGATTTTTTTTTCTTCAGAAATGCAAAAAAAAAAAAAATCAATAGTGAAATATAAATTCACAATTGCGAGTAGATATAAACTCCAAATTTTGAGAAAGTCAGAATTCTGAGGTCAAATCTCATAATTCTCAATTCATATCTCAAGTTTTTTCCTCATAATTGCAAAAATAAAGCTGAATTGTGAGGTATAACCAGGAATTACAATAAAAAAGGCAATTATAGCAATAGCAATGACCTATTTTATTTTTCTTCCCGTGATGGAAGCAAGCTCCCGTAGCTTTACTGAAGAGCAGCATCATAATAATTCATAATTACATATTCTGTTACCTTTTGAAAGGATACGCTTTGAAACATATGAACATTGCTCTCGTGTAACTGACTGTGATCAGATTCTCTCTGAGGGAATCATCTCATTTAAACACTGGGTTGATGAAAGGCATTATTAAAACATATTAAGCTGATGTGCTTCTCAGACGTTGACATTTGTGTGTATTTCTGCTGTTTTCAGGGAATAAAGCCCGACAGTTTCTACAAAGTGAAAGTTCCAGAGTTAAAGGAAATCATTGAAGGCTGTATCCGCACGAACAAAGATGAAAGGTACTTTATTGATTTTGTTCTTTGAAGTGATCTGGTGCACATGCAGCACTTTTATATATATATTCACCTGTAAAATGACGTTTTTAAAGTAACAAAATACGATGTTATGCTTCAAAGCTTCTGTTTTTAATTAAAAATACATTGTAAATGCACATCCACAATATTAACCCATTTAATCCCAGCGGACTATAAAAAAGGTTTTCATTTATAAAGCTCTAAAAACCTTCTTGACTGATGTTTTAGTGACTTCCAGCAAATATGGAACAATAAAGGGTTTTAATTAAATATATGCAGATTCACATGATTAGTGCAGATTGTCACATGACCAGAACATAATCTTGAGATGATAACGACTGCATCAAAGCTCTGAAACAAAAGTATGTTAACATAAAGATATGATACAGATTTTTGGTACACATTATCTTTAAGGTGTCTAGTATTAATATATGCATTTGCATATATTCAGTTTTGTTGATTGTGGTCATAGAGTGAGTAAACATGTTGATGGTCACAATAGTGAGTGAACTTAGGGATACAATATAAATACAGTTACAGTTGTTGTACAAATGTTGCAATGACAAAATATTGCACTAAATTAAAAATTCAAATGTTACAAAAAATGTACAATAATGTTGTAATACTCGTAGCAGTATGTTATATTTTAGAAAAAAGTAACAATTTTGAAATGCGGTGATGGTTGAATTTTTTGTCTTTTATCTCAGTGTTTCTATCAATGCTGCATAAGGTTTTTTTATGCATAATAATAACCTAGAATGTGATCAAACAATAGCTGGGCTGAGATATATAAACATTTTTATGACTGCAGAAATATGTTAATTCAGTACTCGCATTATCCCACAATTGTGACCGAACATAAAACACAATTTTTCTCACACTTTAACAAAAAAAATTAAAATTATTGATTATTTCAAAGGGTTACTTATGACACATCATTTGGATATTTTCATGTCTGGGAAAAATTTGTGATTAAACGGGTTAAATCTATAGTCCACTTTCTGCAACTTATAACAAAATTATATAAATATATTGTATTGCGCTAACTATGTGATGATAATTACAGTGATGGACAAAATTATTACAACACTAATGTCTCCAGCAGCTTAAAATGATTTTAAGTCAGTTATTTCTATCTTTTGCTGTAATGTGTCAGTAGGAAATATAATTTCCAAACATTCATTTAGCCATTAATTGTAATAATCCATTAATATTTTTGTCTGATCTGATCATCATCAATCTGTATGGAATGACAAATTAAACAAAAATGAACTAAAATAAGTTTTGATTTGAAGCACTAAAATTATTTACTGTGAATAACTAAAACTAAAACTGAAAAAAAGTCAACCTAAATAAGTAGTGCTAAAAAAAACATTAAAATTTAAATTTAAAACTATAAAACTAGTTCTAATATTAATAGGAATTAGTAATATTAGTCAACTTGAAGCAAAATAGAAAACCTTTGCATTCACATTCATATGAATAGTGAAGCATGAAACTTAAATAGTTTTAATAATATAATTATATATATATATATATATGTATGTATGTATATGTATGTATATGTATGTATATGTATATATATGTATGTATATGTATATATATATATATATATGTATATGTATATATATGTATATATATGTATATGTGTATATGTGAATCATGTATTATGTTATCATGTTTTTATTGTGTTAGTTATCTGTATTTTTTAGTTATTTTTTAATCCAATAAAAATAACCCAGCTGTCGTTTAATTGAGATTAATTGGAATGCAATGAAAAAACATGATTTTTAAAAATTGTTAAAAATGGAGTTATGTTTTTGCAAATGAACTCTTATGAATAATGAATCCCACCTAACATTAAAATTTTAAATATACTTTTATATTGCAATAATTTCACATTTAATGTTCAAACAAAGACAATATATTTTTAAATATTTGTTTAATGGCTTTTTTTATGACTGAAGGCCAGTATCACTGATACCCCCCCCCACCCCTCCTTAATATTTAACCATTGCATTCAACATTACAGTAAAATTGAGAGATATAAATTTTAACATTTATAAGACTAAATAACATCTAATTTAAGTGAACTTAAAACAATAAATATTTTTAATGCGTTAAACTGAAAAAATAATCACGTGTATTTCGACAGCACTAATATATATGTACTGTATGTATATATATATTATTCTTAATAATTGTACTAATTGAAATCAAGTGCATTTAACCTAACTTTCACATATAAAACAGCTTTAAACTAACTACACTCTTAAAAATACAGGTTTTTCACAGCGATTCCATAGAAGAAGCATTTTAGGTACCATTCAGTCAAAGAACATCTCTTTCTGATCTTCTGAAGAACCGTATTTCGCCACAAACAAGCTTTTGTGAGACAGAGATGTTAACGGTTCTTTATGCAACCATTGAGACAAAAATGGTTCTGTAGCATCTTTATTTTACAGTGTGTTGATTGTGATTTATTTGATGCATTGAGTTTGTGCATGGCTTGATATCTGATATCTTTCTGTCCAGATACACCATCCAGGACCTGTTGGAGCACACCTTCTTCCAGGAGCACAACGGCGTTTACGTGGAGCTGGCCGAGGAGGACGATACGCTCAAATCCAGCCTGAAGCTGTGGCTTCGCATGGACGGCACCAAGAAGCTCCACGGGAAGTACAAGGACAACAACGCCATCGAGTTCCTGTTCGAGCTTTACAAAGACGTGCCGGAGGAGGTGGCTCAGGAGATGGTGAGCGTTTCTGTTTCTCATCTGCGTTACTGTCACTTTAAATCTAAGGCTGGACGATATGGACAATTTATATCACGATGTATTTTTTAATTTCGGTCGATACGATATAATGCCGATAATTCCGAAAAGCCTCATAAAAACTGCCAAGAATGCCCACAACAGATATCTGTACATACAAACTTATTAAAAATGAATTTGCCAAGTCTGTGAACTCCTCCTATTAAACTATATAATATTTTAGGGAGGAAAAACAACACAAATTAATGTTCACCTTTTATTTGTATTTAGCCTTCATACAAACAAGAAATGTGAAATCACTGTCGAATAAACATCTCACCTTATTAATATTAATATCTTTAACTTCAAACTAACATACGCTACCAGTCAAAAGTTTTTGAATGGTAAGATTTTTAATGTTTTTTAAAGAATTCTCTTCTGCTCAGCAAACCTGTTTATTTGATCCAAAATACAACAAAAACTAACATTTTGAAATATTTTTACTTTTTAAAATAACTGTTTTCTATTTGAAAATATTTTAAAATGCGAGTTATTCCTGTGATTTCAAAGCTGAATTTTTAGCATCATTACTCCAGTCACATGATCCTTCAGAAATCATGATTTGCTGCTCAAAAAACATTTATTATTGTTGAAAACAGCGGAGTAGAATTTTTTTTCAGGTTTCTTTGATGAATAGAAAGTTCATAAGAACAGCATCTATCTGAAATAGAAATCTTTTGTAACGTTATAAATGTCTTTATCATCACTTTTGATCAATTTAAAGCATCTTTGCTAAATAAAAGTATTAATTTCTATAATCCCCCCCCAATCTGAGTCAGTAGGAGGCGCTGTGAGAGCGGCAGAACTAGCGGTTTCCCCGGTAACGGCTGTGATTCTCTGTCAGTAGGAGGCGCTGTGAGAGCGGCAGAACTAGCGGTTTCCACGGTAACGGCTGTGATTCTCTGTCAGTAGGAGGCGCTGTGAGAGCGGTAGATCTAGCGGTTTCCCCGGTAACGGCTGTGATTCTCTGTCAGTAGGAGGCGCTGTGAGAGCGGCAGAACTAGCGGTTTCCCCGGTAACGGCTGTGATTCTCTGCCAGCAGGAGGCGCTGTGAGAGCGGTAGAACTAGCGGTTTCCACGGTAACGGCTGTGATTCTCTGCCAGCAGGAGGCGCTGTGAGAGCGGTAGAACTAGCGGTTTCCCCGGTAACGGCTGTGATTCTCTGTCAGTAGGAGGCGCTGTGAGAGCGGCAGAACTAGCGGTTTCCCCGGTAACGGCTGTGATTCTCTGCCAGCAGGAGGCGCTGTGAGAGCGGTAGAACTAGCGGTTTCCACGGTAACGGCTGTGATTCTCTGCCAGCAGGAGGCGCTGTGAGAGCGGTAGAACTAGCGGTTTCCACGGTAACGGCTGTGATTCTCTGCCAGCAGGAGGTGCTGTGAGAGCGGTAGAACTAGCGGTTTCCACGGTAACGGCTGTGATTCTCTGTCAGCAGGAGGCGCTGTGAGAGCGGTAGAACTAGCGGTTTCCCCGGTAACGGCTGTGATTCTCTGCCAGTAGGAGGCGCTGTGAGCGGTAGATCTAGCGGTTTCCCCGGTAACGGCTGTGATTCTCTGTCAGTAGGAGGCGCTGTGAGCGGTAGAACTAGCGGTTTCCACGGTAACGGCTGTGATTCTCTGTCAGTAGGAGGCGCTGTGAGCGGTAGATCTAGCGGTTTCCACGGTAACGGCTGTGATTCTCTGCCAGCAGGAGGTGCTGTGAGAGCGGTAGAACTAGCGGTTTCCACGGTAACGGCTGTGATTCTCTGCCAGCAGGAGGCGCTGTGAGAGCGGTAGAACTAGCGGTTTCCACGGTAACGGCTGTGATTCTCTGCCAGCAGGAGGCGCTGTGAGAGCGGTAGAACTAGCGGTTTCCACGGTAACGGCTGTGATTCTCTGCCAGCAGGAGGCGCTGTGAGAGCGGTAGAACTAGCGGTTTCCACGGTAACGGCTGTGATTCTCTGTCAGTAGGAGGCGCTGTGAGAGCGGTAGATCTAGCGGTTTCCACGGTAACGGCTGTGATTCTCTGTCAGTAGGAGGCGCTGTGAGAGCGGTAGAACTAGCGGTTTCCACGGTAACGGCTGTGATTCTCTGCCTGTAGGAGGCGCTGTGAGAGCGGTAGAACTAGCGGTTTCCACGGTAACGGCTGTGATTCTCTGTCAGCAGGAGGCGCTGTGAGAGCGGTAGAACTAGCGGTTTCCACGGTAACGGCTGTGATTCTCTGCCAGCAGGAGGTGCTGTGAGAGCGGTAGAACTAGCGGTTTCCACGGTAACGGCTGTGATTCTCTGCCAGCAGGAGGTGCTGTGAGAGCGGTAGAACTAGCGGTTTCCACGGTAACGGCTGTGATTCTCTGCCAGCAGGAGGCGCTGTGAGAGCGGTAGAACTAGCGGTTTCCACGGTAACGGCTGTGATTCTCTGCCAGCAGGAGGCGCTGTGAGAGCGGTAGAACTAGCGGTTTCCACGGTAACGGCTGTGATTCTCTGCCAGCAGGAGGCGCTGTGAGAGCGGTAGAACTAGCGGTTTCCACGGTAACGGCTGTGATTCTCTGCCTGTAGGAGGCGCTGTGAGAGCGGTAGAACTAGCGGTTTCCACGGTAACGGCTGTGATTCTCTGCCAGCAGGAGGTGCTGTGAGAGCGGTAGAACTAGCGGTTTCCACGGTAACGGCTGTAATCTAAGCAGCTCCGCTCATGAACGCTACTTTATCAGATAAAATGAAAATGCCATCAAAACTATTCTGAAGACAGTCAGAGATACATTCATATAAATCACCCGCGACGCGTATTGATTTTGAAACATGCGGTGATCATGTTTATTCAACGAAGTCAAATGTCACAAATAAATCAATGTATGGGAAACACTGGTAATGTGTTTAAAAATCATATCACTGTTATTGAAAAAAATTATATCGCGATACATATTGATATTGAATTATTGTCCAGCCCTATTTAAATCCTTAACTGTCACCCCCCCCATTTTTGAAAATTCACGAGAGTGCACTATCCAAACTTAAATTATTATAATTCATGAACGCTTTTGAATACAGACCTAAGGTCGGTCTCTTTTTAAAGAAGACAATTAGCAGATTATTACAGAAATCATTTAATAAAATTAAAGTATTAGAAAGTTATAGAAGTTTAAATTTACTGTAAAGAAAATGTATTATACTGTTTTTATTTTATTTTATATAAAATAAATATTTTTTTAAAATGTTAAAAATGCAAAATTGCTATAAAATTAAAGCCATATGTCTACATAAGTTGTGTTCCAAATTTGAAGTTGATATTAAAAAAATTGAGGTTCATATGCAATTTTGTTTAGACATTATACCAAAAACAGCCAAACTCAGTCACAAATCTCTCTCAATATTACATCTATAACAAAATAACCACCGCATATGGAATCTTGAGACTCGGACCTTTCCAACGATATGTATTTTGTCAAGATTATTAAAAAGTTTTGATTCTAAAAGACGTAATATGACACCGCCACTAAGGGGGAGGAGCCTGATAAAACATATCGAAGTACCGTTTCTATAGTAACGCATTTCAAAATGGGTTTCACCGGATTAATTTAGAGATTTTAAGCTTTCAAATGATATATAAGTTATGATGATTGATAAAACATGTGAACAAGGAAATAAAGAGTCTTTGTGACTAAGCTCCTGTTATGATGTAGATTTATCATAGAGTCTCGGTGCACTCTTGTCATAAATTAATCTATTACTGTTACTACATAATTTGTAACAACAATAAATGGTAACATATCTATTTAGGAGTCTTAGACCTTTCTAATGAGATGTAGTTTGTCATGATTGCATTAGGATTTACGGGACATGACGGTTAAGGGGTTAAACTGTTTAACGAGTTCACAGAAGAGCACAGATGTGTGGGTTGAGATCCTGAAGCGTTGATATTCAATCACACAGAGCTATTATAACAAATAATGTGTATCTTAGTAACTACCTGTATTTAACAAGTGTTTACTGTACGTGTTACCACAACACAAGAGGATGAATCTTATACATATCACATCATAAACTAATAATGAAGAAAGGCAGTTTTTATGACAGTGATTCTCAGACGCTTTCATTCAGAATATTCACATTTTGCTTTGAGTTTTAGCAAATTCCCTAATTCTAATGTCATTACTGTAACACTATATTTTATGTATTTTTTAACAATTATAATAAGAATTGAGAAATGTGCTTTACTGTCATGAAAGCTTCGTAAATTCAATGCAGGGCTCGCAAAATTTCAAAATCCCTGGTAGCCCTTCGGGCAGGTACTCTTCAGATTTTGGTAGCCCGAAAATTAATTTTAACTAGCCCAAATAAAAAAAAAAGACCTTTAAAAAAATAAAATAAATAAAAAATAAATATATATATATATATATATATATATATATATATATATATATATATATATATATATATATATATATATATATAAAATCAGACAGGCGTTTAAATCACTCAAAAATATTTTCAATACACAAATATCAACAAGTATGAAGGAAGGAATTTTATTTCACTATTTACAGGGTATCTGCAGAATTAAAAAATAAATTTAAGGCAATTTATGACCCATTTTAAGAGCTGCACAGGTAGAATGAACACAGTGTGAGCGGGGTTGGACAATGTCTATGGTAACAGAGTATTGAGCCATAAAATTACATGATTTACAGTTCAGATACAGGTTTTCACAAAAACAAAAATCTTATACAACAGCATTTCAGCCTTTAGACCATTTTTATGAAAAGGGATAAATCAAGCATATAAATTGTTAATTTAAAACGTATAAATATTACTGTCTTAATTGTTTAGAAGGCACATTAACTTCTTTCTCATTTAGAACTCTGTGTTTGCGGAGTTGATATTTGCATTGATCTGACCATAAATGGCAAGACAGGCTTATTGGATATGCAAATTCATTCTCTGCCATGAGGTGGCGCTTTAGGAGCGCTGAAATATTGCGGTTTCCCCGGTAACGATTGGACACAAAGCAGCTCCGGTTTCCCCGGTAACGATTGGACACCAAGCAGCTCCGGTTTCCCCGGTAACGATTGGACACAAAGCAGCTCCGGTTTCCCCGGTAACGATTGGACACCAAGCAGCTCCGGTTTCCCCGGTAACGATTGGATACAAAGCAGCTCCGGTTTCCCCGGTAACGATTGGACACAAAGCAGCTCCGGTTTCCCCGGTAACGATTGGACACAAAGCAGCTCCGGTTTCCCCGGTAACGATTGGACACAAAGCAGCTCCGGTTTCCCCGGTAACGATTGGACACAAAGCAGCTCCGGTTTCCCCGGTAACGATTGGACACAAAGCAGCTCCGGTTTCCCCGGTAACGATTGGACACCAAGCAGCTCCGGTTTCCCCGGTAACGATTGGACACAAAGCAGCTCCGGTTTCCCCGGTAACGATTGGACACCAAGCAGCTCCGGTTTCCCCGGTAACGATTGGACACAAAGCAGCTCCGGTTTCCCCGGTAACGATTGGACACAAAGCAGCTCCGGTTTCCCCGGTAACGATTGGACACCAAGCAGCTCCGGTTTCCCCGGTAACGATTGGACACCAAGCAGCTCCGATTGGACACCAAGCAGCTCTGGTTTCCCCGGTAACGATTGGACACAAAGCAGCTCCGATTGGACACCAAGCAGCTCCGGTTTCCTCGGTAACGATTGGACACCAAGCAGCTCCGGTTTCCCCGGTAACGATTGGACACAAAGCAGCTCCGGTTTCCCCGGTAACGATTGGACACATAGCAGCTCCGGTTTCCCCGGTAACGATTGGACACAAAGCAGCTCCGGTTTCCCCGGTAACGATTGGACACCAAGCAGCTCCGGTTTCCCCGGTAACGATTGGACACAAAGCAGCTCCGGTTTCCCCGGTAATGATTGGACACCAAGCATCTCCGGTTTCCCCGGTAACGATTGGACACAAAGCAGCTCCGGTTTCCCCGGTAATGATTGGACACCAAGCATCTCCGGTTTCCCCGGTAACGATTGGACACAAAGCAGCTCCGGTTTCCCCGGTAACGATTGGACACAAAGCAGCTCCGGTTTCCCCGGTAACGATTGGACACAAAGCAGCTCCGGTTTCCCCGGTAACGATTGGACACAAAGCAGCTCCGGTTTCCCCGGTAACGATTGGACACAAAGCAGCTCCGGTTTCCCCGGTAACGATTGGACACAAAGCAGCTCCGGTTTCCCCGGTAACGATTGGACACAAAGCAGCTCCGGTTTCCCCGGTAACGATTGGACACCAAGCAGCTCCGGTTTCCCCGGTAACGATTGGACACAAAGCAGCTTCGCGCTCATAAAAGCTGCTTAATCAGGAATTATAGCTAAAATGAAATTAAATTGCCAACGACACGTTTCTGAGGACAGTCTGTTCCCTTCAGATACATTCAAATAAAGACATCCGCGCTGCGTTTTGACTTGAAAAGTGCAGCTCATATTTATTCAATGACATCATTGCCTTGTGAAGTTGAATCCAGTATCGTGACTCTTGTCTTTTCGTCCCCAACTGTAGAACTCTTGAAAATATAATTACATTTCTCATACCATTTAACGTATTTAAAACTTTTTATGGCCTTAAGTTTGATACAACTCACTTTAGGAGTTTTTAAGAACCCGCGGGGAGGTAGCCGTCGGGCAGGGCAGTGGTATATTTTGGTAGCCCGACTGGAAAACACAATAGCCCCGGGACGTCGCGCTAGCGATTTTGCGAGCCTTGCAATGTTCAAAAATAGTGTCGTCGAAACAAGACCAAAATCTGCTATACAATTTAACGGCTCTCTGTATCGTTTTCAGCAGAAAAACTATTAGAACTATTTGATCTTAAATGCGTGTTTTTTTTTTTTTATAAATATAGTAGTAATAATAATACATTAAAACATTATCATGTACATGATTGTTAAATTAAGTAAAAGTTGCATTAAAAAGATCAAATGAAAAGTTAGTAATAAAATGAAAGAAATGGGTTGCATTTAATAACAGCTTTCAAGTCTTTTGCACTTATTTAGATCACTTTTTTTTGGCACTAATTTGCAAACATTACAGAAGTTTCATTTTGTTGAAATATTGGAGTTAAAGGTTTTTAAAAAAGGGATTTTAGATTTTTTTTATTTTTTTATTCACACTAGTAAATAACACTAAATACTGTCAACAGCCCCAAAAAAAAAAAACATAAAAAAATAAAAAAAAAATATATATATATGTATATATATGTGTATATATATATGTATATGTATATATATATGTGTATGTATACATATATGTATATATATATGTGTGTGTATTTTTATATATATATATATATATATATATATATATATATATATATATATATATATATGTGTATATATATACTAGGGGTGTCTCCGACTAAGGATTTTCATAGTCGAATCTGAATTTTTGAATCTTGCCGATAGTCGAATCATATGTTTGGGGGCGTGGCCAAAATACATTACCACGAGTCCGACACAATCATAATTACTGACTTAACACACAGGGAAAATGTGTAACTGACGCCAGATACAAATGGGGTAAATAATATTTTATGTTTTGATTAAAAGATATTTAACATTAAATGTCAGCGAAACTCTAAGAATTCACAAAAAAAATTTTTTTACAATAGTGCTCTCATTATAACGTTATGTAGCCTATATGAGTTATTAATGTTCTGCATTTCTGTTTTGAGCTGCGCGCGCTGAAGATAACCAGAATGAAGCATATGATAGCAGGTTTTTAATTAATGGGATTTATCTCGTATAGAATAAGCTTCGTTCTTTATACAACATAACGTTAATATTACGACTTATAGGCTATCTGCACAAAATGCCCTGAATGCATGAACGTGTTGCGCGGCTCTGAATGAACTCTTTCTTCACGCAACAACGTGCAGAAACACTACAACTAAACTCTAAAACTTCACAGCGTTTTATTATAATAGTGTTCTCATTATAATGTTATGTACATGACAGTCCCAGTCATAGTTATTAATATTCTGCAATAATCACGTAGTACAATGAAGCGCTTACTGCAGCTCAACTCAACCAAATGCATCTTATACGAGATAAAGAATATATATACACGATATACACATAAACCAGCTGAAATGTTTTGAAATCACTTGTCAAAAATCCAGTCTTTCACTCTGTGTCATTTTGAATCTTGTTAAAGATTAATCCCTGCCGCGTTTCTGTCGTCACAGATCATCAAAAGTGAAACTTAAATCTATAGGGGTGGTTGGATTTATTCAAGCACGTTAAAATATTTATTTAAAGCTTCTTTCTTTTCAGATTCTTATTTACAGCATTTTCATATTATGCTGTATATTAACGTATTGGGAGAAAACCAGTAGTTCTATGTGAAATCAGACATTGAGCACCCCCCCATATAGCCAAAATGGCACGATCATAACACCCCCCACGAATATTCGACTGAGATTGGGAGTCGAATCAGGCTCCTCATATCCAAGCATCGAATCGTCGACTATTCGGGATCACCCCTAATAAATACATACATTTGTGTGCAGGAGAATAAACAAATCTTAAGATTTAAAAAAAATAAATTAAAATCTACATATACAAATAGATCAAATAAACACTTAAATGTGTAATTCAGATGTTTTCGTTCCACTCGTCTGAAAGAAGACCATGTTATAGAGGCAAAATATCATTTATTATTATACCCAGTGTTGGGCTAGTTACTCAAAGAATGTAATATATTACTCATTACTAGTTACTCCTTTCAAAAGTAATATTGTTACTTTCTGTCAACAGTAATTAGTTACACTACTAGTTACATTGTTTCTTCACGCCACACAGAAGATGTAACTGTGTATCTTCCACATAAATGTTACTAATAACATATTTCTGCCTCATCATTTCACCAAAATCCACATTATTAGTTATTACAAACACTCAATAATTAACAGTGACATTCAAGCAGAAGTGTATTAATCTCATTAATGTGTAGCTTGAAGCTAATTGTAATTTCTCCGTTACACATATATGATTATATTTCATTATGTATTTTATGAAATCACATAAGTTTGTAAGAAACTGTTTAATTTTCCAAAAATGTTTAATTATAGTAATATAATGTTGATCAGAGGGATGTAACGCCAGAGTAAAGTAACACACAACAGTGTTCAGATCATCTCTTTTCATGACAAAATCAATATAATACAATATTTATATCTGCTGAATGTAAGCTTTTCTATATTCCGAGCTCACCTGCTGCACCTCATCACATGCATGAGTCGTGAAAATTATGAACATAAATCTAAGAATTATTTGATTGTTGGATATTAAGTCAGCGGGTCGAGGCATCAAAAGTAACTAAGCTGTTTTATGGATGATAACTGTAATATTATCTTATTAGTAATTAGTTACACTACTAGTTACTGCAAAAAGTAATATTATTACAGTAACTAGTTACTGCCCAACACTGATTATATTACATAATTTAGTGCTGAAATGTAATCATAAATATTTTTTGGACTTGTTTTTCCTCTGTGACCTTCACAGTGCTGGTCATCTCCTCACTCTGTAGATTACTGATGGACAGAACTGAGCTCTTGACCCGAGTGTGTATCTGCTGGCTCTCTTCTGACCGTCTGACCCTGCTGTGTGTTACACAACGCTTTCAAGGGCAGAGCGTGTTAATCATCGGGTGGAAATGTGAGAGCGGGGCCAGACGAGGAAGAACGGCTTCAGGAGCGTGTTGTGAAACTGAAGACCGGACCTTTGTCCGTGTCTGCTTCTCATCAAGGACACAGTTATCATCGAGTCACATCGACGGAGGGTTATCACATAATTTGATTAGAGTCTTCAAGAGAACATTGGCCTGCATTGTTTCAGTGCCAGCGTCTTAATCGCTTTCATAAACTTCATGCCAAGACAAATTTAGACTTTGTTGGCATCAATAACAAGCCACTATGCTTCACACTTGCACGCTATATTAAAGGAAGAGTTCACTTAAAATTAAACATGTTTGGTTCTTCATCAGGTTTCACTGCATCAGTGTCTCAGCAATGGATGCATTGCAGTGAATGGGTGCCGTCAGAATGAGAGCTGATAAAAACATCACAATAATCCACACCACTCCAGTCCATCAGTTAATATCAAAAGCTGAAACAAACCCAGCATTTTATGACTAAAATATGAGTTCATAATTCATAATAACTCTTCCTCCAGTGAAAAAGCCCATCTGCTGTTGTCTCTCGCATCAAAATCCAGCCACATATTAGTTTAGAGCTGTTTTGGCATCTGTGCAGATTTCTCTCCTGATTCAGACCAGAACACTTTTCACTGAGGAAGAGTTATTATGGATTATGAACTCATATTTAAGTCATAAAATGCTGGATTTGTTTCAGCTTTTGATGTTAACTGATGGACTGGAGTGCTGTGGATTATTGTGATGTTTTTATCCGCTCTCATTCTGACGGCACCCATTCACTTCAGTAGGTTTTATGTAATCGTGTTAATATTTGAGAGCACAGTTCCTAGTCACCATGTTTAATGCGAATAAAAAGTGTTTTGAATTCGATTGAAACCGTCATATTAAGAAAGTTCTACCCTTCCTAATAAAGTTTGATCTTTTCCAGGTGGTTCTGGGGTTCGTAAGCGAGGCCGACTACAAGCTGGTGGCCAAAGCCATGCGAGACCGCGTGACGGCCATCAAACGCCAGCGAGAGAAACTCCGGCGGATCGCAGACGAGCAGCAGCAGAAGAAGGAGGGAGTTTTGGAGGAAGAGCCTGAGCTGCACAGCGGTCAAGGATCTGAAAGCCCCGCCCCTTTCCCTGTGCAGACCCCGCCCACTCCGGTACTCCCAGAGCCCATGTGGTCTCCCGTTACCGGCTCAGTGGATTCTGGGATTAACGGCAGCTTCCCGGCGGAGCCGGAGGAACCGGAGGCAGACCAACACTTCCACATCCAGCACACAAGCTGCTCCTCAGCAACCTGTACGTTTATGTGACGATTAATAATCACATCCAAAATAAACATTTTTGTTTACATAATGTGTATATGTATTATGCATATACACACACATACAGTGCATATTTAGAAAATATTTACATGTATATATTTATATTCATATAATTTAATTTATATATAAAAATATTGAATATATAAGCATTCTTAAATATATACATGCATGTGTGTCTATTTATATATACTCCATACACACACACATGTATTACGTACACAAACTTTTATTAATTGTTTGACAGCACTAGATATTATTGAGCAGCGACCGACTGATACATTAATCAGGCGATACATTATTACTTCATTATTGGTAATTTGGTAAAGCACTATTAATGTAATGATATTATCAATATCGTGATATCGCGATAGCAAAACTGTCTTGATATTATCGTGATCACATGATGATATGAAACGCTCTTTCGGGTAAAAAGTGTAGTTTTAAAAATATATTTAAAGTCTTATTCTAACATAAAAGGTGTTTAAAGTTGTGTTTTGGGTCGTTGTGCTTTAACACAGTATCTCAGATGAACTCAAACCGAAAGCACAATATAATGTCTTCATTAAGTCTGTTTTTGCTGCATGTTTCGCTGCACACACTTCATTCAGACGATCAGCTCGTGATCCGGTGTTTTCTGTCTCAGAACGGATCCGTTCACACTGAATTAATGAAGTCCACTCGTTTATTACACTGATGTGAGTTTACCGAGTGTTTGGGAACACAAAAGCCAATTAGGCTTTATTTTCATGGCAGATTATTACAGTATTTCGCTAGATTTGTAGCGAGATGCGTTTTTTTTTTAAGCCTGTTTTCACTGAAGCTGGAGTTTCCTTCAAAATAAAAGCTCTACTGCCGTTTCCTTCAAAATAAAAGCTCTGCTGCCGTTTCCTTCAAAATAAAAGCTCTGCTGCCGTTTCCTTCAAAATAAAAGCTTTAAGTGCAGCATTAATTACTGACAGCGATCAGAGACAAATTTAAAATATCTCTTTCAAGTGTAGAAATTAGGAAATAAGTTTTGTAATTTACCTACTGTAGTGTAAAGCAAAAATAATATACCTATGAAATATTAATTTTTATTTATTTTACAGTGCAAATGTTTTACAATATATGGCTATTACGTCATTGTTGTTGTTATTATTATTATATTCTAATTTGTTTGGCTTCATAAAACACCAGTGTGAATGTAATTTAGACTGAAACAGTATATCACTAATAAAAAGAGGGTTGAGTCTCCTTTAAAGTTCAGCTACAAGTCAATTCACTGACGTTTCTTAGTTAAGAACGTGTTGGAGCTCTTAATTGTGACCCTGGAGCACAACACCAGTCATAACGGTCCATTTTTCAAAATTAAGATGTATGCATCATCTGAAAGCTGAATAAATAGCTTTCCATTGATGTATGGTTTGTTATGATAGGACAATATTTGTAAATCTGGAATCTGAGGGTGCAAAAAAATCTAAATATTGAGAAAATCATCTTTAAAGTTGTTCAAATGAAGTCTTAGCAATGCATATTACTAATCAAAAATTAAGTTTTGATATATTTACGGTAGGAAATGTACTAAATATATTCATGGAACATGATCTTAATATCCTAATGATTTTTGGCATAAAAGAAAAATGTATAATTTTGACCCATACAATGTATTGTTGTCTATTTCTACAAATATACCTGTGTTACTTATGACTGCTTTTGTGCTCCAGGGACACAATTTTGAACTCACAAAGTGCACTAGATCAAATCATTTATTAGAATATTTTTTCCCAATTCTTAATTTTTAGATATCATATCATGGTCTTCATATCGTGATGTGAGATTTTGATATCGTTACATCCCTATAAAGCACTATTTCAGCTGCACGGGTTCCAGTGAGCCTCACATAAACTACATTGTGCTCTACATTTTCCTCAATGTTTCTTTCATGGCGTCCAGCAGCTCTCCTCGAGCTGGAAACAGCACGGTCAACACACGTCCACAAATAAACTCTTTAATAGCCAGTGTGTGCTTATCAGGGTTACGGTCGTGCAGTTCTTCTCTCAGACTGAAGGGAGACTGTAGAAGAAGGACACTGTGATATGAAGCAGTAGATTATATTATATTCCTGCATTATGAGAATGTCTTCTCTCTGTTGGCAGGTTAACAGTGAGTCAAGGTTATTATAGTTAATACTAATACTTTAAAACTTGCCGTTAACTGAAATAAAATTATATAAAATAAAAACTAGAAACATAACTGCGATGCTATTTTGGTATCATTAATATTAACATTTTGAATGTTTATTTTTATATTTTCTGTTTTCATTTTAATTTGTTAAAACGTTAGTAATTATTTTAACATTTGTCAATGTTTCTCATTTCTTATTTTTATTTAGTTTATCTTGATGTACTAAAATAAACTAAAACTGAAATAAAATTACTAAAAATACTATACAGACATTAAAAAACTCAAACTAATAGAAATTAGAAAAGCACAACAAAATTACTAAAACTAAATTTAATATTTCAAATTTTTATTTAGTTTAACTTGATGAACTAAAACTGAAATAAAATTAATAAAAAATTCTAGACATATTAAAAAACATTTTTAGAATTAAATTTAATTATCATTTAATTTAACTTGATGTACTAAAATAACAAACTAAAACCGAAATAAAATTAATAAAAAACTCTATAGACATTAAAAACTAATAGAAATGAGAAAAGCACAACAAAATTACTAAAACTAAATTTAATATTTCTATTTTTTTTTTAGTTTATCTTGATGTACTAAAATAAACTAAAACTGAAATAAAATGAATAAAAAACTCTATAGACATTAAAAACTAATAGAAATGAGAAAAGCACAACAAAATTACTAAAACTAAATTTTATATTTCTAATTTTTATTTAGTTTAACTTGTAGTAAAATAAACTAAAACTGAAATGAAATTAATAAAAAATACTATACAGACATTAAAAACTAATAGAAATGACAAAAGCACAACAAAATTACTAAAACTAAATTGAACATTTCTCATTTTTATTTAGTTTAACTTGATGTACTAAAATTAAAACTGAAATAAAATTTATAAAAAATTCTAGACATATTAAAAAACATTTTTAGAATTAAATTTAATTATCATTTAATTTAACTTGATGTACTAAAATAACAAACTAAAACCGAAATAAAATTGATAAAAAACTCTATAGACATTAACAGCTAATAGACTAAATAAACTAAATATTTTTATTTAGTTTAACTTGATGTATTAAAATTAACTAAAACTGAAATAAAATGAATAAACTCAACAGACATAAAAAAACAATTTTTAGAACAAATTTAATTATCATTTAATTCACTTGATGTGCTAAAATAATGAACCGATGCTATAATAAGCCTGCGGTGAGTCGTGACGCACTCCGCTGACGTCTGTCCGTCTTGTTTTCAGGGAAGCGAGAATCCTTCTTCTGAACATAAGCGTGAACACAGCATCTGCTTTAAGCTTTTAACCCAGATCGATCCTGGTGCGATCCCTGAATTCTACTGTGCTTTGATCCAACTCAGCTGATATGTGAGGCATCCGTGCTATTTACGAACGCTTAACGATATCAAGAAGAGTTTTACTTCCGTAACATAATGTATTTCTGAGTGAAACAGGGTAATGAATGACGCAAACATAAAGTGGCTCTTGATCTGATGCGCTGGGGATTGATTGGATGGTGAAAAGAGAGTTTGAATGAAAGAACGGATCCACAGGGATATCTATGAACTGTTTGTCTCTGTGTTTCTCCAGCGGACTGTGAGACGGATGGATATCTCAGTCCCTCTGGTTTACAGGATGCTCCCAAAGCTTCGAATGGCACCGTCAGCTGCTCTCCAGTCCTCATCCCCAAACAGGCCACGCCCACAGAGGCCCCGCCCACCACCGCTCCACCAATCCCGGCTCTCCGTTTCCCCTCAGTGAGTTTATAATTGTATAAGGATTTTCGACAATACAAAAATAATATCGATTGCAATTGTTCAAACATTAAGAATGTTGTGTGCACATAAATTCAAATTAGAATTTTAATTAAGTGATTTTAGTGTTTTTTTCATGTAGATGCATAAAAATATGTCAGGTGGTGCGACCGTGATTTATCTTAAAATTTAATTAATTTCCTTAACATATAACATTTTTTTTTTTTTTAAAGTTCTCAATAATTAAAGAATTTAGAAACAGAGTATTTAATTTTTTTTGAGTTTTTGTAAATTATTTATATATATATTTATATAATTTTTTCTTTGGCCGATAACTTTAGGAAGTGGGACCTTTATTTTGACTGCACTAAGAACTGTCAAAATTATATTATAATAATATTTTTATAATATAATAATAATTTTTATAATAAGAATGTTATTAACTAGTGCTGTCAAATGATTAATATATATTTTAATTGTAGAATTTTTAGAACAAAAATATGAGAATTATTTACTAAAACTGTTTCTAAACACTTTAATTACTGAGAACTAAAATGTTATGCATGTTAAGGAAATTAATTAATTTTAAGATAAATCACGGTCGCACCACCTGACATTTTTTTTTTAAAGCTATAGCCAGTTCACCTAGATGAAAAAACACTAAAAGTTTAATATGAATTTATGTGCACACAACATTCTTAATGCAATAAATATAATTTTTTGTATTTGAAAAACTCGAAAATCCTTATACGTCATTGACCCAATTGCAAAATTGGCCTCGCTTGATCACGATTTAAGGAGAGGTGTTTAAACATAATTCACGCACTTTACTGTGTCTTTGATGTTTGTGGTTAATTACTCCTGTTCCGTAATCTTCCCTCAGAGCATTGCTGTGTCTGCTAAGAGCGAGAGAGGACCGCTCAGCCCTTTCTCCTCACCTGTGGACAGGTAAAGACCTGCTTTCGTGATCCTCGGCTCTTCTCTCACATCTGTGCTCTTTGAGGTTTAGAGCCAGATGTGCTGTTGTCTCAGTAGGGCTCGTGTTTTCATCCCGTCCTCGTAACAGAGCACATGTCCTATAGACCAATTTCAGGTAGACGTCACAGTTGGTGGCAGAAACACACGGTAACAAGCGGAGTGAAACGGGAAAAATCCACAGAATAAGAGATTAAATGTACTGTTGTTACAGTTACAGCATGAAATCCTATTTAAACCTATAACATTTTACATTTAGCGTTACCTATTTTGTCTCACAATTCTTTTTTTTCTCGCAAATGCAACTTTATATTTCATATTTCGGACTTTATAACTCAACAATAGTGAGTTTTTCCATTCTGAGGAGAACAAAAAGCCAGATGTGTGGGATACAACTCAAAAGAGAGATTTTTCTTATCAGAATTGTGAGATATAATCTCGGAATTGCGAGAATAAAGTCAAAATTTTGAAATATTGAAATTGAAGTTTTAACGCTGCTGCCACTGCCAGACAAAAAAACACGACAGCTGTGGTTAAACGAGATAAAACGAGCGGATTGGACAGAAACCATCGTCAAAAAAGCTTGCGTTTGCAGGCAGCGCACACGTCTTATCAGAAAAGGTTCAATAAAGTATTGTGTTTTGATATGAGCACGTCTAAAGATTTATGGATCTCACTATGTCGTGTATGAGATAATGTCTGTGTGCATGTGTGTAAAACAACAAACTGATGATTTATATGCTTAATCATGTGTAATTGTGGCTTGAATAATAATGTAGCTGTAAAAATAGTTGCCTGCTGAAATATGAAATATATATACATCTTCATGACTAGATACATGGTGAGTTTGTCTGTAATATACACGTTAGATGTGACTCAACCGGAGGGAATCCTGTCAGATCGTCCATCCTTTGAGTGACCGGTCGGCCAATTTCGTCCGTTAAAGTTAACCTTTTCAAATAACAGACAGTATGCAGGTATGCAGCCCGTACATATGCAGGTAAAATCGGAATTTCTCAAGTTATTGTTAAAAAGACAAGCTAAGAGACTTCATAGCTAGCGTTAGTGAAGCGGTCAGATATTTCTGCCACCACCTAAGCTCCGCCCACAGAAAAACATCACAATGTTTACTAACATGAAATGGGCCTATAGCAGGGGTTCCCAAACTTTTCCATTCCACGACCCACCTAGACAAGTATAATCTATTTCAAGACCCACCAAAATATTTGAGATTGACATTACTATAAGCTTAATCTTAATTAAAAGCATAATAAGAAAAATAACCATTTTATTTTATAGGCTAGTATCACTGTAAACTTTCACTACTAATATTTACGTTTTAATTTCTTCATTTACAGACGTTAATATGTCCATAATACCTTGAATCGCGCTCACTCCGGTGCGGTTATGAACTGTAATCCGAGTGTTGTTAAAAAAAATCCCTCTCAACCCAACACTTTTTTATTTTTTTTAGCAAAGCATAAGAAGCGAAGCAGAATTATCTCAAACAGTTTGGAGATTAAAATAATTGTAAAAATCATAAACACACGTGTCTCATTTGAAATAAACACTAAAAACCGAGATGACAGATTTACTTCAGCCAGAAATTTACTTTTTAATAAATGTTCAGCTATATCTTCAAAATATATTTTTTAACTTGGGCACATTTGTTTCTCTATATAGTGATGATATGGCAAGGAAATAATTCTGTTATGCTACACTCTAAAAAACACTGGGTTAAAAACGACCCAATCTGGGTAGTTTTTAACCCAAGGGCTGGGTAAATATAGGACAGAACACATGGGGTTAATTTAACCCAACATAATTGGATTGATTTAACCCAGCTAATGGGTTGATTCATTTTTATTATAATACTAGCTTTTTTCTTTTTACTGTATACATGAAATGATGTTTACAGATTAACTTAAATCCTCTGGTTTGCATGAACACTTTATTTTCCTTTATTTATCATTGTTCATTTTATGTATACATATCGCCTATTTAAACTCGTTTAACGAACATTAAAAGTAAACATTAAACAGAGGTAATCCACGTGTAATTGTCCAGTCTGTTATTCACCGTAACGGTCCAGTCTGTTATTCACCGTAACGGTCCAGTCTGTTATTCACCGTAACGCTCCAGTCTGTTATTCACCGTAACGCTCCAGTCTGTTATTCACCGTAACGCTCCAGTCTGTTATTCACCGTAACGCTCCAGTCTGTTATTCACCGTAACGCTCCAGTCTGTTATTCACCGTAACGGTCCAGTCTGTTATTCACCGTAACGGTCCAGTCTGTTATTCACCGTAACGGTCCAGTCTGTTATTCACCGTAACGCTCCAGTCTGTTATTCACCGTAACGGTCCAGTCTGTTATTCACCGTAACGGTCCAGTCTGTTATTCACCGTAACGGTCCAGTCTGTTATTCACCGTAACGCTCCAGTCTGTTATTCACCGTAACGCTCCAGTCTGTTATTCACCGTAACGCTACAGTCTGTTATTCACCGTAACGGTCCAGTCTGTTATTCACCGTAACGCTCCAGTCTGTTATTCACCGTAACGCTCCAGTCTGTTATTCACCGTAACGGTCCAGTCTGTTATTCACCGTAACGGCGCTGGCTCTCGCGCCCGAGCTGGCGTCGTGTTCGGCGGGAACTGCTCACGGATCAGACCGCCGCCCTGCGTTTCACTCATAGCCGAAATATACCGCGACTGCCTTCATAACCTGCCCAAAAG
The DNA here is from genome assembly GCA_023376895.1 of Aspiorhynchus laticeps. Taxonomy (NCBI): domain Eukaryota; kingdom Metazoa; phylum Chordata; class Actinopteri; order Cypriniformes; family Cyprinidae; genus Aspiorhynchus; species Aspiorhynchus laticeps. The sequence goes on along the minus strand of CM041809.1, from coordinate 37,604,432 downwards.
CAAAACGTAAACAGCTCTGAGGACATATTTTAACATCCAAAGTATTTGTATTCTGTATCTTTAAAATCGTTTATTTTATGCAAAGCATCAGGCTTTTGCATCACGCGACCGCGGCACTCGTTAAAGGTGATTCATACCGCGCGCCTGTATGTTGCTCTGCATAAAATTGAAAGCTATACAGCACAGTAACGATTTTATATATAAAAGTAGCATGCTAATCAGAAACATGCTAGCGACATGCTAGTAACTTGCTAATCATGCTAACAACATGCTAGTCTTGCTAGCAACATGCTGGTAGCATGCTAACAATGCTAGAAACATGCTAGCGGCATGCTAGTAACTTGTTAATCATGCTAGAAACATGCTAGTGACATGCTAGTAGCATGCTAATCATGCTAGTGACATGCTAATCATGCTAGAAACATCCTAGCAATCACCCTTGGTACCTTAGCAACCGCCTAGCAACACCCTAGCAACCACCTAGAATACCCTAGCAAACACTCTGCAGTTCTTAGCATTTATCTATCTATCTATCTATCTATCTATCTATAATCTGACTCTATCTATCTATCTATCTATCTATCTATCTATAATCTGACTCTATCTATCTATCTATCTATCTATCTATCTATCTATAATCTGACTCTATCTATCTATCTATCTATCTATCTATCTATAATCTGACTCTATCTATCTATCTATCTATCTATAATCTGACTCTATCTATCTATCTATCTGTCTATCTATCTATCTATCTATCTATCTATCTATCTATCTATCTATCTATCTATCTATCTATCTATCTATCTATCATCTGACCCTATCTATCTATCTATCTATCTATATATCTATCTATAATCTATCTATCTATCTATCTATCTATCTATCTATCTATCTATCTATAATCTGACTCTATCTATCTATCTATCTATCTATCTATAATCTGACTCTATCTATCTATCTATCTATCTATCTATCTATCTATCTATCTATCTATCTATAATCTGACTCTCTATCTATCTATCTATCTATCTATCTATAATCTGACTCTATCTATCTATCTATCTATCTATCTATCTATCTATCTATCTATCTATTTATCTATCTATCTATCTATCTATCTCTATCAGCTTTTAAAACTGTTAAACTTCAAACTATTTCAGACTGAAAAGCTTCAAACTTAAACTTTTTAAAACTTTCAGGTCCGGCTTTCTCAAGACAACTTAAAGTTTGTCTCGACAAACTTTTTTATTTTGTACCATATCCGTGTAATTCTGTAGCCGTAAAGGCTATCTCTCCCGGGTTTTCTGCAACCATGACGCGCGCGCATCCCAAATGTTTACAAACCTATAATTGGTCTATAGGATGCTGTTTACACACCACAGAACTCTTGGACGCCGTCCCTAGCAAACGCCTGCCATTACAGCATAGTTTTCCACTCGTAAGAACATCACGTTCCTCAGCAGGCAGAGGTCTGCCAAGCGGTAGGCTGGCTATAAGCGTTTGTGGGCCTCGTAGGAAGCCCAGTGTTTGGATAAAACAGATCAACAGTGTTGGTAAAAGACCTGGGAGACACAATTAGCTCAGAAACAAGCTCAGAATGGAACAACACGGCCTCAAACTGTGGAACTTCAAGCCAATGCAAATACTGCATCGCTCTGTTTTTACTCTTATATTGGATTTGCAGAAAACAGTGCAGTTAGAAATACATTTGGCTGTCCAGCAGTGTAAAAATAAGTACGCTTTAGTGTACTTTACTGAAATAGTAGTCTTTAACTCTTAAAGACCTAGAACACTTTTGGGGGCACCTGACACACCTGTACTTTTCTTAGTTTTTTCAGACCTATTCAAGCAGTCAGCATTAAGTGCCATATATCATTATAAACAAGAGAACTTGAAGTTTCAATCTAGCTAATTTAAAGTCCCAATTTTCCCTTTGTTTTCTCTAGGAATTAATTAATTTCTAGAATCTTAAGAAAAACGTTTTTTTACCGTGTACTCAAACAAACTGGATTTATTTCTTTAGAAAGTTGTATCTGGGTGTTTTACACTTCCAAAAATTTTGTTTCTACATATAACATTCTCCAAGCAAGTTATTGCCATTTATTACAATATCGTTACAGGCGCTTTTCAGCAAAAAACAGGTATATTTACTTTACTAACAATACAGATGTGTCCAAAAACATTTAGGGAGTGAAGAAAATATAAACAGTGTTTTATAATAAAACAATATACAGTGCAACATAAAAAAATAGTGCAAATGATCTTTATGAACTATATAAGTATTATTTACTTGATATAACAGCCAAATGGATCAATCCGCTGGCTGTATCTGCGTCAGAATTGATTTTACCGGGACATGCGAATACCTAAATTCAGTGCTTTATCAGATATGTACCGCTTTGTCATTCTTGTTTTTGGTTTGTTTTATGCCAAAGTGCTCCGTCCTGTGTTTTTCTGGGCTTTTTCAGAGAGTTCTCTCATGCAAATGTGTTATTGTGTGTTTGTTTTCATGCACGCACGACACACTTTACTTTCACTTTGCGTTTGCGCCGATTTCCAAAGAAACTTGCTAACAGTGTTCCCAAACCCCTCCCTCAGAAAATCTCTAGAACCACCCTCAAAAGTCTCTAAATTTGGTAAAGGTAAAGGAACGTGTATATATATATATATATATAAAACAAAAGATGAAGTAGGCCTATAACAAAACAATCTGAAGTGAAATTAGGAAATGCTTGTAACTCTACACGACACATCTGAATCAGTAAATTCTTCCTGTGATCTGCAAGCACATCAAACATGATGGAAATGACGTAAAGACACAATGTTGGTCACCAAAGTGCATCCCTGTCCTGCTCAAATACAACAGATAAGAGATATGATTCTCCAAAAACAAAACCTTTATTCATACAAACTTATTTCAGTCAACACACTCTATTACTACAAAGTAAGTGCATCCCAGCACACATGATGCACTGTGTCTCTCAGTATCTGTTTGACATGATTGTGCATGAATTGTTGTATAACTTTTGTCTGTGGTTAAAACGAGATGTTCATGAGAAGTTGGTGCCCTGATGTAATCATATTTTTTCTTCGCCATCTTGATGCTTATAATGAAATGGTGGTGTGTGTCGTCATATCTGAATGGCAGATGTACAGACTCAGTAGGCGCGTTCGACTTCAAGCGGCGCTGCACAGAATGATCAGTGTATGACATCACAGTACCGCGAGAGCGATAAGAGAGCCGACGGATCCTATGCTTTCGAATGGCTCTCGCGGTACTGTGATGTCATACACTGATCATTCTGTGCAGCGCCGCTTGAAGTCGAACGCGCCTATTGATTGAGAGCAAACGTGAGAGTCACGGCCGTGTGGCCAAGTAAAAAATAAAAAATCTCCAAAGAATCGCTATTTTTATTTAAATATAGCTAAAATAGCTCCTTGTCGCAAAAAAAATCAATAAAAGTTGCAGCAACAATGAGAAAGTAGCTAAATTTGGCAACACTGCTTGCTAAACAACAGTTCAAAAGACCAAAACCTGTGTTTATTGGTTGAATATGTGACCGTTTGAGCCAATCTGGGCTCGGGGGGGAGGGGCTAAGCCTCAACAATCGTCTCTGATTGGCTCAGAGGAACGAAATGCATTGGTTTCTTCTGACCAATGAATGTCGTCAAAATGTGATGACGTAATCACGTACGCTACAGAGCCTCTGAATATCCAAACGAGACAAAAATCTCTGCTTTCCGACACTTTTTAAAGCATTCAGATAGGATTAGCGGTTCAAAAGTTATTAAACATTTAAGAACAATAGTTATTTTTAGCCGCGGGCGGCTGTCTCGGTCTTTGAGGGTTAAGAGCAAACTGAATGTAATGATTTTAAACACTTAATTGCTAATATTATTAATTTTGTATTTAAATATATTTGTAATTGCACGTTCAGTACATCTAAAATATATTTACTTTAAATGTAATATCATATTAAACCTTAAGTACTTGTGCATTAGTATGTACTTATAAGTGTGCTACTTTAAAGCATGACATACAATTAAAGCATAATGATTTAAAAGAAAAACGTACAAATTGGAAATATGACAATATGCACTTTTAAAAAGTTGAAAGTAACTTTTTTAGGACACTTAAGTGGGCTTTTATTACAATTATGTATTATCTTCAAGTACGTTTTTTTTTTTTTGGTTACACTTTATTTTAAGGTGTCCTTGTTACAGTGTAATTATACATTTAACCGTGGTATAATCACTGTAACACACAGCCTGCAATTACTGTATGTATAAAATGCAGCACCAGTAAAGACACATTTAGAATATTTACATTTATTAAAAAGTCATGATGATAAACTGTGTGCTGAGTAATATTAATTAACTACATGTACTTACCATAGGGTTAGGGTTTGGTTTAGGGTTACTTGCATGTAATTATGCATCATTTATTGTTATTATAATGGTAAGTAAATGTAACGTGTAACAAGGACACCTTAAAATGAAGGGTTTTTAGGGGGGTTGAAGGCCAACAACTAAAAGGACATACACAAAGTTTGTAAAGACTTGTAAAAGCTAATAAGCGGGAACACAGCGCTCATTAAATGCACCTCAAAAACCGAATATTAAACAAATAAGGGTGTTGAGATGATGAGAGAGGGAAATTCCTCAGTGGTTTGTGCTTAGTGAACCGTTTTTATGGGCTGTGTTTAACTGCAGGTCTTCCAAACACTCGTTTACTTAACATGATGCTCATGTTTATTAGGTCGTGCAATGTAGTAGTCAAGTTGATTTGACGTTAGCATAACAAACTTGGTGTGTTTAAATAGTATGTGTGCATTAGTTTGCATGTGGGTGATTCTATAATTGGAGATACATTTGGCATTTCAGAAAAAAATTCTTATTGAAAACATAATTTAGTGCTTGCCAAAAACAAATTACTTTTAATTATAAAACTATGTCTTTATGGTATTGTTTGTCAACTCTGTTACGGACAAATTAGACAATGTGCAGAAATAACAATAAAACATAACCGGAAAAATCCTTATTGTTTCATTAGACAAACAGTCCTTAAATTCCAACACTTGAAACTGAGATAATATTTCACCTATGTATACCTTAAAAATTAAAAAAAACTATGTCTTCATAGAACTGTCCACTTGGAGCAAGTATTTTTTTTTTTTGTAAAGATATGTTTATTGGGAATATACATACAATTATTTAGTATGCAAAAGTACTAAGAATATCAGAATATTCCTTTTTTAACAGTTAGCAAAAAAGGTAAAGAAAAAACAAAACAAAAAATAACATGAACACCCCCCACCCCCCACCCACACATGGCATAATTGTCTCAGATGTTTGTCAAAACATTTGTCATAACAATGTTAAATAAAGGTAGAATTACAATAATTAACAATAATAATAAATAAAAACAATAATGTCCAGAGATGAAGCAAGAAAATAAGAGAAAGGAAAAATACACATAACAATTAATATACAAATTGGTCAATCATTAAAGCCTAACAAAGGTAGTGCATCAAGAAAAGGGGCCCAAATATAGTCAAAGTCTGTAGGTTTTTGCCTGACAGAATATAGTATTTTCTCAGGGGTACTATAAGATACAAGCTCATTAATCCAGTGTTTTCGCTCTGGGGGGTTCTCTGATTTCCAGTTTTTAAGTATGCATTTTTTAGCTGCAGTGCTTGCAAGCAAAATAGAATAGCCTTCATGATAGGTCATGCGAAGTGAACTGATATCACCAAGTATCCAAATTTTAGGATCAGGATCAATATGATTCTTCGATATTTCAGAAATTGTTGCAATAACATACTTCCAGAATGTCTCTAAGGCAGGACAACTCCAGAGCATATGAGGAAGAGTCCCAGTAGAAATTTTACATCTTTGACACATGGCAGAGATCCCACCATTAATTTTGTTGAGTCTATAGGGGGTGTAATATGTTCTATGTAAGATGTTAAATTGAATTTGTCTGTGTTTGGTGGATACCAATACAGTTTGTGACTTTTCTAGAAGAGTACACCAATCACTATCATTATAAGAACACTCCAGATCCGATTCCCATTTTTGTTTAGTTGAAAATCTTTGGTATGCTGGAAGATCGTTAATAAGAATTCTGTATATAGAAGAAGTTAAGCTTTTTGTAGAGGTATGTCTGATATCGAGCAGTCTGTCTTCTAATAGGGATTTTTCCGGTATATTAGGGAATGACTCAAATGTTTGACTTTTAATCCAGTGTCTTATTTGTAAGTACTTAAAAAGGTTATGCTTAGGCAAGTCAAATAATTCAGATAACTGAAGGAAGCTAGCAAATATGCCGTTTACATAAAGATCACCAATTGTTTTGATTCCTTTCTTAATCCAGCTTTGTATAGTTTTGTCAACAATGGGACTTGGGATATTAGGATTTCCATCAAGAGGAGTGTTCACAAGTAACGATGTGTTTAAACCTAAGAGTCTATGTGATTCCTGCCATGCATCAAAGTTATCCAGGAGAACAGGGTTTTTCGTAATTACAGAAAGCTTCTTCCTTGTGCCGAGAAAAGGAATAACTGTTACTGGGGTAGCTTTCATTTCATGCTGCTCTATTGAGACCCATCTCACATCACTGTTCCTTGGATGCAGCCAAATCCACAGTGGGCGGAACTGTGATGCTAGATAATAAATTCTAAAATTTGGGAGATTTAGCCCTCCTTTAACATATGGGGCCTGGAGTGTGGTTAAATTCACTCTTGGGGTTTTCTTATTCCATAAAAATGTGGATATAGCTTTGTTAAGATCCTTAAAAAAATATTTAGGAATTTTAAAAGGGATACTATGAAATAAGTAAATGAATTTGGGGAGTATATTCATTTTTATTGTATTGATTCTACCAATTAATGATAGAGGCAAATCCATCCATCGCTGAAGATCAGTTTTAGTTTGGTTCAGCAACTTTACATAATTATCATGATATACTTTATTAAAGGAGCCACTAATATTAATACCCAAATACTTAAAACCACTGGGACACCATTTTAGAGATCCAGAGAGAATTCCAATATCATTGTCTGGTATACTAATTGGAAAGGCCTCACTTTTTGAGTAATTTAACTTATAACCGGATACAGCACTATATTCCTTCAGACACTGAAATAATGGGGGAAAAGAATTAATTGGATTAGTTAAGAATAATAAGAGATCGTCAGCATATAGACATAATTTATGCTCATCTATACCAAACGATATACCAGTAATGGATGGATCAGAGCGAATTGCTATAGCTAATGGTTCTATAGCAATTGCAAATAAACCAGGTGAGCTCGGGCATCCCTGCCTGCAACCTCTGGAAAGTGAGAAGGCATCCGACAAAACTCCATTAGTCACAATTTGAGCCTTAGGGGCATTAAAGAGCGTTTTGATATACTGAATAAACGTATCCCCAAAATTCATAGCTCTCAATGTGCATGTGAGGAAATTTGGCTCTGTTCTGTCGAACGCCTTCTCAGCATCCATCGATACAATCATCATGGGATGTTCTCGTTTCTGAGCAGCATTAATTACATGAAACAATCTTCGAACATTATCTGCTCCCTGTCTGTTTTTGATAAAACCGGTTTGGTCTGAATGGATAATTTTGGGGATGACATTTTCTAGTCGCAAAGCAATTAATTTGGATAAGACCTTATAGTCAGAATTCAATAAACTGAGAGGCCTATAGGAGCCACATTCTTGTTGATCTTTTCCTGGTTTAAGTAGCAGTGTTATTGTCGCGACCTCCAGAGAATACGGTAATACTTGATTGTCTAGTGCTTCTCTGATCATGTTAGTTAAAGGGGACAGCAACTTTTTAGCGAATACTTTAAAGTATTCGATTGGAAATCCGTCCGGACCGGGTGCTTTATTATTCTGTAAAGAATTGATAGCACCAAGTACCTCCTCCTCAGATATTCCAGCATCAAGAAGATCTTTATCTACTGTATTAATTTTAGGGATAGGTAGTCTATCCAAAAAGTTTTTTATTTCAGTATTAATATTTTCATTATCAAAATCGCTTTTATACAGTGCTTGATAATATTTTTTAAATTCCAAATTTATGTCTTTTGGATCTTCTAAACATATACAATCCTCTGCTTTAATAGAATGGATATATTTTTCAGAATCTTCTTTTTTAATTTGCCATGCAAGTAGTTTGCTTGTTTTATTGCCAAATTCATAATAGTGATAATTTGTCCTAGCCAAAGCCGCTTCAACCTTACTAGTGCATAGGTTATTATATAATAGTCGTTTTTTAGTTAGAGCATTATAAGACTCAGGTTTTTTTGTCAAGGAATGATCCTGCTCCAATATTCTGATGTCTTTTTCTAATTTGGATAATGCTTCTCTCCTTACCTTATTTTTATGCGCTACATATGACATGATATGACCTCTCATATAAGCCTTAAGGGCTTCCCAAATATTAGAATGAGAAGAGGAATTCAAGTTAGTTTCTAAGTATACATCAATGTGATTATTCATAAAAGTAATAAATTCTGGGTCTTTCAACAGATAGCCCCTGAATCTCCATCTATAAGAAGCAGGTTCAGGTGGGCCCACCTCTAGTTCCATCTTTATGGGATTATGATCGGAAAGAGTAGCGGCTAAATAGGAGCAAGCTTTGACTTTTGACAAATTAATCTGTGGTGTCAGAAACATATCAATTCTCGAATAGGTATTATGAACACTAGAGTAAAATGAGTAATCTTTTTGATTTGGATGTAGTGATCGCCATGTATCACTTAAGCCTAGTTCTTTCATTCCTTGGTTAAGGGCTACTGCTGATTTAGATAATAAAAGAGATTTAGGTGAAGAACGGTCCATTGATGGATTTAGAACCAAATTAAAATCACCTCCTAAAATACACTGACCTTCAATTATGGCAAGCTTCATAGTTAAATTATTAAAAAATGTGGGATCGTCTATGTTAGGTCCGTACAAAGACACAAGTGTAAATTTATTCAAATTTATAACACAATCTATAAGAACTAATCTGCCACACTTATCTGTTTCAATGGAGTTTAGCTTGAATCTCAGATTCTTGTTAATAAGCAATGCTACTCCTCTTGCCTTAGATGAAAATGAGGAATAAAAAACATGGCCCACCCAGTCCCTTCGTAACTTCATATGTTCAAGATCAGTGAGATGGGTCTCTTGAATAAATGCAATATCGGCAGATTGTCTCTTTAAGTATGTTATGACTTTCTTTCTCTTAATTGGGGAGTTAATTCCTCTAACATTTAGTGAAATACAGTTCAATAGACCTGCCATATTGCTACGGCATAAGGGGCACACATATTTGTATTACATAGAGAGACGGACTCGCAGTTTAGCCGGATAACGGATAGCATATTCAATGTTTTTCTCCCGGAGTTTCTTCTTCACATCATTAAATCCGTTAATCTTGCGTTGAATCTCGACACTGTAGTCTGGGTAGAAGGAGATTCGCTTATCATTCAGGTACACAGCTCCTTTCTCTCTGGCGAATCGAAGTACCTTGTCCTTTTCTCTGTAGTTTAGGAATTTCGCAATGATGGGTCTGGTCCGGTCGGAAGGCCTTCCGATGCGGTGGGCTCTCTCCAGAGTGATCGGAGAAGAAAAGTTATCATTCCCTAACAACTGCGGGATGAGACTTTCCAAGTATCCAACCGTGTCACTGCCCTCGGATTTCTCTGGGATGTTTATGATCTTTATATTTGATCTCCTGCTCCGATTTTCGAGATCATCTGTTTTGTCTTTCAGAAACATTATCTCCTTTTCCATCTGTTCAATTCGCGCGCAGGTGTCTCTCAAATTATCCTCGTTGGCGCCTATCCTGTTCTGCATCTCGTCGACCTGCTCGGCTAGAGTTGAAAGTGACAGTTCGATTTTGGTCAGAGAACTTTGGATGTCGGTTGTCTTCTTATTTATGTGAGAAGTCAGTTCGTCATTAGAGTCTCGAATCGCTTTCATAAGAGATTTAAGCGTTAGCTTTTCTTGTTCAGCCGCCATCTTTCAGGGATATCAGAGGGGTATCAAATCGTATTTTTTGAGTTCCTCACACTATAAGTTGTAAAATTTCCAGTATGTAACAAAGGGTCTAAATATAAAAAAAACTGTAGTACAGTTGGAGATAAATTATTGCTAAAAAAAATAGTAGCAACTGACGAGGCGAACCTGGAGCTCACTAACACACGTCCTCCTTCGATGGCTGCATCACGTGACCCCTGGAGCAAGTATTTTTAATCTGAAAATGTATTATATACGATATCCAGTAAAAAAAAAAGACATGTTGAAATATTATAAAGGTGCAACAATATCTCAATAATGTTTATGAGATTGTAAACAACAATTTTATTGTAAAATAACATAGTTGACCCTTTAAGTAACAGAATTGTAAAGTAACAGAATGAATTCTGTTTTGCTTTTGATATTGTGGTAACAGAGTTGACGTTCTACAAAATAACTCTTGGTGTACGAACTTTTTAGATTAAAATATTTTCTCAGAGAGACACAAAACATACTTTTCAGTGCTTCAGATATTATCAGTGAGGGGAAGTGACATCACTTCCTGTATCTTACACAGCTGTAATATGGTACAGTAACAGAGATAAAATATGGTACAGTAACCGAGTTGACGCAAGATTTATGGACACACATTTTTTTAAAGAAAAAAGTTAATTTTAAATAATGTAATGTCATAGAATTAAGTAAGTGACTATTTAGGGCTTTTATAAATAAAATGTTACCAAAATAAAAGTACTATAAAATATTTTGATTACACATTGCTACATGATGGACTAATTTTCAGCTATTTAAGACACTTTTTAAATAAATTATTATATTGTTATGGACTATAACATCTTGTAATTCATAACAATGAGTAACAAATTATTAAAATAATAAAAAATATAACCATTTGAAAAAAAGCTGAAAAATTACACCAAATGTACCTTAACGTAACTTAACTTAACTTAACACTTCTTAACTTAACAACTTAACTTAACACTTAACTTAACTTAACACTTCTTATCTTAACACTTAACACTTAGCTTAACTTAACACTTAACTTAACACTTAACTTAACTTAACACTTCTTATCTTAACACTTAACACTTAGCTTAATTTAACACTTAACTTAACACTTAACTTAACACTTAACTTAACTTAACACTTCTTATCTTAACACTTAACACTTAGCTTAACTTAACACTTAATTTAACACTTAACTTACTTCTTATCTTAACACTTAACACTTAGCTTAACTTAACACTTAACTTAACACTTAGCTTAATTTAACACTTAACTTAACACTTAACTTAACTTAACACTTCTTAACTTTAACACTTAACTTAACTTAACACTTCTTAACTTAACACTTAACTTAACACTTAGCTTAATTTAACACTTAACTTAACACTTAACTTAACTTAACACTTAACACTTAATTATAGATGTGCACACAGATATCGTCCTGCATTTTGGAAGGTCACGAGTGCATATTCTATCCTTTTGTCTATGATTTGTGATGTATTTCTCCTGATGATGTCTGTCCTCACAGTTATGCTTCAGATGTGACGTCAGGCTTGAGCGACGGATACGAGGGTCTTTCAGACCAGAAGTTAGCCAGCAGACGGACGGCAGGGAAACTCTTTAGGAGGAGAACACGCTCCCGTCTGAGCATTACAGGGGTGAGGATTATTATTTTTAATACGGAGTGTCTATTTACAGTGCAAATAGCCTGCCTTGTTGGCAGAGGCTATTTACACTAACTCAGCCCACCAACGTGTGATTGGTCAAGATTACAAAAGACGATTATCAGTCGTTAGCTCCAGATAAAGCTTATGTCATACTCCTTCTGATGCGATCGACCCGGGTTCGAATCCAACTTTTTTCAAATCACATCAGAAAAGCATTTATTTTTAATAAAAATGAAGGAAATAATTAAAAAGTTGAAAATAAAGTATAGGGCTGGTGTAGGGCTTTTGTCACAATAGTGGTATCCATTTAATAATTTGAATTAAAATTAAAATTTACACTCAATAAATTACTATTGCATAACGTACTACAATACTGAGGTGTAGATAATTGCCACTATTTGCAATAAGTAATATAAATAGCAAAAAATCCTGCTATTTTAACAGTGTAAATAGAATCTATAGCTATTTGCACTTAGCCTTTTTAATAACTCTAACCCTAATATTTCATCCGGTCACGTATTCATCAAACGAACTGGTTTTTAACCGATATGGGCTGTTTAATATCTGATGCTGATACCGATAATCTTAGACGGCAGCGAGACAGATGACCGATATAAAGCTGATATACTGTATATTACTTCACACGGTTTAATTTTAAATATTGTAAATGTTGCAATGCTTTTATAATCATTTGACATGATATTATTCACTAAAATAATTTGAAAAGCAATCATGTGAAAAAATGGTTTAAACTTGATGGAAAAAAGTAAATGTGTTTTATTATAAAGTTAATAATAGTGGTGTCAAATGATTAATCGTGATTAAGCGCATCCAAAATAAAAGTTTTGTTTACATAATATGTGTGTGTGTGCTGTGTATATTTAAATACACACACATACAGTATATATTTTGAAATATTTAGTTGTATATACATTTCTATATGTATATTCTTATATTATATATAAATATATTTAATATATAAACATAACATATTTTTCTTTAATATATACATGCATGTGCTTGTATTTATATATACATAATAAATATACACAGTACACACACATATATTATGTAAAAAAAAAAACTTTTATTTTGGATGCGATTAATCACGATTAATCATTTGACAGCACTAGTTAATAACATTCTTATTATAAAAATTATAACTAATTTAGTATATTATAAAAATATTATAATAATATAATTTTGACAGTTCTTAGTGCAGTCAAAATAAAGGTCCAACTTCCTAAAGTTATCGGCCAAAGATAGTGCTCGATGCCGATAATATAAAAAATGCCAAATATCGGCCAATATATCGGCCTTGAGAACAAAACCTGAACTAAATAAAGCTGAATAATGACAAATTTTAGTACGTATTTTTAAATTATTTTTTTTATTATGTACAGAATTTATCATGACGCATGTTGGGCTATGTTTTTATTTATTTATGTTTTTGTATTGTCTATGTGATATTTTATGTTTGTATTAAGTTTGTTACATGATGCTACTACCCTACTTTATTTGCCCCTTGTGGGATTAATAAAGTTAACTTAACTGAACTGACCTTAACTTAACTTAACTTTGAACTGAACTTTGAACTGAACTTTGAACTGAACTTTGAACTGAACTGAACTGAACTGAACTTAAGTTAAGTTAACTTAACTTAACTTAACTTAACTTAACTTAACTTTGAACTTAACTGAACTTAACTGAACTGAACTTAACTAACTTTAACTTAACTTTGAACTTAACTTTGAACTGAACTTAACTTTGAACTGAACTTAACTTTGAACTGAACTTAACTTTGAACTGAACTTAACTTAACTTTTGCATTCTGTAGAGCTGCGTATAGCTGAATTGAACAGTTATAGAACTGAACTGAATTAACACTGTGACTTGAGCTGTAAATACTATTGTCTTTTAAGAGTTGCTTTACAGCAGAATTTGGATTTTTTTAATATTTGATGAAGTTTGCATCACTGATTTGTTTTGAAACAATGTATTTTATAAAGCGTTATAGAAAAAAAGTGACTTGACTTGCCGATATATCGGTCGAGCGCTACGCTTAAGCGCCCACCGGCCCGTTTCACTCAGTGTTAGGAGTGCAAAGTGTTATCACATGTGAACTCAAGATGTTTAGCAGTTGTTCGTGTGTGATCATTCATCGCACGGGTACGGTTTGTCCTTGATTAGCGTTCAAAAGGCCAGAGAGACGTAAACAAAAAACACAGTCAAACACGTCAGCTCAGACACTTCAGTCAGAATCTGTGAATGCCTGAATATGTGTGTTGTTGGTCACAGGTGTCTGATAAAGTGGACCGGGTGGTCGAGTGCCAGCTACAGACTCATAACGATAAGATGGTCACCTTCAAATTTGACCTGGATGGCGACAATCCTGAAGACATTGCTGCGGTGATGGTAGGTGCTTAAAATCTTAAATGGATTAGTTTTTTTCCCCAAAATAGCAAATTATTTGTATTTTTCAGAGTTAAATCAATCAGATATTTTGCCTGCTTTAGGATTCCTCTTCTCAATCGTTTCGTGTCTCACATTAAAGCCAAAACATCCAAAAATGTTACTTGTAAAAACAAAGAAATGGTAGATTTTTGTTTCCCATTATTTAATTATTTATTTTTTGTTCATATTTTTTGGTTTCATTTTTCTGTAAGATCCCTTCAGTCAACATTAATTCATGCATTAACTACAACAATACATTTGTTACAGTATTTATTAGTCTTTGTTAATGTTAGTTCATAAAACTACTGTTAGGTCACATTAGCTCAGGTCCACTGAATGATATTAACAGATACAACTTTTGATTTTCATTTCTTAATGAATGTGACCCTGGAGCACAAAACCAGTCATAAGGGTCAATTTTTTGAAATTGAGATTTATGCATCATCTGAAAGCTGAATAAATAGCTTTCCATTGATGTATGGTTTGTTATGATATGACAATATTTGTAAATCTGGAAATCTAAATATTGAGAAAATCATCTTTAAAGTTGTTCAAATGAAGTTCTTAGCAATGCATATTACTAATCAAAAATTAAGTTTTGATATATTTACGGTAGGAAATTTACAAAATATCTTCATGGAACATGATCTTAATATCCTAATGATTTTTGGCATAAAATAAAAATCAATAATTTTGACCCATACAATGTATTGTTGGTTATTGCTACAAATATACCTGTGTTACTTATGACTGCTTTTGTGCTCCAGGGTCACAAATGATAAAATTAACATTAACAAAGATTAATAACTATTATCAGTTATTTGTTGTTTTTGTAATTATCAGCATCGGGCACTACGTTTTTTGTTTGAGCGACAGCTGTCAGAAGCAGGACTTTTATTTTGACAACACTGGCTTTTCAACATTATATTATTATAAGAACTGTCAAAGTTAAGTTGTTATATTAACTATGTAACAAATAGCTTATTACAATCACTAGGCAAACACTATACTTTCTCATGTTTATTTTTTGTCACTTTTTTAAGTTCATATTATTTTTCATAAATTTTTTTACTAATAACTTATTAGTTAACATGAACTAACAATAAAACATTTACCTGTTTTTAACCTTATTGTACAGTATTACCTTATTTTTTATGTTTTTCTTTTATGTAGCAAAGCACACGATACATGATACACACGCACAAGATTACATTTTTGAATATTTGAGAGATATTTTGTCATAATCTGACGAGCACGTGCTCCGGATCACCCACTGTTCCACACATCTGGTTCTGTTTGTCCCTCATTAGACGACGCAGGAGAGCAGTTGCATCTCTGTTTTGTTCTTGTTCTGGTTGATGTGGTCAGATGCAGGGTGTAAACCAGATGTCCAGATCCTTAATGACTTTAACTAAACCTGAAACAACCTGAACATAGCAGTGAAGCACCAACATCTAGACAAGTAATCAAAGGTGTTGTATGTGGTGATAGAAAGTTGCCTGTTTAAATTGTATTTACTTCCAAAATCTGCATAAAACATCCCTTTAAACTCTCAGAAAAAAGGTACAAAAGCTGTCACTGGAACTGCAACTTCTCAAAAACTACAATTATGTGCAATTTACATACTAATATCTACACTTTAGGTACTAATATATGTACCTTTAAGGTGCTTATACACACACTTCAGGTGTTAAAAAGGTACAAAGGTGCACCTTTTGACATGATACCGACCCAGTGACAGCTTTTGTACCTTTTTTTCTGAGGGTGTGAATCTATTACAGTTTTTCACCATGTAGAAAAATACTGCCGTTGTAGTCTGATTATGAGTATTTTAAAATGTATGGTGTTTTAATATATAATCCAATTACAAGTACTTCATTTTTTTTTAATCTGATCTTGTAATCTAGATTACAGTCAGCGCTGAAGAAGGAGCAGCAGTGTGTTTCAAAGGCGTTTCCAAAAGAAATGAATTGAGAAGCTCAAAACAATAATAAAATTGTGCCTTTACCAGTTCAGTCAAAGGATAAATAGAATATGAAATAACTGCTGTCATGTTCTATGAATGAAAGGTGTGTGTGTCTGTGTGCGTGTGTGCGTACGTGTGAGCGAGAGAGTGTGCGAGTTTGTGCGTGTGTGAGTGAGTGTGTGTGTGTGTGTGAGCGAGCATGTGTGTGTGTGTGCGTGCGTGCGAGCGAGTGAGTGTGAGTGTGTGTGTGCGTGCATGCGTGTGGGTGTGTGAGTGCGTGTGTGTGAGTGCGTGTGTGTGCGTGAGTGTGTGAGTGTGTGAGTGAGTGTGTGTGAGCATGCGTGTGTGTGTGTGTGTGTGAGAGTGCGTGCATGTGTGTGTGTGAGTGAGTGAGTGTGTGAGAGTGTGTGTGCGTGCGTGCGTGTGTGTGTGTGTGTGTGTGTGCGTGCGTGCGTGCGTGTGTGCGTGCGTGCGTGTGAGTGTGTGTGTGCGCGTGTGTTCTCTCGCAGCTCGTTCTCTCTCACACAGAAGCTCTTTGTTTGCTCTCAGACTCTGGCAGTGTGCAGTGGCTCCTGCAGTGTTATTGGTGGAAGCATGAACACACACTGCTACTAGTGGTGTGTAAAAGCTCAGCTTGTGGACAAACTTAATTAAACCCGTCTTGAATCAAAAGAGTGTCCACACGCTCAATTGAAGCACGTTTCACCTTAAGTAGTGGAGGGCTAGTTTGCGTTGCACAGAGAGCTCCCTTGATCCCAGCATGGCCTACGTGTGCTGCGTGTGCCGCCGGGCTTCGTCAGTCAGCCTCGTTTGCTTTTGTTTATGGTGATTTGTTTCTCTTGCCCCCCCCTCAAGGTGCATAACGAGTTCATCTTGCCGTCCGAGAAGGAAGGTTTCATTCACCGCATCAGTGACATCATTAAGCGAGCAGAGTCTATGATGATGAAGGACTCATCAGATCTCCATGAGAGTCCCTCGTATATCAATGCTGTCAACTCACTCTCTGCTTCTCAGGTGACAAACCGTCCGGTTCACTCACACAGACACACACACACACACACACACACACACACACACACTCACACACACTCTCTCTCACTCACACACACTCTCTCTCACACACACACACACACACTCTCTCTCACACACACACACACACACACACTCTCTCTCACACACACACACACACACACACACACACACACACACACACACACACACACACTGCACTCTGATCACTACCAATAAGCCATGTTGTTTATTTGAATAATTATTTAATAAATTTTTTATTATTTTTTATTATGTTATCATAATTTCAAATTATTATAGTTAATAATTAATTATTTAATTAATTTTAATTTATTTTAATTATTTAATTTCTTAAAATAATTTAATACTATTTTTAAATATAATTGATTGTAATTTATATTAGCGGAATCATTCGTTTAAAAAAAAAAGTTTTTTAAAGAAGTCTCTTCTGCTCACCGAGGCTGCATTTATTTGATCACAAATACAGTAAAAATAGTGAAATATTATTACTATTTAAAACAGCTGTTTTCTATGTGAATATGTATTAAACTGTAATTTATTTCTGTGATCAAAGCTGTATTTTCAGCATCATTACTGCAGTCTTCAGTGTCACATGATCTTCAGAAATCATTATAATATGCTGCTCAAGAAACATGATTGTTATTAATGTTGAAAACAGTTGTGCTGCACAATATTTTTGCAGAAACTGCGATACACTATTATTCAAAGGTTTCGGGTAAGTAAGAATGAAAAACTTTTATTCAGCAAGGACACATTAAATTAAACATAAAGTTACAAACTACTTCTGTTTCAAATAATGCAGTTTTCACCAAAATATTAGGTAGTGTATATACTATAATTAATCAATAAAATGTATAATTTGAATAATATAGGTAGAGTATGATAATGATTTGAATTCCTACTTTCCCGTAAAATCAGTGATTTGTGTTCTTTACACACTTTTATTTCTGCTGTGTTTGTAGCACAGGATTTCTGGATGGTTTCAGAGAGTTATTGTGTTGTAGATGAATGATGGTTATGGCTGTAGGTGAGGGTGTGTGCTCTCTTCACTTCTTTATCGTCGTGAGCGTGTTTGTTTGAGAATGAGCGGTTTCAGGTTTAGCTGACGATCTTGAGGCGTGTTCTGAGCACAAAAGAGGACATTAAACAACGAGCAGCTGCTTTAGATCTGTGTGCTGCTTGTGCTCTTCAGTGTCCTCTGATATCTCTGCTGTTTACCATGCAAACCATCCTTTAAACGAACCTGCGTAATCACAGCTTCTTCTCCAAAACTACCTCGTTAGAAAAAATAAAGCTGTTAATAAAGTTGGACTGACAATGAAGACTTATAATGGATAGTTCTCATTAATAGTTTTTGATACTCACGCTTCTCTTCTTAAATTCGTCGTTTCAAATATAATTTTGTCATTTTTTTAACCGATATTCACAGTTTTATTCTTAAACTGTTATCGGTTATATATATATATCGGTCATATATATTATCTCCGATATCAATTTAAGAAGAAAAGTGTGAATATTGAAAAAAATAAAAAAGTCTAATAAAACAGTTATGTCGTTTCAAATATAATTTTGTCTTTTTTTTTAACCGATATTCACACTTTTCTTCTTAAACTGTTATCGGTTATATATATATCGGTCATATATATTATCTCCGATATCAATTTAAGAAGAAAAGTGTGAATATTGAAAATAAAAAAGTCTAATAAAACAGTTATGTCATTTCAAATATAATTTTGTCTTTTTTTAAAAAAAGATATTCACACTTTTCTTCTTAAACTGTTATCGGTTATATATATATCGGTCATATATATTATCTCCGATATCAATTTAAGAAGAAAAGTGTGAATATTGAAAATAAAAAAGTCTAATAAAACAGTTATGTCATTTCAAATATAATTTTGTCTTCTTTTAAAAAAAGATATTCACACTTTTCTTCTTAAACTGTTATCGGTTATATATATATCGGTCATATATATTATCTCCGATATCAATTTAAGAAGAAAAGTGTGAATATTGAAAATAAAAAAGTCCAATAAAACAGTTATGTCGTTTCAAATATAATTTTGTCTTTTTTTTTAAACGATATTCACACTTTTATTCTTAAACTGTTATCAGTTATATATATATCGGTCATATATATTATCTCCGATATCAATTTAAGAAGAAAAGTGTGAATATTGAAAATAAAAAAGTCTAATAAAACAGTTATGTCGTTTCAAATATAATTTTGTCTTTTTTTTAAAAAAGATATTCACACTTTTCTTCTTAAACTGTTATCGGTTATATATATATCGGTCATATATATTATCTCCGATATCAATTTAAGAAGAAAAGTGTGAATATTGAAAATAAAAAAGTCTAATAAAACAGTTATGTCATTTCAAATATAATTTTGTCTTTTTTTAAAAAAAGATATTCACACTTTTCTTCTTAAACTGTTATCGGTTATATATATATCGGTCATATATATTATCTCCGATATCAATTTAAGAAGAAAAGTGTGAATATTGAAAATAAAAAAGTCCAATAAAACAGTTATATAATTTCAAATATAATTTTGTAATTTTTTTTAACCGATATTCACACTTTTATTCTTAAACTGTTATCGGTTATATATATATATATAGGTCATATATATTATCTCCGATAACAATTTAAGAAGAAAAGTGTGAATATTGAAAATAAAAAGTCCAACAAAACAGTTATGTTGTTTCAAATATAATTTTGTCTTTTTTTTACCGATATTCACACTTTTCTTCTTAAACTGTTATCGGTTATATATATATCGGTCATATATATTATCTCCGATATCCATTTAAGAAGAAAAGTGTGAATATTGAAAATAAAAAAGTCCAATAAAACAGTTATATAATTTCAAATATAATTTTGTAATTTTGTTTTAACCGATATTCACACTTTTATTCTTAACATTTACATTTACATTTATGCATTTAGCAGACGCTTTTATCCAAAGCGACTTACAGTGCATTCAGGCTATACATGTTTTATCACTATGTGTGTTCCCTGGGAATCGAACCCACAACCTTTTGCGCTGCTAACGCAATGCTCTACCACTGAGCCACAGGAACACATTACATTACATTACACATCACATCTTAAATGGTTATCGGTTCTGATAATGGCTTTCCTTATAAACAGCACCCAGCAATAGCATGATATGACACAGTATATTCAACATCAATCAACAGCATACCAAACAGAATTTAATAAAAAAATGATTGCAGCAATTTTACACACACACACACACACACACACACACATATATTAGGCAGGGCAAGTTTATTTATATAGCACATTTCATACACCTTGGTAATTCAAAGTGCTTTACATAAAAGGAAGTAAAATAGTAAAAAATAATAATAATAATAATCGCAACAATAAAAATAAGGAATTAAAAAATATATAAATATACCATTACATACCATAAATAATAAGAATTTGTTAAATACATTTTATTAAATATTCTGATTTAAATGTTTATAAAGCACATTATTATTATTATTATTATTATATGTTTAGTCATTTTTATTCAAATTATTTTGTTGTTTCAAAAGTCAGCAACAATACATAAACAATCCATTGTGTTCTGACACATGAAAATAATCTGTATCATAGCTGTCATGAAAATGCAATATCGGCCATATTTTTACACGTCAGGTACAGTATCGTCTAGCTGAAGGATGACACTTAATCAATTGGCTTATTTAAACAGAAATAATTTTTGTCCTTAACGTTTTTGTTATTTAGTAACAGCTGTGGTCACACTTTATTTTAAGGTCCAGGTCTCATTATTAACTAACTATTAACTGACTTTTGCTTCAATAAACTCCTAATTTGCTGCTTATTAATAGTTAGTGCAGTTCCCGCTTTCCGCTTCCGGCGCTGCTGTGTTCAGTCGACGTTAAAGGATGGCTCCACTCAATTTGTGTTTTTATATACTCTTTTACGTACTTTTACTTTCTCTTTACCTACATTTCACTGCTGATTATACCCTGTATGATTGTGTATGTGACAAATAAACAAGAACCTTGAACCTTGTAATTAAGTTTAGGTCTGGGGTTTAAGGATCAAGGGATTTAAAACATGCTCATGCAGAATAAGGCATTAATATATGACCCTGCAGCACAAAAGCAGTCATAAGTAACACAGGTATATTTGTAGCAATAGACAACAATACATTGTATGAGTCAAAATTATACATTTGTCTTTAATGCCAAAAATCATTAGGATATTAAGATCATGTTCCATGAAGATATTTAGTAAATTTCCGACCATAAATATATCAAAACTTAATTTTTGATTAGTAATATGCATTGCTAAGAACTTCATTTGAACAACTTTAAAGGTGATTTTCTCAATATTTAGATTTTTTTGCACCCTCAGATTCCAGATTTTCAAATAGTTGTATCTCAGCCAAATTATTGTCCAAACCATACATCAATGGAAAGCTATTTATTGATGTATAAATCTCAAGTAATGACTAGTTTTGTGCTCCAGGGTCACATATGTGCTTCATAATAAACAGCCAATATACTAATAATATGCCTAATAGTTAATAGTGAGAAGTGTTATCTAAAAGCAACAAGGCACTTGAGGCTGTGCTCTTCATTAGTTATACATATATAGCATGTATGTGAGATACAGTAATGTGGTATTTTTAGCTGCTCTTTGGAATAAAATCCTCATGTCGTGTCCAAACGAAACACACAGTCTCCGTTTACTCAGTCCACTGATCTGCAGATATGTCTTAATGAGAACAATGGCTGTTCTATTTGGATTTGGAGATATATAACAGCTTCGCTGGACACACACCAGCTCCTGATTACAAGCATCCAGACCTCCTCCTGCAGGCGTCTGAAGGAGTCTCCCGCGTCGCTCGCTGGCCGAGGATACGACCGAATGTAACCCTCGAACCCAAACCACAGGCCTCTGTTCCATTAAGCAGCGCAGCTGTGGAGCTGATGCAGGAGGAGAGTGCTTTACGTTCCGTCCATAGAGAGCGCTTGTGCTGTTAATTACAGCCATTACACATCACTCTATCATTAAAGAATATTACACTAATGAATAAACCTCAGTACTGTTACTCCCCATTAGCCTCAAAACGTTCAGTTCTCAATACCAAACCATTGCAATTTGAATTTAATTCAGTAATTAAACAAATGACAGAATTGCACAATTACAGAATACAGGCTTTACTGGATTACGTTCTATTTACTGCTGACGTGATTAAATATGAAGAAATTAAATTAAGTAAAATTATAGAATAGGTATGATTTTTTATTTTTTTACTTTATTTCTTTCTTTTTTTTATACAGTGTAAACTTTATCAGCAAACATGGTCCAAAAAGAACAACAACAACAGTACGGTACAGAAAAATATACAAAAATAGAAGAAAACAGAAACGGAACAGATAGATAAATATCATATATTAAAACGTTGGTCAAGTCAAAAAGATCACAATGATTATATCTTGGAGGTATAGAGAAAGAAACTTAAAATAAATAAATTACAAAAATACAAACTACATGAATTGATCATATACCTGATATAGGTTTCCAAATTCTGAAATAGTTCTGATTTATTATTGTTTGTAATAAATCATAATCTGTTTATTTGCATAATGTTCATCAGCTCGATAAGCAGCCATTATTCTATTAATGTCTGTTTATTCATCATGTTAAACTGATCAAAAGTGACAGTAAAGACATTTTGTTACAAAATATTTCTATTGCATATAAATGCTGATCTTTCTATTCATCTGTGAATCCTGAAAAACAAAATGTAACAGTTTCCACAAAAATATGATATGCTAATAATCATGTTTCTTGAGCGGCATATTATTATGATTTCTGAAGATCATGTGACACTGAAGACTGCAGTAATGATGCTGAAAATACAGATTTGATCACAGAAATAAATTATGGCTTAACACACATTCACATAGAAAACAGCTGATTTACATTCTAATAATATTTCACTGTTTTTGATCAAATAAAGCAGCCTCGGGGATCAGAAGAGACTTCTTTCAGAAACACAGAAGTCTCTATAAAACAGGATTTGAGTGTCATTAATGCTATATTATTTCTCCTTCCAGCCGGTCCATCACAGTCTGTCTCGAGCTCACTCCTCGTCCTCGCTCCCAGGTAAGCTTGAGTAAACCTTGAGTATTGATGATGATGATGATGAACCCAAGCAAGGCTCTCCAGCTCTTTCTGTTTCTCAGCAGAGTTTGGAGACATTACCTCATCCACACGTCCGCTCTTACGCTCGCAGTCTTTCCATAACGCCTCAGGTGAGTGAGCCACTGCTTTATGCTTTATTCCTTCTGCATCTGCTGGAGCTCAGGGGAAAGCTGGATAATTGCTTTAACTGAAGGCCACTTGTTTGTGAAGGCTGTCGTCACCGTTCCCAAATAATCAAAGCTGCATTCATTTAAAACCCCAACAGACGTCATTCTGACAGATAAACAATCAGACAAGATTCTAAGAATCCTTTCAGAGAGCTCCTAATTTAGCTTTAAAATGTCTAACTAGAGTCTTAGCTTAAGAGAGATTCAGGAGCAGCTCTGAGCGAGGAAAAGACCAACACTGTTATCTTAGTGAGGAGGCGGGGCTAACCCTGTTGCTAGGTAAGATACAGTCTTTTGAAGACTGTGATTGTTTGGTTGTCCAAGAAGGAAATAAAAGAGCGCTTTTAAGAGTAGAGTTTATTATAAGCCTTCACTTTGAAATTACAGGAGTAATATTCCTGTTTTACCGTACTCTCACACATACACACACACTCTCTCACACACTCACTCTCTCACACACACACACACACTCTCTCACACACTCACTCTCTCTCACACACACACTCACACTCTCTCACACACACACACACTCACACTCACACTCACACTCACACTCACACACACACACACACACACACACACACACACACACACACACACACTCTCTCTCTCTCTCTGTCTCTCTCACACTCACACACTCACTCACTCACTCACTCACACACACAACTATATTATTACTATAACTAAGCAAATAAGGAGTTTATTGAGGCAAAAGTCATAGTTAATAGTGAGAATTGGACCTTAAAATAAACCGTGATCCATAATACAATAGTTATACCATGTTTAACCCCCATTTACACCAAGAACGATAACTTATTAACCCTAACAATAACTATATTCGGATGATATCGTTCTGTTTATTATAAGCTCGCTGCAGTTTTGTCGCCTGTCGCTTTAAATGCTCTTTAAGGTCAGATGGATTCTGATTGGCTGTCGGTGTTTTTATCATTCATCAGCTGGAATAAAAATATCGTTCTGAAAGAGATTCCATCATGACTTTTCCTTAAACCTAGTCATTTTTATTATTAAATTGTTATTTTTTTAATTACATTTTTGGTAACACTTTAGAATAAGGAACACTTATTCACTATTAACTATGACTTTTCCCTCAATAAACTCCTAATTTGCTGCTTATTAATAGTTAGTGCGGTAGTTAAGTTTAGGATTAGGAATGTAGAATATGTGCTTAATTACTACTAATAAACTACTAAGTAATATGCATGCTAATAAGCAACTATTAAGAGACCCTTAAATAAAGTGTTACCAAATTTTTATCACTAGATTGTTAGTATTGGCTACATCAAGACCAAATCTACATACATTTATGCATTCATGCATTTGGCAGATGCTTTTATCTTGTATTCCCTGGGAATCAAACCCATAACTACATTATTGTATGAACAGCAACAAATTGCATATGCAGTTTTGGGAATGACAGACAGTAAAAAAGACATTAGTGGAAAGTTTACAGCTCAGTCCATGAAAGAGACAGATAATGAGATTTGTAGCTCCCACATCTGTTTGTAGGTTCTCCTCATAGAGTAAATTACTTCATCTCAGAGCACTCTGTTCTGGCTCCATGCCTCCTTCATACTCGTTCCATTGCTTTAGAAGAATAGCCAGATGCAACCAAAAGAGCCACTGTTATGATGTCTGCAGCAGATATTACTTCACAAGCTTCACGAGGCAGAGCTGCGCAGCTGGTTTGTATTTCGCTGACCGTCAGGCTCGCTGGCTCCATCCGTGTCCAGATTCAGACGTGTTAGAGAACACTGTGTGAGTTTATTGAGCGTTGACAGACACACAATGTGAGGTGATGGGACGAGCCCATAGGTGTGTTTGCTGAGGTACAGGAGGAACCTGTATTCATTCATCATGACCTGTATTCACACAAAAGAGTGCTGCAATCACGGTTCGCTCTAGTGCTTATGAATGAGTTCCATTCAGTCGGCTGCAACAGTAGCTCTTGTTGTTTTTTGGAGAGGCGTTAGATCTTTCCATCATGTATTGAATGCTTTCTATATAAATAGATGCATGATATACATCCACACACACACACACACACACACACACACACACACACACACACACACACAGACACACACACATACACACACACACACACACACACACACACACACACACACACACACACACACACACACACACACACACACACACACACATACACACATACACACACACACACACACACACACACACACACACACATACATACACGTATACACACACACACACACACATACACACACACACACACACAGAGACACACACACACACACACACACACACAGAGACACACACACACACACACACACACACACACACACACACACACACACACACACACATATTTAAAAAACTAAATTAAACTTTAATTGAACTAATGAGCAACCACACAGCAGTGTTATTTTAGTATCAATGAGATACTAACATAGTTTATATCAATACTTTATTAGTTTTTTTTTTTTTTTTTTTGGTATTTATTTTAATTTTAAAATTTAAAAAAAAAAAATATTTGTGTTTTGTACTTTTATGATTTGTTTTTATGTTTTTGCTTTTTTCAAATGTCTGTATAGCTTTAAATAATTTTTATTTTTAGAGTTATTTTAGTATATCAAGTTAAACAAAATGAACATGAGAAATGTTGCTCTGGCAACTACCTGAAATAAAAAAAACTTAATTTCATGTAATAAAAACATATAATAATAGTAATATCCGAGCCACACAGCAGCATGCTCGTTCATGATGATAATGAGCTGATGATGTTTTATCATCTCCCAGGTTCTCCTCATCCTCATCAGATCCCGTCTGCATCAGTCTATCCTCCTCGTTCCAAACTACCTCAGGTGCAGCAGTTCATTCCCTCATACGTGAACACACACTTCCCCTTCCCGTCCCCTGCGTCGGCCCCGGGCTCCCCGAGTCCCCTGAGCTCCAGTCCTGTTCCAGACGTCTTCCAGACGTCTCCGGCTCACCTGTGGCCTCCTCACAGTCAGCCGCTGTTCTCTCTGGCTCATGTGATGTCTATGGCCATGAGCATGGCCCAGTCCTTCATGCCCGCTCCGGGTCTGGTGCAGGCCGGGTATCCCGTCCTCTACACACCCCAGTATCCTCCGGAGTATCACCAGAGCGTGGATTCCCAGCGAGACGCCGTGATGTCTGCTGCTTCCAGAGCTTCGGCCGGCCAGCAGACAGCAGCAGCTGCTTCTTCTCAAGAGGGAACGCCGATCTCAAAGGAATATCCTCACGGATACCGAGCGGCTTTCCCAAGACACTTACTGGAGCAGCACAGCAGCCCCGGCTCTTCATCTGGACAGTCGTCTTCCTCAAGAGCCAGTCCAGACAGCAGAGTAAGCCTGATTCATTGAAAATAAACCCAAAAGTGAAGCACGGCACTGTGTTCATTTACTCGTGAGCAGCTCAGGATCTGGTGTTTTAGCTCAGTCTTGCATTAACATGCGTTTCATCTCAAACATGTAACGAGAAGAGCTTATAAACCTGCTGTTGACAACAAAAGAGAAGATGGTTTGCAATTTGAAAAAGAAGAAATTGAGACATAAATATTAGTATTTTCATTTAACATAAAACTTTAAGTAAAATAAAATACAATAATAAAAATTATTAATATTTTGCAGTGCAATAATAATAATAGTTAGTCGTATTTATGTATTTGGTCACTAATATTTTTGGCCAAATTGTGCATTTTTTTGTATTCACATTTTAAATTATATTTTATCCGAAAAATTGCAGCCTTATTTGCTTCTCAGAAACAGTCCAAATAAAATGTGATTTTTGGATTTCATATTGTATTTTGAATGGCAGTAAAAATATAATAAAATTTGTGCTGTCAAATGATTAATCGTGATTAATTGCATCCAAAATAAGTTTTTGTTTACATAATATATGTATATTTATTATGTATATATAAATACACACACATGCATGTATATATTTAAGAAAAATAAGCTATGTTTATATTTTAAATATATTTATATATAATATAAATATATACATGTAGATATTTTTAAAATATATACTGTATGTGTATGTATTTATATAAAATATATATATATATATATACACAGTACACACACATATATTATGTAAACAATTTTTCGATCATGATTAATCTTTTGACAGCACTAAATAAAATTATAATAAATATAATGTGTAATAAATGAATGATTTTTTTTTTAATAAGCAATACATTTATGACATTTAATTTAAATTGTATTCTTTTATTTAATCATATAAATATAAAAAAATTAATCACTTCATTAAATATGTATTTAAAAATAATCACTTCATATTTCATATAGTTATTCTATTTCTCCATCATTTCCAAGTCCGGTGATATATAATAAAATTTTTATCAAATATATAATCACAGTCTGGATCTTAATGAAATCAGTGATCTGGTCTCTTAACATGGAGTGAATGTTTATCTTTGTTGTGTTGTGACTGTGTTTGTTTCCATAGTGATGGCATTGTTTAATATGACTGAATATCATTGCTAATGTACCTCATCCTCGGTGATGAAAGCCAGATGTGGAAGTTTGTCTGAATAAAGCACTCTTGCGTTCTCTCCAAGCTTTCTTCATCCAGTCCTCGATCATCATCCCCCCCGACCGCGCTAGAGACTACCAGAGCGTCCCGCTGCCAACAAACCTCCTCACCATCTGGTGAGACATACCCCAAACACACACACTTACACACACTACACAACCTCCTCACCATCTGGTGAGACATCGACCCAAACACACACACTACACACACTACACAACCTCCTCACCATCTGGTGAGACATACCCCAAACACACACACTACACACACTACACAACCTCCTCACCATCTGGTGAGACATCACCCCAAACACACACACTTACACACACTACACAACCTCCTCACCATCTGGTGAGACATCACCCCAAACACACACACTTACACACACTACACACACTACACAACCTCCTCATCATCTGGTGAGACATACCCCAAACACACACACTTACACACACTACACACACTACACAACCTCCTCATCATCTGGTGAGACATACCCCAAACACACACACTTACACACACTACACAACCTCCTCACCATCTGGTGAGACATCGACCCCAAACACACACACTTACACACACTACACAACCTCCTCATCATCTGGTGAGACATCGACCCCAAACACACACACTTACACACACTTACACACACTACACAACCTCCTCACCATCTGGTGAGACATCGACCCCAAACACACACACTTACACACACTACACAACCTCCTCATCATCTGGTGAGACATCGACCCCAAACACACACACTCACACACACTACACAACCTCCTCACCATCTGGTGAGACATCGACCCCAAACACACACACTCACACACACTACACAACCTCCTCACCATCTGGTGAGACATCGACCCCAAACACACACACTCACACACACTACACAACCTCCTCACCATCTGGTGAGACATCGACCCCAAACACACACACTTACACACACTACACAACCTCCTCACCATCTGGTGAGACATCGACCCCAAACACACACACTTACACACACTACACAACCTCCTCACCATCTGGTG
>CM041809.1:37560259-37570259 GCA_023376895.1 Aspiorhynchus laticeps | reverse complement strand
ATTATATAATGTGAGCCTGGAGCATAAAAGCAGTTATAAGTAACAGCCAATAACACATTGTATGAGTCAAAATTATCAATATTTCTTTAGACAGCGGCTATTTGCATTGTGTAAATAGCAGTATTTTTTAATGATATGCTATTTACATTAAACTCAAATACTATAGATTCTATTTCCACTGTTAAAATAACAATATTTTCTGCTATTTATACTACTTATTACAAATAGTGGCAATTATCTGCACCTCAGTATTGTATAAAACAATATGCAATAATAACATATTGTGTACATTATAGTTTTAATTCAAATTATTAAACGGATGCCACCTTATTGAGTCAATAAAGCACTCCCTGATACTTTATTTTCAACTTTTTGGTTATTTCCTTCATTTTTATTGAAAATAAATGCCTTTCTGATGCGATATGAGATTTGAAAAGGGAGGAAAAAAGTTTGGCAAAAGGCGGGTTTGAAGTCGTGTCAAAAAGCATGTGTTTTATGATCTACGCCACTGAAAGTGATATTAAACAAGGGTCTTTTTTCAGTGTTGACTCGTCCAATCAGACGTTAGTGGGCGGAGTTACTGTAAATAGCCTCTGCCAACAAGGCGGGCCATTTGCACTTAGTGTAAATACACTTTAATGCCAAAAATCATTAGGATATTAAGATCATGTTCCATGATGATATTTAGTAAATTTCCTACTATTAAACTTAATTATTGATTAGTAATATGCATTGCTAAGAGCTTCATTTGAACAACTTTAAAGGTGATTTTCTCAATATTTAGATTTTTTTGCACCCTCAGATTCCAGATTTACAAATATTGTCCAATCATAACAAACCATACATCAATGGAAAGCTATTTATTCAGATAATGCATAATTTCACAAAATTGACCTGAAAAAACCTGACCTGAAAATTGCTCCCTAAATTGTCACCACCAATCAAATATTTGGAATAATTAAGATTTTTGAATGTTTTTAAATCAAATTTCTGTAATGGCTGCATAAAAAAAATCAGTTTTGCATCATAGGAATAAATTACATTTTAAAATATATTAAATTACAAAGCAGTTCTTTTAAATTGTAATATAGTTCACAATATTTTTACTCTATTTTTAATTAAATAAACACATCCTTGGTGAGCTTAAGAAACGTCTTTCAAAAATATTTAAAAAATTAATAATTATTGTAATCTCTTTTGTATCTCTGATTGAAAAGTATCAATAAAAAGTAACAAATAAATAAATATATAAAAGTAAAAACTAAAAAAAAACGTAACGTAAGCTTTAAAATGTTTTTTTTTAGCTTTTTTACTTGTAGTATTTTTTTTTTTTTTTTGACAAAAATACAATATGGGTTAAACCATATTAAGGTACAATAATCAAAACAAAACAATAATTCTAAAAATAATAAAATAAATAATACAAAAATACAATGAAAATAAAATACAGTAATTCTCAGTCTATCCTGAAGCTCTTGACCTAGCTATTTGCCCCTCAGCCCGTTCTATCTCATACAGTGCAAGTAAACCAGTTATTCAGTAAAAAGGAATGCCTATTCAAATACAAATTTTCCCTTAAAAATAATCTCTTGTAAACTGGTTGGAATATGTTCCATAACAGGCCCCGGATCTCTTCAAACATGGCTCTGTGTCCCCTAACCACAGCAGTTAGTCTCTCCAGGCGATATTCTGAAGATCTCTCCATACCAAAGAGAAAGTGACTGAATCCTCTCAATAAGGATGCGCTTTCTAGCGAGTAACAGGAGCTTATCGCAGAGTAGAGACCGGTTAGCAGTTAAAGCGATGTCTTTGCTGGCAAGCCAAGTAAAAAAACAGGGTCCTTGGTAAAGTTTATCTTCCGTACCACCCCATCCCAAAGCTTCGTGATGACTGGACATTGACAAAAACAGTGCATAAAACTTCCAATTTCACTTTGGCATTTATTACATAACGGAGAGCGATTGCTATTCATCTTATTCAGAATTCGTAGGGTAATGTAGAGTCTTAGCAGTAATTTGTATTGCATTTCGACCAGTCTGTTGCAAGTAGATATACTTCTAATAGACTTAACTGTATCTACCCAGTCGTCATCGATATACTCAGTACTGACATCTTTCTCCCAAGTCGGCCAAATATGATCAATGACAAAAAAAAGGTACGCTTTTGAAATAAGGTGTCGTGTATCGGTCATTTTCAACAAAAAATCATCTATTTTGTTTGTTTGTTTATATATAAACAAACCTCTTTTCTGTCCCATTCTATAGTTTTGAGATGGTTTTGTGCTCCAGGCTCACATGCAGTGATTTGAGCATATAATGCATTATAATCACTCTCTCTCTCTCTCTCTCTCTCTCTCTCTCTCTCTCTCTCTCTCTCTCAGACATATGATGCATTAGAAAGACTGTATAGGAGTGTGATCTGTGGATGGGTCACTCGCTCTTCTCTCTCTCTCTCTCTCTCTCTCTCTCTCTCTCTCTTCTCTCTCTCTCTCTCTCTCTCTCTCTCTCTCTCTCTCTCTCTCTCTCTCTCTCTCTCTCTCTCTCTCTCTCAGACATATAATGCATTAGAAAGACTGTATAGGAGTGTGATCTGTGGATGGGTCACTTGCTCTTCTCTCTCTCTCTCTCTCTCTCTCTCTCTCTCTCTCTCTCTCTCTCTCTCTCTCTCTCTCTCTCTCTCTCTCTCTCTCTCTCTCTCTCTCTCTCTCTCTCTCTCAGACATATAATGCATTAGAAAGACTGTATAGGAGTGTGATCTGTGGATGGGTCACTCTCTCTCTCTCTCTCTCTCTCTCTCTCTCTCTCTCTCTCTCTCTCTCTCTCTCTCTCTCTCTCTCTCTCAGACATATAATGCATTAGAAAGACTGTATAGGAGTGTGATCTGTGGATGGGTCACTCGCTCTTCTCTCTCTCTCTCTCTCTCTCTCTCTCTCTCTCTCTCTCTCTCTCTCTCTCTCTCTCTCTCTCTCTCTCTCTCTCTCTCTCTCTCTCTCAGACATATAATGCATTAGAAAGACTGTATAGGAGTGTGATCTGTGGATGGGTCTCTCTCTCTCTCTCTCTCTCTCTCTCTCTCTCTCTCTCTCTCTCTCTCTCTCTCACACATATAATGCATTAGAAAGACTGTATATGATCTGTGGATGGGTCACTCGCTCTTCTCTCTCTCTCAGACACCTGTGTGAGGTTCAGTCTCTGCAGACGCTGCAGAAGCAGGAGATGGAGGAGCTGTACTCCAGGATGGGGAAGGTTCCTCCGCCCTGCATCGTGTCTCCGGCTGCGATGCTCTCCACCCGCCAGCGCCGGCTGTCTAAAGGAGCAAACTTCCCCTCGTCTCGCAGAAACAGCCTCCAGAGAGTCGACGTTCTGCCTCTAACAGGTCACTAGATCAAACCCTAGTGTGCTTCATAGGCTGCTGCCTTTTAAGGGACAGCAGCGTACTTGATTTGGGACGCTCTGCATACTTTAGCATCACTAACAAGCATAAAATGCTGAATATCTATCAAATACTCTTAATTACACTGTAATCAGTGTTGGGTAGGTTACATATTTTTGTATTACATCTTCAACAGTGTAATTAGATTACTGTACAAATCTCCAAAAACATATTACTTATTATAAATCCTGTATCAACCTCGACAAGTTAATGATACATGAAACGCGTCTTTTAATTCTTTCAAGTAACTTCATCAATTATTCTGGACACTCTTTAGATTACAGTCCAGTTCTCACTATTAAATATGCCTCAATATACTCCTAATTACTGCGTATTAATACTTAGTAGAGTAGTTTAATAATTGGGTATGATTTTATTAAGGATTTAGAATAAGGTCTTGCAGAATAAGACATTAATATATGCTTTTTAAGTAATAATAAACAGCCAATATTCCAGTAATATTGATGCTAATAACCAGCTAGACACTAAAGTGTTACTAATATTATTAATAACTCACCAAAGTATTCAAAGAGAGAGGTGCATAAAAACATGCATTTTAAGCTTAGACTTTAATTTTTGATGTTAAATCCAGTATTGTATTGTATATAAATGTTCTTGAATCTATACACAGTATTAAGTTTAATTACATTAGAAGTAACTGTTATTAAATTACAGAATAAATAAGAGTTATCCCTTACTAAAGTAATTAAATTACACCCAACACTGATTATGGTAAGACTTTATTATAGTTAATGACATTACATTTGTTACAGCGTTTATTCATCTTTATTAATGTTATAAAAACAGGTCCATTAGATAATATTAACAGATACAACTTTTGATTTCAATAACCAACTAGTCATGTTAGAAATTAGCATTAATTAGGATTAATAATTGCTTTAGAAGTATTTTTATTGTTAGTTCATGGTAACTAATGTAGTTAACTAATATTAACAAATGAAACCTTATTGGTCCACAATGTTTAACACCTGTGCTGTGATTGGTCCACAATGTTTAACACCTGTGCTGTGCTGTGATTGGTCCACAATGTTTAATACCTGTGCTGTGCTGTGATTGGTCCACAATGTTTAACACCTGTGCTGTGATTGGTCCACAATGTTTAACACCTGTGCTGTGCTGTGATTGGTCCACAATGTTTAATACCTGTGCTGTGCTGTGATTGGTCCACAATGTTTAACACCTGTGCTGTGATTGGTCCACACTGTGCTGTGCTGTGATTGGTCCACAATGTTTAACACCTGTGCTGTGATTGGTCCACAATGTTTAACACCTGTGCTGGTCTGTAATTGGTCCACAATTTTTAACACCTTGCTGGTCTGTGATTGGTCCACAATGTTTAACACCTGTGCTGTGATTGGTCCACAATGTTTAACACCTGTGCTGTGATTGGTCCACACTGTGCTGTGCTGTGATTGGTCCACAATGTTTAACACCTGTGCTGTGATTGGTCCACAATGTTTAACACCTGTGCTGTGATTGGTCCACAATGTTTAACACCTGTGCTGTGATTGGTCCACAATGTTTAACACCTGTGCTGTGATTGGTCCACACTGTGCTGTGCTGTGATTGGTCCACAATGTTTAACACCTTGCTGTGCTGTGATTGGTCCACAATGTTTAACACCTGTGCTGTGATTGGTCCACAATGTTTAACACCTGTGCTGTGCTGTGATTGGTCCACAATGTTTAACACCTGTGCTGTGCTGTGATTGGTCCACAATGTTTAACACCTGTGCTGTGATTGGTCCACACTGTGCTGTGTTGTGATTGGTCCACAATGTTTAACACCTGTGCTGGTCTGTAATTGGTCCACAATTTTTAACACCTGTGCTGTGATTGGTCCACACTGTTTAACACCTGTGCTGTGATTGGTCCACACTGTTTAACACCTGTGCTGTGATTGGTCCACACTGTTTAACACCTGTGCTGTGCTGTGATTGGTCCACAGGGATCATGAGGAAGAACTCTCTGAGTGGTGACAGCAGCAGCAGTTCTCAGGACGGTTCACGGCCGACTAAAGGAGTAACTTTCGCTGCTGATTTTATCGGAATGGTACGATCATAATCATAAAGAGTTAAATCAGCTCTTGTGAAATGTAATGCATTGAAAGGTTTCTGTTGTTTCAGTAAGAATCCTGATCCCGGTGCATCACTACCTCATCCGTTCCTGACCGCTCCTCCACACCAGACTCCGGTCTGATCCTGTAATATAATGTACAGTGTTTGTGTGAAGAGCCAGAGGTTCGGCGGGACTCTGCTGTGATGTTCTCGTCTCTTTGCACTTTCTAGAACTCATCAGTCCACGACTGTCTGTCTCTGCGCTGGAGAAACTACAGATATTTCTGCTCTTAGTCTCTTTTATAGTCGAAATGTGAATAAATACATAAATAAACTGATTTTGGGTGGGTGGGATAAATATATATTATTTTTGCATTGATTATGCCAGCTTTGAGATTTTCCTCCGTTGATGTGCAGAACTTTGACGTCTGTGTTTATGTATATATATTATTGTCTTTTATCAGTCTTGACTTCATATGGAAATGTTAAAGGAATAGCTCTCCCAAATTTGCTGGTAATTCACTCACCCTCGGATCATCTGAGATCAAGATGAGTTCGTTTCTTCATCAGAAATGTGTCTCAGCAATAGATGCTCTGCAGTGAATGGGTGCCGTCAGAATGAGTTGGATTTGTTTCAGCTTTTGATGTTAACTGATGGACTGGAGTGGTGTGGATTATTGTGATGTTTTTATCAGACTCTCATTCTGACGGCACCCATTCACTGCAGAGCATCCATTGCTGAGACACTGATGCAATCCCACAAGTGCACTTTCATAATGTACTTAGTGTTCTAATTTCACGCACTAATTTTGTTGACTTAAGATCATCTAAGTGTACTCAACTGTGCTATTTTAGGACGCTGTGAATATAGGCTAAAATGTGCTTTTAACATACTATGTATTAAAAAAAAACAATAACACCACTTGAGTGTTCTAGTCTATGAAAGATGGTTCAAGTGTACTACAAGTGTTTTTTTTAATACAGAGATAGTGAGTTAAAAGTGCATTTTAGTTTATATTCATGGTGTCTCAAAATAGCACAGTTGAGCACACTTAGATGATCTTAAGTTGATCTATTTTTAGTATATTAAGTACGAAATTAGTGCGTGAAAATAAACACTTTAAGTACATTATGGAAGTGCACTTGTGGGATTGCATCAGTGTCTCAGCAATGGATGCTCTGCAGTGAATGGGTGCCGTCAGAATGAGAGTCTGATAAAAACATCACAATAATCCACACCACTCCAGTCCATCAGTTAACATCAAAAGCTGAAACAAATCCAGCTCATTCTGACGGCACCCATTCACTTCACAGCATCAATTGCTGAGATACATTTCTCCAAA
This sequence comes from Aspiorhynchus laticeps, assembly GCA_023376895.1. Classification (NCBI taxonomy): domain Eukaryota; kingdom Metazoa; phylum Chordata; class Actinopteri; order Cypriniformes; family Cyprinidae; genus Aspiorhynchus; species Aspiorhynchus laticeps. Next base: position 37,563,407 of record CM041809.1, on the reverse strand, counting down.
TCTGATGAAGAAACTAACTCATCCTGATCTTGTATGAACTGAGCGTGAACACATTTTTTAATTTTGGATGAATTATTATTTTAATGTACTAATTGCATCAAAAATCAAAGCAAGTATCAGCCATAAAAATGAAGACGGCTGTTAAACGCACAATGCACTTTGGGATGAGCTTCAAAGTCCCATCTGGGACAGTACAATAGAGTCGTTAATAAATGATTAACTGCTAATGTTTAATAAAAGTGCATTTGTCATCTGCAATATTAACAGCTTTTACACAACATTTATGCTTTCTGTAGCTTTAGTGTGGAAACATTATGATGAAATCAGTTTATTTTCTAATTAACTTATGAGACACCAACGTGCATGATTCAGAAATAGATGCCATTTATGGTAAAGCCGTATTAAAAAGTTTGGTTTTTGCCATGATATGCATTACAACATTCATACATGAACATTATCTTTAATATGAAAACCAATGCTCATTAGAAACTGTGAAGATTCATATGAATGCTTTAATATGTGCAGCGAGTTACAAACACAGCCGGTGCGTTTCAGATAAATACTGCTTCCATGCTGTGCCTTCTCTATGTTATAGTTTATTATAAATCATATTTGTACAATAAAGTCAATAAATATACAGAAGACAGAGTTGAGAGTGTTCATTTCTGACACTGCAGCATTATATCTAGTACATATTTTTATTGAGTATATAAAAAAAAATCAAACATAATTTTCCTGAATCTGGTCTCACTCTGATTATGCATTCACACTCAGATCAGTTACTGTAGCCAGTGTTCATGATATTCAGTCTCCACGTCTGTGATTCAGAAACGTGTTTATAAGTGAAGGATCCTCCTGGTGTCAGATCTGGAGTCTCTGGCGCCCCCTGCTGGACTCTGTCAGCTCCTTCAGGTCAGATGGCTCCGGTCTTCGGGGCCTGTAGTTTTGCAGCTCTGGCTTCTTCATCGATTTCATCCATGACTCTCTCTTGAGACACGGCGTAGAACGTGTAGCCATCTGTGGACGGCCGGTGAAGGCAAATAATGTAAACATATCTCTACAGTCTGAGGAGAGTTAAAGGGACAGTGCACACAAAAATTAACATTCTGCAACACAGAAGGCAAATGATATTTTGAAGAATGCTGCTGGTAGTATTTTTTTTTTTTTTGCATACTGTGTAAGTCTTTTGTGCTGAGGGTTGCCAAGTCTGCCGTTATTGCGCTAATTTTGCTGAGGGATCTCAAACCCACCCTAGTGCTATTTTGACAAAGCAGACCAACAACAGAGGGGAACACACACACTCTCTCACACACACACACTCAGTATTAGCTGAAGTGATGAATATATAGAGTATCTGCTGAAGTGATGAATATATAGAGTATCTGCTGAAGTGATGAATGTATAGAGTATCGGCTGAAGTGATGAATGTATAGAGTATCGGCTGAAGTGATGAATGTATAGAGTATCGGCTGAAGTGATGAATGTATAGAGTATCGGCTGAAGTGACGAATGTATAGAGTATCGGCTGAAGTGACGAATGTATAGAGTATCGGCTGAAGTGACGAATGTATAGAGTATCGGCTGAAGTGACGAATGTATAGAGTATCGGCTGAAGTGACGAATGTATAGAGTATCGGCTGAAGTGACGAAAAGTGACGAATGTATAGAGTATCGGCTGAAGTGACGAATGTATAGAGTATCGGCTGAAGTGACGAATGTATAGAGTATCGGCTGAAGTGACGAATGTATAGAGTATCGGCTGAAGTGACGAATGTATAGAGTATCGGCTGAAGTGACGAATGTATAGAGTATCGGCTGAAGTGACGAATGTATAGAGTATCGGCTGAAGTGACGAATGTATAGAGTATCGGCTGAAGTGACGAATGTATAGAGTATCGGCTGAAGTGACGAATGTATAGAGTATCAGCTGAAGTGACGAATGTATAGAGTATCAGCTGAAGTGACGAATGTATAGAGTATGAGCTGAAGTGACGAATATATAGAGTATCAGCTGAAGTGACGAATGTATAGAGTATCAGCTGAAGTGATGGATATATAGAGTATCAGCTGAATATATAGAGTATCAGCTGAAGTGATGAATATATAGAGTATCGGCTGAAGTGACGAATATATAGAGTATCGGCTGAAGTGACGGATATATAGAGTATCAGCTGAATATATAGAGTATCAGCTGAAGTGACGGATATATAGAGTATCGGCTGAAGTGACGAATGTATAGAGTATCGGCTGAAGTGACGAATGTATAGAGTATCGGCTGAAGTGACGAATGTATAGAGTATCGGCTGAAGTGACGAATGTATAGAGTATCGGCTGAAGTGACGAATATATAGAGTATCAGCTGAAGTGACGGATATATAGAGTATCAGCTGAAGTGATGAATGTATAGAGTAACAGCTGAAGTGATGAATGTATAGAGTATGAGCTGAAGTGATGGATGTATAGAGTATCAGCTGAAGTGATGGATATATAGAGTATCAGCTGAATATATAGAGTATCAGCTGAAGTGATGGATATATAGAGTATCAGCTGAAGTGATGAATATATAGAGTATCAGCTGAAGTGATGGATATATAGAGTATCAGCTGAAGTGATGAATGTATAGAGTATGAGCTGAAGTGATGGATATATAGAGTATCAGCTGAAGTGATGGATATATAGAGTATCAGCTGAAGTGATGAATATATAGAGTATCAGCTGAAGTGATGGATATATAGAGTATCAGCTGAAGAGATGAATATATAGAGTATCAGCTGAAGTGATGGATATATAGAGTATCAGCTGAAGTGATGGATATATAGAGTATCAGCTGAATATATAGAGTATCAGCTGAAGTGATGGATATATAGAGTATCAGCTGAAGTGATGAATATATAGAGTATCAGCTGAAGTGATGGATATATAGAGTATCAGCTGAAGTGATGAATGTATAGAGTATGAGCTGAAGTGATGGATATATAGAGTATCAGCTGAAGTGATGGATATATAGAGTATCAGCTGAAGTGATGAATATATAGAGTATCAGCTGAAGTGATGGATATATAGAGTATCAGCTGAAGTGATGAATGTATAGAGTATCAGCTGAAGTGATGAATATATAGAGTATCACCTGAAGTGATGGATATATAGA
>CM041809.1:37545259-37555259 GCA_023376895.1 Aspiorhynchus laticeps | reverse complement strand
ATATGTACACTTTTGGCAATAATATGCAGTGTTTAGGGCTTAATGAGACACTGTTTGAGAAGCTAGTGACAGCTTTTGTACCTTTTTTCTGAGAGTCATAAATAAAAATGTTTTTTTTTATGAAGTTTTCATCAAAAGTTGAAATGATGAGCTCAAAACGGTTCCTAAATATGAGGAACCTTTAACATCCACTGAACTTTTCAGCTTTTTATAGTGGAAAATGTTCTTTTAATGTTTTAAAATGTTCTTCAAACTATGAAAAAATGTTTCTGTAATACTTTACTCAAAGTGATTTTAATGCATTAATTAGGTTATTGTCTTTTATTGCACTTTATAATGCATTGTATGATCTGAAAGAATCTAGAATGCATTTTAATTACAGTTATTTATAAAAATATTAGTGATGTCAAATGATTAATCATATACAAAATAAAAGTTTTGTTTACATAATATATATATGTGTACTGTGTATATATAAATACACACACATGCATGTATATATTTCAGAATTTTTTTTTTATATATTAAATATTTTTATTTATAATATAAATATGAATGTAAATATATACATGTAAATATTTTCTAAATATATACTGTGTGTGAGTATATATATATATGTACATAATACATATACACAGCACACATACATATATTATGCAAACAAGACTTTTATTTTGTATGCTATTAATCGTTTGACGGCACTAAAAATATATATAATGCATTACAACATAATTTATGAAGAGCTTTGCTAACTGTTCACTAAAAGGTTATTTGTGGAACTGTGGTATGGTATTGAAATATTTAACATAATTTGATATGCTGTCAATGATTAAACTGCGAGATGATGGGTTTTGTCAGACTGTGTTTATGATTATGAGTATATAGTGACCCTGGAGCACAAAAGCAGTTATAAGTAACAGCCAACAACTCATTGTATGGGTCAAAATTATCAATTTTTCTTTAGGCAGCGGCTATGTTTTAGCAGTATTTTATAATGATATGCTATTAGATTCTATTTACACTATGCAAGATTTTCTGCTATTTATATACTACTTTTTGCAAATAGTTGCATCTGCACCTCAGTATTGTAGTACGTTATAAAACCGTACGCAATAATAACGTACTGAGTGTAAATTATAGTTTTAATTCAAATTATTAAACGGATGCCATTGGGACGATAAATCCCTCCCTACACATACCCAATACTTTATTTTCAACTTTTTGATTATTTCCTTCATTTTTATTGAAATTAAATGCCTTTCCGATGCGAAAAGTTCGGCGAAAGGTGGGTTCGAACTCGGGTCGATCGCGTCAAAAAGCACGCGGCTAACGATCTACGCCACTGATGCTGATGTTTAATGAGTGTTTTTTCAGTGTTGACTATATCCCAATCACACGGAGTTACTGTAAATAGCCTCTGCCAACAAGGTGGGCCATTTGCACTTAGTGTGAATAACTAATGCCAAAAATCATTAGGATATTAAGATCATGTTCCATAAAGACTGTATATGATCTGTGGATGGGTCACACACTCCTCTCTCTCTCACTCACTCACTCACTCACTCACTCACTCACTCACTCACTCACTCACTCACTCTCTCTCTCTCTCTCTCTCTCTCTCTCTCTCTCTCTCTCTCTCTCTCTCTCTCTCTCTCTCACACATATAATGCATTAGAAAGACTGTATATGATCTGTGGATGGGTCACACACTCCTCTCTCTCTCTCTCTCTCTCACTCACTCACTCACTCACTCACTCACTCACTCACTCTCTCTCTCTCTCTCTCTCTCTCTCTCTCTCTCTCTCTCACACATATAATGCATTAGAAAGGCTGTATATGATCTGTGGATAGGTCACACACTCCTCTCTCTCTCTCTCACTCACTCACTCACTCACTCACTCACTCACTCACTCACTCACTCACTCTCTCTCTCTCTCTCTCTCTCTCTCTCTCTCTCTCTCTCACACATATAATGCATTAGAAAGACTGTATATGATCTGTGGATGGGTCACACGCTCTTCTCTCTCTCTCTCTCTCTCTCTCTCTCTCTCTCTCTCTCTCAGACATATAATGCATTAGAAAGACTGTATAGGAGTGTGATCTGTGGATGGGTCTCTCGCTCCTCTCTCTCTCTCTCTCTCTCTCTCTCTCTCTCTCTCTCTCTCTCTCTCTCTCTCACACATATAATGCATTAGAAAGACTGTATTATGATCTGTGGATGGGTCACTCGCTCTTCTCTCTCTCTCTCTGTCTCTCTCTCTCTCTCTCTCTCTCTCAGACATATAATGCATTAGAAAGACTGTATAGGAGTGTGATCTGTGGATGGGTCACTCGCTCTTCTCTCTCTCTCTCTCTCTCTCTCTCTCTCTCTCTCTCTCAGACATATAATGCATTAGAAAGACTGTATAGGAGTGTGATCTGTGGATGGGTCTCTCGCTCCTCTCTCTCTCTCTCTCTCTCTCTCTCTCTCTCTCTCTCTCTCTCTCTCTCTCTCACACATATAATGCATTAGAAAGACTGTATTATGATCTGTGGATGGGTCACTCGCTCTTCTCTCTCTCTCTCTGTCTCTCTCTCTCTCTCTCTCTCTCTCTCTCTCTCACACATATAATGCATTAGAAAGACTGTATATGATCTGTGGATGGGTCACTCTCTCTCTCTCTCTCTCTCAGACACCTGTGTGAGGTTCAGTCTCTGCAGACGCTGCAGAAGCAGGAGATGGAGGAGCTGTACTCCAGGATGGGGAAGGTTCCTCCGCCCTGCATCGTGTCTCCGGCTGCGATGCTCTCCACCCGCCAGCGCCGGCTGTCTAAAGGAGCAAACTTCCCCTCGTCTCGCAGAAACAGCCTCCAGAGAGTCGACGTTCTGCCTCTAACAGGTCACTAGATCAAACCCTAGTGTGCTTCATAGGCTGCTGCCTTTTAAGGGACAGCAGCGTACTTGATTTGGGACGCTCTGCATACTTTAGCATCACTAACAAGCATAAAATGCTGAATATCTATCAAATACTCTTAATTACACTGTAATCAGTGTTGGGTAGGTTACTCTAAAAAAAGTTACATATTTTTTGTATTACATCTTCAACAGTGTAATTAGATCACTGTACAAATCTCCAAAAACATATTACTTATTATAAATCCTGTATCAACCTCGACAAGTTAATGATGCATGAAACGCTTCTTTTAATTCTTTCAAGTAACTTCATCAATTATTCTGGACACTCTTTAGATTAGAGTCCAGTTCTCACTATTAAATATGCCTCAATATACTCCTAATTACTGCGTATTAATACTTAGTAGAGTAGTTTAATAATTGGGTATGATTTTATTAAGGATTTAGAATAAGGTCTTGCAGAATAAGACATTAATATATGCTTTTTAAGTAATAATAAACAGCCAATATTCCAGTAATATTGATGCTAATAACCAGCTAGACACTAAAGTGTTACTAATATTATTAATAACTCACCAAAGTATTCAAAGAGAGAGGTGCATAAAAACATGCATTTTAAGCTTAGACTTTAATTGTTGATGTTAAATCCAGTATTGTATTGTATATAAATGTTCTTGAATCTATACACAGTATTAAGTTTAATTACATTAGAAGTAACTGTTATTAAATTACAGAATAAATAAGAGTTATCCCTTACTAAAGTAATTAAATTACACCCAACACTGATTATGGTAAGACTTTATTATAGTTAATGACATTACATTTGTTACAGTGTTTATTCGTCTTTATTAATGTTATAAAAACAGGTCCATTAGATAATATTAACAGATACAACTTTTGATTTCAATAACCAACTAGTCATGTTAGAAATTAATAATCGCTTTAGAAGTATTTTTATTGTTAGTTCATGGTAACTAATGTAGTTAACTAATATTAACAAATGAAACCTTATTGGTCCACAATGTTTAACACCTGTGCTGTGATTGGTCCACAATGTTTAACACCTGTGCTGTGATTGGTCCACAATGTTTAACACCTGTGCTGTGCTGTGATTGGTCCACAATGTTTAACACCTGTGCTGTGATTGGTCCACAATGTTTAACACCTGTGCTGTGCTGTGATTGGTCCACAATGTTTAACACCTGTGCTGTGATTGGTCCACAATGTTTAACACCTGTGCTGTGCTGTGATTGGTCCACAATGTTTAACACCTGTGCTGTGATTGGTCCACAATGTTTAACACCTGTGCTGTGCTGTGATTGGTCCACAATGTTTAACACCTGTGCTGTGATTGGTCCACAATGTTTAACACCTGTGCTGTGATTGGTCCACACTGTGCTGTGCTGTGATTGGTCCACAATGTTTAACACCTTGCTGTGCTGTGATTGGTCCACAATGTTTAACACCTGTGCTGTGATTGGTCCACAATGTTTAACACCTGTGCTGTGCTGTGATTGGTCCACAATGTTTAACACCTGTGCTGTGCTGTGATTGGTCCACACTGTGCTGTGTTGTGATTGGTCCACAATGTTTAACACCTGTGCTGTGATTGGTCCACAATGTTTAACACCTGTGCTGTGCTGTGATTGGTCCACAATGTTTAACACCTGTGCTGTGCTGTGATTGGTCCACACTGTGCTGTGTTGTGATTGGTCCACAATGTTTAACACCTGTGCTGTGATTGGTCCACACTGTTTAACACCTGTGCTGTGATTGGTCCACACTGTTTAACACCTGTGCTGTGATTGGTCCACAATGTTTAACACCTGTGCTGGTCTGTAATTGGTCCACAATTTTTAACACCTTGCTGGTCTGTGATTGGTCCACAATGTTTAACACCTGTGCTGTGATTGGTCCACACTGTTTAACACCTGTGCTGTGATTGGTCCACACTGTTTAACACCTGTGCTGTGATTGGTCCACACTGTTTAACACCTGTGCTGTGATTGGTCCACACTGTTTAACACCTGTGCTGGTCTGTGATTGGTCCACAGTGTTTAACACCTGTGCTGTGATTGGTCCACACTGTTTAACACCTGTGCTGTGATTGGTCCACACTGTTTAACACCTGTGCTGTGATTGGTCCACACTGTTTAACACCTGTGCTGTGATTGGTCCACAGGGATCATGAGGAAGAACTCTCTGAGTGGTGACAGCAGCAGCAGTTCTCAGGACGGTTCACGGCCGACTAAAGGAGTAACTTTCGCTGCTGATTTTATCGGAATGGTACGATCATAATCATAAGATAGTTAAATCAGCTCTTGTGAAATGTAATGCATTGAAAGCTTTCTGTTGTTTCAGTAAGAATCCTGATCCCGGTGCATCACTACCTCATCCGTTCCTGACCGCTCCTCCACACCAGACTCCGGTCTGATCCTGTAATATAATGTACAGTGTTTGTGTGAAGAGCCAGAGGTTCGGCGGGACTCTGCTGTGATGTTCTCGTCTCTTTGCACTTTCTAGAACTCATCAGTCCACGACTGTCTGTCTCTGCGCTGGAGAAACTACAGATATTTCTGCTCTTAGTCTCTTTTATAGTCGAAATGTGAATAAATACATAAATAAACTGATTTTGGGTGGGTGGGATAAATATATATTATTTTTGCATTGATTATGCCAGCTTTGAGATTTTCCTCCGTTGATGTGCAGAACTTTGACGTCTGTGTTTATGTATATATATTATTGTCTTTTATCAGTCTTGACTTCATATGGAAATGTTAAAGGAATAGCTCTCCCAAATTTGCTGGTAATTCACTCACCCTCGGATCATCTGAGATCAAGATGAGTTCGTTTCTTCATCAGAAATGTGTCTCAGCAATAGATGCTCTGCAGTGAATGGGTGCCGTCAGAATGAGTTGGATTTGTTTCAGCTTTTGATGTTAACTGATGGACTGGAGTGGTGTGGATTATTGTGATGTTTTTATCAGACTCTCATTCTGACGGCACCCATTCACTGCAGAGCATCTCATTCTGACGGCACCCATTCACTGCAGAGCATCTCATTCTGACGGCACCCGTTCACTGCAGAGCATCTCATTCTGACGGCACCCGTTCACTGCAGAGCATCTCATTCTGACGGCACCCATTCACTGCAGAGCATCTCATTCTGACGGCACCCATTCACTGCAGAGCATCTCATTCTGACGGCACCCATTCACTGCAGAGCATCTCATTCTGACGGCACCCATTCACTGCAGAGCATTTCATTCTGACGGCACCCATTCACTGCAGAGCATCTCATTCTGACGGCACCCATTCACTGCAGAGCATCTCATTCTGACGGCACCCATTCACTGCAGAGCATCTATTGCTGAGACACTGATGCAATCACACAAGTGCACTTCCATAATGTACTTAAAGTGTTCTATTTCCACGCACTAATTTTGTACTTAAATATGATTCTTTAGTACTACTTAAGATAATCTAAGTGTGCTCAACTGTGCTATTTTAGGATGCTGTGAATATAGACTAAAATGTGCTTTTAACATACTATGTATTAAAAAAAAAAATTTAGTCACCACTTGAGTGTTCTAGTCTATGAAAGATGGTTCAAGTGTACTACAAGTGTTTTTTTAATACAGAGATAGTGAGTTAAAAGTGCATTTTAGTTCATATTCACAGTGTCCCAAAATAGCACAGTTGAGCACACTTAGATGATCTTAAGTTTATCTATTTTTAGTATATTAAGTACAAAATTAGTGCATGAAAATAAACACTTTAAGTACATTATGGAAGTGCACTTGTGGGATTGCATCAGTGTCTCAGCAATAGATGCTCTGCAGTGAATGGGTGCCGTCAGAATGAGAGTCTGATAAAAACATCACAATAATCCACAGCACTCCAGTCCATCAGTTAACATCAAAAGCTGAAACAAATCCAACTCATTCTGACGGCACCCATTCACTTCACAGCATCCATTGCTGCGATACATTTCTCCAAATCTGATGAAGAAACTAACTCATCCTGATCTTGTATGAACTGAGCGTGAACACATTTTTTAATTTTGGATGAATTATTATTTTAATGTACTAATTGCATCAAAAATCAAAGCAAGTATCAGCCATAAAAATGAAGACGGCTGTTAAACGCACAATGCACTTTGGGATGAGCTTCAAAGTCCCATCTGGGACAGTACAATAGAGTCGTTAATAAATGATTAACTGCTAATGTTTAATAAAAGTGCATTTGTCATCTGCAATATTAACAGCTTTTACACAACATTTATGCTTTCTGTAGCTTTAGTGTGGAAACATTATGATGAAATCAGTTTATTTTCTAAATAACTTATGAGACACCAACGTGCATGATTCAGAAATAGATGTTATTTATGGTAAAGCCGTATTAAAAAGTTTGGTTTTTGCCATGATATGCATTACAACATTCATACATGAACATTATCTTTAATATGAAAACCAATGCTCATTAAAAACTGTGAAGAATCATATGAATGCTTTAATATGTGCAGCGAGTTACAAACACAGCCGGTGTGTTTCAGATAAATACTGCTTCCATGCTGTGCCTTCTCTATGTTATAGTTTATTATAAATCATATTTGTACAATAAAGTCAATAAATATACAGAAGACAGAGTTGAGAGTGTTCATTTCTGACACTGCAGCATTATATCTAGTACATATTTTTATTGAGTATATAAAAAAATCAAACATAATTTTCCTGAATCTGGTCTCACTCTGATTATGCATTCACACTCAGATCAGTTACTGTAGCCAGTGTTTATGATATTCAGTCTCCACGTCTGTGATTCAGAAACGTGTTTATAAGTGAAGGATCCTCCTGGTGTTAGATCTGGAGTCTCTGGCGCCCCCTGCTGGACTCCGTCAGCTCCTTCAGGTCAGATGGCTCCGGTCTTCGGGGCCTGTAGTTTTGCAGCTCTGGCTTCTTCATCGATTTCATCCATGACTCTCTCTTGAGACACGGCGTAGAACGTGTAGCCATCTGTGGACGGCCGGTGAAGGCAAATAATGTAAACATATCTCTACAGTCTGAGGAGAGTTAAAGGGACAGTGCACACAAAAATTAACATTCTGCAACACAAAAGGCAAATGATATTTTGAAGAATGCTGCTGGTAGTATTTTTTTTTTTTTTTGCATACTGTGTAAGTCTTTTGTGCTGAGGGTTGCCAAGTCTGCGGTTATTGCGCTAATTTTGCTGCGGGATCTCAAACCCACCCTAGTGCTATTTTGACAAAGCAGACCAACAACAGAGAGGATCACACACACACACACACTCTCTCACACACACACACACACACTCTCTCACACTCACACACACACACACACACACACACACTCTCTCACACTCACACACACACTCACACTCACACACTCAGTATCAGCTGAAGTGACGAATGTATAGAGTATCGGCTGAAGTGACGAATGTATAGAGTATCGGCTGAAGTGATGAATGTATAGAGTATGAGCTGAAGTGATGAATGTATAGAGTATCGGCTGAAGTGACGAATGTATAGAGTATGAGCTGAAGTGATGAATGTATAGAGTATCGGCTGAAGTGATGAATGTATAGAGTATGAGCTGAAGTGATGAATGTATAGAGTATCGGCTGAAGTGACGAATGTATAGAGTATCGGCTGAAGTGACGAATGTATAGAGTATCAGCTGAAGTGATGAATGTATAGAGTATCAGCTGAAGTGACGAATATATAGAGTATCAGCTGAAGTGATGAATATATAGAGTATCAGCTGAAGTGATGAATGTATAGAGTATCAGCTGAAGTGATGGATATATAGAGTATCAGCTGAAGTGATGAATGTATAGAGTATCACCTGAAGTGATGGATATATAGAGTATCAGCTGAATATATAGAGTATCAGCTGAAGTGACGAATATATAGAGTATCAGCTGAAGTGATGAATATATAGAGTATCAGCTGAATATATAGAGTATCAGCTGAAGTGACGAATATATAGAGTATCAGCTGAAGTGATGGATATATAGAGTATCAGCTGAATATATAGAGTATCAGCTGAAGTGATGGATATATAGAGTATCAGCTGAATATATAGAGTATCACCTGAAGTGATGGATATATAGAGTATCACCTGAAGTGATGGATATATAGAGTATCAGCTGAATATATAGAGTATCAGCTGAAGTGACGAATATATAGAGTATCAGCTGAATATATAGAGTATCAGCTGAAGTGACGAATATATAGAGTATCAGCTGAAGTGATGGATATATAGAGTATCAGCTGAAGTGATGGATATATAGAGTATCAGCTGAATATATAGAGTATCAGCTGAAGTGACGAATATATAGAGTATCAGCTGAATATATAGAGTATCAGCTGAAGTGACGAATATATAGAGTATCAGCTGAAGTGATGGATATATAGAGTATCAGCTGAAGTGATGAATATATAGAGTATCAGCTGAAGTGATGGATATATAGAGTATCAGCTGAATATATAGAGTATCAGCTGAAGTGACGAATATATAGAGTATCAGCTGAAGTGATGGATATATAGAGTATCAGCTGAATATATAGAGTATCAGCTGAAGTGACGAATATATAGAGTATCAGCTGAAGTGATGGATATATAGAGTATCAGCTGAATATATAGAGTATCAGCTGAAGTGACGAATATATAGAGTATCAGCTGAAGTGACGAATATATAGAGTATCAGCTGAAGTGATGGATATATAGAGTATCAGCTGAATATATAGAGTATCAGCTGAAGTGATGGATATATAGAGTATCAGCTGAAGTGATGAATGTATAGAGTATCAGCTGAAGTGATGGATATATAGAGTATCAGCTGAAGTGATGAATGTATAGAGTATCAGCTGAAGTGATGAATGTATAGAGTATCGGCTGAAGTGACGAATGTATAGAGTATCGGCTGAAGTGACGAATATATAGAGTATCGGCTGAAGTGACGAATATATAGAGTATCAGCTGAAGTGATGGATATATAGAGTATCAGCTGAAGTGATGAATGTATAGAGTATCAGCTGAAGTGATGGATATATAGAGTATCACCTGAAGTGATGAATGTATAGAGTA
>CM041809.1:37472759-37542759 GCA_023376895.1 Aspiorhynchus laticeps | reverse complement strand
GAACTTCACGGAGCGCTGAACGCTCTCACGCGCTGTATGTTTCATTCATTCTTGAAGCCAGGGGGCGCTCTCGCGCAGAAAGTCCAAAACGGACTTAAATGAGAAGTAATAATATCTTTTGACAGGCATCCCGCTGTAGCTAAGCTGAATAACAAGCAGAAAACTTAACGGATGAAACGTGAAGACGATGTGTGTTTTTCAAGTCTTCTCCAGGTAATATGTGACCCTGGATCACAAAACCAGTCATAAGTGTCAATTTTCCGAAATTGAGATTTATGCATCATCTGAAAGCTGAATAAATTATATTTCCATTGATGTATGGTTTGTTAGGATCAGACAATATTTGGCCGAGATACAACTAATGGAAAATCTGGAATCTGAGGATGCAAAAAAATCTAAATATTGAAAAAAATCGCCTTTAAAGTTGAATGTGTTTGTAGTATATATATACTGATTGTACAATCATAACCATAAAATTGACATTAGTGAAATATTTATCAAAAATATTATATTAGACAAATTATTGGTTATTGTCCAGCAGTGTATTTTATTTCTTAGCCAATTAAACGTAATTTTTAGCCAATTTTTTTTTTTGTCAATTATACATACATAAATAAATATTATAATTATTATTATTATTACATTTGACATTTCTGTCCCTCTCACTTCTGAAATGATTACTACTTCCCTGCATGCCCTGTAACATAACTGAATATAAAACTTTAACTATATGCCGTGTTATCTTTATTTGGGCATCAAATATTTTGTGGCTCCACATGAATTTTATTCGGTGGGAAAGGGGCCAAAATGGCTCTTTTGACGTTGAAGGTTGCAGACCCCTGCCCTACACCTACCCTACACCTAAACTTAGCCCTCACAGGAGACTGTGTGCATTTTTAGATTTTCAATAAAACACCATTTAGTATGTTTTTTAAGCCTTTTGAATTACGGGGACATAGGCAGTGTCCTCATAAAACACCTTCATATTGTAATACCTCTGTCATACCCATGTTATTATACAAATTTGTGTCCTCATAAACCACATAAACCCGCACACACACACACACACACACACACACACACACACACACACACACACACACACACACACACACACACACAGCAGTTGTTGTGTAATGAAGGATACAGATGCCGAGCACCACGGCTCCGATAGCGAGTCCCATCGCGATGTTTCTCCCGCGGAGTTTCCCTACGTTCTTCTTCCACTGCTCCAGCTCCACTCGCCGGATAAACTGCTGCTGCTCCCGGGTCAGCTCTTCTTTTGAGGGGTCAATTCTCTTCGCGAACTGCGCCTCAGGTTTGGGCTCCCCTTGACCGCTCTTGTCCGCCATGTTAGAAAGTGACGTGACACGACGTGACGTAACTTCTTCTACTTCTTTTAGTTCACTCGCCAGCTACTGTATACCTTACGCGCATGCGCGATGAAGCTGTCGAAACGGGAGAAAGGAGAATATATATATATATAATAAAAAATAAATGACGTGACGTAACGCGACGTGACTTTACAAATCAATGCTGCGTCGGCTTTATTATTATTATTATTATTAATGAAAAAGAGAAAGGAGAAAAAAAATAATGAGAAAGGAAAAAAAAATAATATATATAATAAAAAATAAATATTAAATTGACGTGACGTAACGCGACGTGACTTTGCAAATCAATGCTGCGTCGGCTTTATTATTATTATTATTATTATTATTATTATTAATGAAAAAGAGAAAGGAGAAAAAAATAATATATATAATAAAAAATAAATATTAAATTGACGTAACGCGACGTGACTTTACAAATCAATGCTGCGTCGGCTTTATTATTATTATTATTATTATTATTATTAATGAACAGAATGTCAACACATTCAATACAATTCATTTACAACAAATACAAAATAATTAAAAATGCTAGGGGGAGATTTATATATTCTATATCATAGGAATACTTCGCTTCATTTTTAAATGCTATAAAACATGGATTTTTTTCCTGAAAATGTACATTTATGAATATTAAATTTGGCTATTAACATAATTAAAAAAATAATAATAAAAGTGTGGGTCTGTTTATCTCTAGAGTTTTCAACAATGCCTAAAACAACATCTTTTCGGTCACTTTACAAGTTTTTATTTTATTTATTGCAGAGATATAATTCAATACAAAATAAACAAATAACACAGAATATAGAACATATGAGGGAATACAGCCCTTATGAAAATTAACCATGGTTTTACTACAAATATCATGATTTAACCTGTTTTTTTGTGTTATTTGTAGTAAAATAATGGTTAATGTTCGTAAGAGAGACAAATAAATAAATAGCAATTTATTTAAAACCCGTTTATAATACGCGATGTCGTCAATAATTAATAAATAATTCTCTATTATAGATCAGTAACCCAGTTTACATGTAGCTTTATTATTTTTTTAAAGTTATAAAAATTATAAATAAGTTTCACGTGGATTTATTATTTATTAAATAACTTTTAATTAATTTTAATCGTGAACCACGTGATCGATGAACACATGCAGCCATCTACTGGCCCTTTCGGCGTATTAATACAATAAAATTAATTTATTTAGTAATGTGCTGATGTTATATTTCTTGTATTTTGCATATTGTATTCACTAGAATAAGTTTATTCAGAAAAAAAACAAAAACGCGGCACTTTGTATGTTTGTCCGTTGATGGTGTGTCACGTGGTAAAGCCTCTAATCGCGTTTGACTTTATAGCGCTTGATTAAGAAGATTGTTTTTTTTAATTCTTAAAAATTATACATTGGGATACAAATGTCTAAGGTATGCTAACAAAGTAAACGAAACTAAAAATAAATCGTGCTGAGGTTGATCGAGCCTCACGAGCGCCTTTCCACCGTTAATCTTGAGGGGAAATTGGCGGGAAGTTGCGTTTAGTCAGCCGCGAATTCTACAAGAAGAAGAAGAAGATGTCGGGCAGGGCTGTGTTTTCGCTGCCGAGCAGGGAACAGCTGAACCCGAGGTTTGGAGAGGTGTCTTTAGACATTTTAACCGACATTCTGTCCAACCTCAACAAGAGAAACAAGCTTCACCTGGAGAGTGTGTCCGATCTGTGCGGATGCGTCAAAGACAGCAGGCTAGTGGGTGAGTGCTGTGGCCCCTAACGAGTGCACTAGCTGCGATTAGCGGCTTTCTGTGCTGCTAGATGACCAAATCATACCGAAATATATAAATACATGTATAAACATCGTACCTGTTCGACTGATATGTCATTAAATCGAATATATCAGCCGATATTTACATTTTGAGTTAGTCAAAGTGCGATAAACATTTAGAAAGTATGATAATATTGAGTGAAAAACTGACAGAATTGAAGCTGAGAAATACTTCTTGATTTAATTATTCTCAATATGATGAAATAAATCAGACCTTTTCTTTTAAACTAACCCCGTAATTCATTATGAGGGGATTTGTTACGCTATAATAAACATATGGACTTGTTGTTGTATTGTTTGGGACAGTTATAGTCATTTAGAGATGTTAAAAACATTAAATCATTTTAATACATTAATAACACTGAGTAAGTGTTTCATACTGGCTTCTAAAGACTGTCTACAATTGGAAAATATTATTACATTTAGTCATTTAGCAGAGGGTTTTATCCGAAGTACACTAGCAATATGTGACCCTGGAGCACAAAACCAGTCATAAGAGTCAATTTTTGTGAAATTGAGATTTATACATCATCTGAAAGATGATTACATAGCTTTGCATTGATGTATGGTTTGTTATGATAGGATAATATTTGAAAATCTGGAATCTGAGGGTGCATAAAAATCTAAATATTGAGAAAATCATCTTTAAAGTTGTTCAGTTGAAGTCTTAGCAATGCATATTACTAATCAATAATTAAGTTTTAATGTAGGAAATTTACTAAATATCTTCATGGAACATGATCTTAATATCCTAATGATTTTTGGCATGAAAGAAAAATTAATAATTTTGACTCATACAATGTATTGTTGGTTATTGCTACAAATATACCTGTGTTATTATGACTGCTTATTGCAGGGACACATATAATAAATAAAAAGAAAACAAATAGAATACAAAAAGAATAGAGAAGCTAGTGTTACCTTTGTTTTTTTGGTTTGAAAGAAAAGTAGTTAATAAATGAATGGAGTGCAAGTTTTGTTATTTTATTAAAAATAGAATTAGAATAGAGTGTGTTAGAGTTCGAGGGTCAAGTAGAAATGAAGCTGATTCTTGAAGATGTTACGGACTCAGCTGCTCGGATTGAGTTGTTGTTTATTCAGTTGACACAATATACTGTATATTAGTGTAGTATGATTATGTATTCAGTAATGATTGTGCTGAATGATTATGATTGTAGAGCGTGTGTTTCATCTGTGTGAGGAGCTGCGGCTGAACCCTGCGGTGGGACACCAGGCCGTCGAGATACTGGAGAGGTGCTCGAAAGAGTCAGCATTATTCACTGTTGACCTGTCTAATGTAGGGCCTTATCAAACCTGTCTAATGTAGGGTCTTATCAAACCTGTCTAATGTAGGGTCTTATCAAACCTGTCTAATGTAGGGTCTTATCAAACCTGTCTAATGTAGGGTCTTATCAAACCTGTCTAATGTAGGGTCTTATCAAACCTGTCTAATGTAGGGCCTTATCAAACCTGTCTAATGTAGGGTCTTATCAAACCTGTCTAATGTAGGGCCTTATCAAACCTGTCTAATGTAGGGTCTTATCAAACCTGTCTAATGTAGGTCCTTATCAAACCTGTCTAATGTAGGGTCTTATCAAACCTGTCTAATGTAGGGTCTTATCAAACCTGTCTAATGTAGGGTCTTATCAAACCTGTCTAATGTAGGGCCTTATCAAACCTGTCTAATGTAGGGCCTTATCAAATCTGTCTAATGTAGGGCCTTATCAAACCTGTCTAATGTAGGGTCTTATCAAACCTGTCTAATGTAGGGTCTTATCAAACCTGTCTAATGTAGGGTCTTATCAAACCTGTCTAATGTAGGGCCTTATCAAACCTGTCTAATGTAGGGTCTTATCAAACCTGTCTAATGTAGGGTCTTATCAAACCTGTCTAATGTAGGGCCTTATCAAACCTGTCTAATGTAGGGCCTTATCAAACCTGTCTAATGTAGGGTCTTATCAAACCTGTCTAATGTAGGGCCTTATCAAACCTGTCTAATGTAGGGTCTTATCAAACCTGTCTAATGTAGGGTCTTATCAAACCTGTCTAATGTAGGGCCTTATCAAACCTGTCTAATGTAGGGTCTTATCAAACCTGTCTAATGTAGGGTCTTATCAAACCTGTCTAATGTAGGGCCTTATCAAACCTGTCTAATGTAGGGTCTTATCAAACCTGTCTAATGTAGGGTCTTATCAAACCTGTCTAATGTAGGGCCTTATCAAACCTGTCTAATGTAGGGCCTTATCAAATCTGTCTAATGTAGGGCCTTATCAAACCTGTCTAATGTAGGGCCTTATCAAATCTGTCTAATGTAGGGCCTTATCAAACCTGTCTAATGTAGGGTCTTATCAAACCTGTCTAATGTAGGGTCTTATCAAACCTGTCTAATGTAGGGCCTTATCAAACCTGTCTAATGTAGGGCCTTATCAAACCTGTCTAATGTAGGGCCTTATCAAACCTGTCTAATGTAGGGTCTTATCAAACCTGTCTAATGTAGGGCCTTATCAAACCTGTCTAATGTAGGGTCTTATCAAACCTGTCTAATGTAGGGCCTTATCAAACCTGTCTAATGTAGGGTCTTATCAAACCTGTCTAATGTAGGGTCTTATCAAACCTGTCTAATGTAGGGTCTTATCAAACCTGTCTAATGTAGGGTCTTATCAAACCTGTCTAATGTAGGGCCTTATCAAACCTGTCTAATGTAGGGTCTTATCAAACCTGTCTAATGTAGGGCCTTATCAAACCTGTCTAATGTAGGGTCTTATCAAACCTGTCTAATGTAGGGTCTTATCAAACCTGTCTAATGTAGGGCCTTATCAAACCTGTCTAATGTAGGGTCTTATCAAACCTGTCTAATGTAGGGTCTTATCAAACCTGTCTAATGTAGGGTCTTATCAAACCTGTCTAATGTAGGGTCTTATCAAACCTGTCTAATGTAGGGTCTTATCAAACCTGTCTAATGTAGGGTCTTATCAAACCTGTCTAATGTAGGGCCTTATCAAACCTGTCTAATGTAGGGTCTTATCAAACCTGTCTAATGTAGGGTCTTATCAAACCTGTCTAATGTAGGGTCTTATCAAACCTGTCTAATGTAGGGTCTTATCAAACCTGTCTAATGTAGGGTCTTATCAAACCTGTCTAATGTAGTGCCTTATCAAACCTGTCTAATGTAGGGCCTTATCAAACCTGTCTAATGTAGGGCCTTATCAAACCTGTCTAATGTAGGTCCTTATCAAACCTGTCTAATGTAGGGCCTTATCAAACCTGTCTAATGTAGGGCCTTATCAAACCTGTCTAATGTAGGTCCTTATCAAACCTGTCTAATGTAGGGTCTTATCAAACCTGTCTAATGTAGGGTCTTATCAAACCTGTCTAATGTAGGGTCTTATCAAACCTGTCTAATGTAGGGCCTTATCAAACCTGTCTAATGTAGGTCCTTATCAAACCTGTCTAATGTAGGGTCTTATCAAACCTGTCTAATGTAGGTCCTTATCAAACCTGTCTAATGTAGGGCCTTATCAAACCTGTCTAATGTAGGGCCTTATCAAACCTGTCTAATGTAGGTCCTTATCAAACCTGTCTAATGTAGGGCCTTATCAAACCTGTCTAATGTAGGGCCTTATCAAACCTGTCTAATGTAGGTCCTTATCAAACCTGTCTAATGTAGGGTCTTATCAAACCTGTCTAATGTAGGTCCTTATCAAACCTGTCTAATGTAGGGTCTTATCAAACCTGTCTAATGTAGGGTCTTATCAAACCTGTCTAATGTAGGGTCTTATCAAACCTGTCTAATGTAGGTCCTTATCAAACCTGTCTAATGTAGGGCCTTATCAAACCTGTCTAATGTAGGTCCTTATCAAACCTGTCTAATGTAGGGTCTTATCAAACCTGTCTAATGTAGGGTCTTATCAAACCTGTCTAATGTAGGGCCTTATCAAACCTGTCTAATGTAGGTCCTTATCAAACCTGTCTAATGTAGGGTCTTATCAAACCTGTCTAATGTAGGTCCTTATCAAACCTGTCTAATGTAGGTCCTTATCAAACCTGTCTAATGTAGGGTCTTATCAAACATGTCTAATGTAGGGTCTTATCAAACCTGTCTAATGTAGGGCCTTATCAAACCTGTCTAATGTAGGGCCTTATCAAACCTGTCTAATGTAGGTCCTTATCAAACCTGTCTAATGTAGGGTCTTATCAAACCTGTCTAATGTAGGGCCTTATAAAACCTGTCTAATGTAGGGCCTTATCAAACCTGTCTAATGTAGGTCCTTATCAAACCTGTCTAATGTAGGGTCTTATCAAACCTGTCTAATGTAGGGTCTTATCAAACCTGTCTAATGTAGGGCCTTATCAAACCTGTCTAATGTAGGGTCTTATCAAACCTGTCTAATGTAGGGCCTTATCAAACCTGTCTAATGTAGGTCCTTATCAAACCTGTCTAATGTAGGGCCTTATCAAACCTGTCTAATGTAGGGTCTTATCAAACCTGTCTAATGTAGGTCCTTATCAAACCTGTCTAATGTAGGGCCTTATCAAACCTGTCTAATGTAGGGTCTTATCAAACCTGTCTAATGTAGGTCCTTATCAAACCTGTCTAATGTAGGGCCTTATCAAACCTGTCTAATGTAGGTCCTTATCAAACCTGTCTAATGTAGGGCCTTATCAAACCTGTCTAATGTAGGGTCTTATCAAACCTGTCTAATGTAGGGTCTTATCAAACCTGTCTAATGTAGGGTCTTATCAAACCTGTCTAATGTAGGGTCTTATCAAACCTGTCTAATGTAGGGTCTTATCAAACCTGTCTAATGTAGGGTCTTATCAAACCTGTCTAATGTAGGGTCTTATCAAACCTGTCTAATGTAGGGCCTTATCAAACCTGTCTAATGTAGGGTCTTATCAAACCTGTCTAATGTAGGGTCTTATCAAACCTGTCTAATGTAGGGTCTTATCAAACCTGTCTAATGTAGGGTCTTATCAAACCTGTCTAATGTAGGGTCTTATCAAACCTGTCTAATGTAGGGCCTTATCAAACCTGTCTAATGTAGGGTCTTATCAAACCTGTCTAATGTAGGGTCTTATCAAACCTGTCTAATGTAGGGTCTTATCAAACCTGTCTAATGTAGGGTCTTATCAAACCTGTCTAATGTAGGGTCTTATCAAACCTGTCTAATGTAGGGCCTTATCAAACCTGTCTAATGTAGGGTCTTATCAAACCTGTCTAATGTAGGGTCTTATCAAACCTGTCTAATGTAGGTCCTTATCAAACCTGTCTAATGTAGGGTCTTATCAAACCTGTCTAATGTAGGTCCTTATCAAACCTGTCTAATGTAGGGTCTTATCAAACCTGTCTAATGTAGGGTCTTATCAAACCTGTCTAATGTAGGGTCTTATCAAACCTGTCTAATGTAGGTCCTTATCAAACCTGTCTAATGTAGGGCCTTATCAAACCTGTCTAATGTAGGGTCTTATCAAACCTGTCTAATGTAGGGTCTTATCAAACCTGTCTAATGTAGGGTCTTATCAAACCTGTCTAATGTAGGGTCTTATCAAACCTGTCTAATGTAGGGTCTTATCAAACCTGTCTAATGTAGGGCCTTATCAAACCTGTCTAATGTAGGGTCTTATCAAACCTGTCTAATGTAGGGTCTTATCAAACCTGTCTAATGTAGGGTCTTATCAAACCTGTCTAATGTAGGGTCTTATCAAACCTGTCTAATGTAGGGTCTTATCAAACCTGTCTAATGTAGGGCCTTATCAAACCTGTCTAATGTAGGGTCTTATCAAACCTGTCTAATGTAGGGTCTTATCAAACCTGTCTAATGTAGGTCCTTATCAAACCTGTCTAATGTAGGGTCTTATCAAACCTGTCTAATGTAGGTCCTTATCAAACCTGTCTAATGTAGGGTCTTATCAAACCTGTCTAATGTAGGGTCTTATCAAACCTGTCTAATGTAGGGTCTTATCAAACCTGTCTAATGTAGGGTCTTATCAAACCTGTCTAATGTAGGGTCTTATCAAACCTGTCTAATGTAGGGTCTTATCAAACCTGTCTAATGTAGGGTCTTATCAAACCTGTCTAATGTAGGGCCTTATCAAACCTGTCTAATGTAGGGCCTTATCAAACCTGTCTAATGTAGGGCCTTATCAAACCTGTCTAATGTAGGGTCTTATCAAACCTGTCTAATGTAGGGCCTTATCAAACCTGTCTAATGTAGGGTCTTATCAAACCTGTCTAATGTAGGGCCTTATCAAACCTGTCTAATGTAGGGCCTTATCAAACCTGTCTAATGTAGGGTCTTATCAAACCTGTCTAATGTAGGGTCTTATCAAACCTGTCTAATGTAGGGCCTTATCAAACCTGTCTAATGTAGGGCCTTATCAAACCTGTCTAATGTAGGGCCTTATCAAACCTGTCTAATGTAGGGCCTTATCAAACCTGTCTAATGTAGGGTCTTATCAAACCTGTCTAATGTAGGGTCTTATCAAACCTGTCTAATGTAGGGTCTTATCAAACCTGTCTAATGTAGAGCCTTATCAAACCTGTCTAATGTAGGGTCTTATCAAACCTGTCTAATGTAGGGTCTTATCAAACCTGTCTAATGTAGGGTCTTATCAAACCTGTCTAATGTAGGTCCTTATCAAACCTGTCTAATGTAGGGTCTTATCAAACCTGTCTAATGTAGGGTCTTATCAAACCTGTCTAATGTAGGGTCTTATCAAACCCGTAGGGCCTTATCAAACCTGTCTAATGTAGGGTCTTATCAAACCTGTCTAATGTAGGGCCTTATCAAACCTGTCTAATGTAGGGTCTTATCAAACCTGTCTAATGTAGGGTCTTATCAAACCTGTCTAATGTAGGTCCTTATCAAACCTGTCTAATGTAGGGCCTTATCAAACCTGTCTAATGTAGGGCCTTATCAAACCTGTCTAATGTAGGGTCTTATCAAACCTGTCTAATGTAGGGTCTTATCAAACCTGTCTAATGTAGGGTCTTATCAAACCTGTCTAATGTAGGGTCTTATCAAACCTGTCTAATGTAGGGTCTTATCAAACCTGTCTAATGTAGGGTCTTATCAAACCTGTCTAATGTAGGGTCTTATCAAACCTGTCTAATGTAGGGCCTTATCAAACCTGTCTAATGTAGGGTCTTATCAAACCTGTCTAATGTAGAGCCTTATCAAACCTGTCTAATGTAGGGTCTTATCAAACCTGTCTAATGTAGGGCCTTATCAAACCTGTCTAATGTAGGGCCTTATCAAACCTGTCTAATGTAGGGTCTTATCAAACCTGTCTAATGTAGGGCCTTATCAAACCTGTCTAATGTAGGGTCTTATCAAACCTGTCTAATGTAGGGTCTTATCAAACCTGTCTAATGTAGGGTCTTATCAAACCTGTCTAATGTAGAGTCTTATCAAACCTGTCTAATGTAGAGCCTTATCAAACCTGTCTAATGTAGGGTCTTATCAAACCTGTCTAATGTAGGTCCTTATCAAACCTGTCTAATGTAGGGCCTTATCAAACCTGTCTAATGTAGGGTCTTATCAAACCTGTCTAATGTAGGGTCTTATCAAACCTGTCTAATGTAGGGTCTTATCAAACCTGTCTAATGTAGGGTCTTATCAAACCTGTCTAATGTAGGGCCTTATGAAACCTGTCTAATGTAGGGTCTTATCAAACCTGTCTAATGTAGGGCCTTATCAAACCTGTCTAATGTAGGGTCTTATCAAACCTGTCTAATGTAGGGTCTTATCAAACCTGTCTAATGTAGGGTCTTATCAAACCTGTCTAATGTAGGGTCTTATCAAACCTGTCTAATGTAGAGCCTTATCAAACCTGTCTAATGTAGGGTCTTATCAAACCTGTCTAATGTAGGGTCTTATCAAACCTGTCTAATGTAGGGTCTTATCAAACCTGTCTAATGTAGGGTCTTATCAAACCTGTCTAATGTAGGGTCTTATCAAACCTGTCTAATGTAGGGTCTTATGAAACCTGTCTAATGTAGGGCCTTATCAAACCTGTCTAATGTAGGGCCTTATCAAACCTGTCTAATGTAGGGTCTTATCAAACCTGTCTAATGTAGGGTCTTATCAAACCTGTCTAATGTAGGGTCTTATCAAACCTGTCTAATGTAGGGTCTTATCAAACCTGTCTAATGTAGGGTCTTATGAAACCTGTCTAATGTAGGGTCTTATCAAACCTGTCTAATGTAGGGCCTTATCAAACCTGTCTAATGTAGGGTCTTATCAAACCTGTCTAATGTAGGGCCTTATCAAACCTGTCTAATGTAGGGTCTTATCAAACCTGTCTAATGTAGGGTCTTATCAAACCTGTCTAATGTAGGGCCTTATCAAACCTGTCTAATGTAGGGTCTTATCAAACCTGTCTAATGTAGGGCCTTATCAAACCTGTCTAATGTAGGGTCTTATCAAACCTGTCTAATGTAGGGTCTTATCAAACCTGTCTAATGTAGGGCCTTATCAAACCTGTCTAATGTAGGGTCTTATCAAACCTGTCTAATGTAGGGTCTTATCAAACCTGTCTAATGTAGGGTCTTATCAAACCTGTCTAATGTAGGGTCTTATCAAACCTGTCTAATGTAGGGTCTTATCAAACCTGTCTAATGTAGGGCCTTATCAAACCTGTCTAATGTAGGGTCTTATCAAACCTGTCTAATGTAGGGTCTTATCAAACCTGTCTAATGTAGGGTCTTATCAAACCTGTCTAATGTAGAGTCTTATCAAACCTGTCTAATGTAGGGTCTTATCAAACCTGTCTAATGTAGGGTCTTATCAAACCTGTCTAATGTAGGGCCTTATCAAACCTGTCTAATGTAGGGTCTTATCAAACCTGTCTAATGTAGGGTCTTATCAAACCTGTCTAATGTAGGGCCTTATCAAACCTGTCTAATGTAGGGTCTTATCAAACCTGTCTAATGTAGGGTCTTATCAAACCTGTCTAATGTAGAGTCTTATCAAACCTGTCTAATGTAGGGCCTTATCAAACCTGTCTAATGTAGGGTCTTATCAAACCTGTCTAATGTAGGGTCTTATCAAACCTGTCTAATGTAGTGCCTTATCAAACCTGTCTAATGTAGGGTCTTATCAAACCTGTCTAATGTAGGGTCTTATCAAACCTGTCTAATGTAGGGCCTTATCAAACCTGTCTAATGTAGGTCCTTATCAAACCTGTCTAATGTAGGGCCTTATCAAACCTGTCTAATGTAGGGTCTTATCAAACCTGTCTAATGTAGGGCCTTATCAAACCTGTCTAATGTAGGGCCTTATCAAACCTGTCTAATGTAGGGCCTTATCAAACCTGTCTAATGTAGGGCCTTATCAAACCTGTCTAATGTAGGGCCTTATCAAACCTGTCTAATGTAGGGCCTTATCAAACCTGTCTAATGTAGGGCCTTATCAAACCTGTCTAATGTAGGGCCTTATCAAACCTGTCTAATGTAGGGTCTTATCAAACCTGTCTAATGTAGGGTCTTATCAAACCTGTCTAATGTAGGGCCTTATCAAACCTGTCTAATGTAGGGCCTTATCAAACCTGTCTAATGTAGGGCCTTATCAAACCTGTCTAATGTAGGGCCTTATCAAACCTGTCTAATGTAGGGTCTTATCAAACCTGTCTAATGTAGGGCCTTATCAAACCTGTCTAATGTAGGGCCTTATCAAACCTGTCTAATGTAGGGCCTTATCAAACCTGTCTAATGTAGGGTCTTATCAAACCTGTCTAATGTAGGGTCTTATCAAACCTGTCTAATGTAGGGTCTTATCAAACCTGTCTAATGTAGGGCCTTATCAAACCTGTCTAATGTAGGTCCTTATCAAACCTGTCTAATGTAGGTCCTTATCAAACCTGTCTAATGTAGGGTCTTATCAAACCCGTCTAATGTAGGGTCTTATCAAACCCGTCTAATGTAGGGTCTTATCAAACCCGTCTAATGTAGAGTCTTATCAAACCCGTCTAATGTAGGGCCTTATCAAACCCGTCTAATGTAGAGTCTTATCAAACCCGTCTAATGTAGGGTCTTATCAAACCTGTCTAATGTAGGGTCTTATCAAACCTGTCTAATGTAGGGTCTTATCAAACCCGTCTAATGTAGGGTCTTATCAAACCCGTCTAATGTAGGGTCTTATCAAACCTGTCTAATGTAGGGTCTTATCAAACCTGTCTAATGTAGTGCCTTATCAAACCTGTCTAATGTAGGGTCTTATCAAACCTGTCTAATGTAGGGCC
The DNA here is from genome assembly GCA_023376895.1 of Aspiorhynchus laticeps. Taxonomy (NCBI): domain Eukaryota; kingdom Metazoa; phylum Chordata; class Actinopteri; order Cypriniformes; family Cyprinidae; genus Aspiorhynchus; species Aspiorhynchus laticeps. The sequence goes on along the minus strand of CM041809.1, from coordinate 37,529,313 downwards.
TTATCAAACCTGTCTAATGTAGGGCCTTATCAAACCTGTCTAATGTAGGGCCTTATCAAACCTGTCTAATGTAGGGCCTTATCAAACCTGTCTAATGTAGGGCCTTATCAAACCTGTCTAATGTAGGGCCTTATCAAACCTGTCTAATGTAGGGCCTTATCAAACCTGTCTAATGTAGGGCCTTATCAAACCTGTCTAATGTAGGGTCTTATCAAACCTGTCTAATGTAGGGTCTTATCAAACCTGTCTAATGTAGGGCCTTATCAAACCTGTCTAATGTAGGGTCTTATCAAACCTGTCTAATGTAGGTCCTTATCAAACCTGTCTAATGTAGGGTCTTATCAAACCCGTCTAATGTAGGGTCTTATCAAACCCGTCTAATGTAGGGTCTTATCAAACCTGTCTAATGTAGGGTCTTATCAAACCTGTCTAATGTAGAGTCTTCTCAAACCCGTCTAATGTAGGGTCTTATCAAACCCGTCTAATGTAGGGTCTTATCAAACCTGTCTAATGTAGGGTCTTATCAAACCTGTCTAATGTAGAGTCTTCTCAAACCCGTCTAATGTAGGGCCTTATCAAACCCGTCTAATGTAGAGTCTTATCAAACCTGTCTAATGTAGGTCCTTATCAAACCTGTCTAATGTAGGGCCTTATCAAACCTGTCTAATGTAGGGTCTTATCAAACCTGTCTAATGTAGGGTCTTATCAAACCTGTCTAATGTAGGGTCTTATCAAACCTGTCTAATGTAGGGTCTTATCAAACCTGTCTAATGTAGGGTCTTATCAAACCTGTCTAATGTAGGGTCTTATCAAACCTGTCTAATGTAGGGTCTTATGAAACCTGTCTAATGTAGGGTCTTATCAAACCTGTCTAATGTAGGGCCTTATCAAACCTGTCTAATGTAGGGTCTTATCAAACCTGTCTAATGTAGGGCCTTATCAAACCTGTCTAATGTAGGGTCTTATCAAACCTGTCTAATGTAGGGCCTTATCAAACCTGTCTAATGTAGGGTCTTATCAAACCTGTCTAATGTAGGGTCTTATCAAACCTGTCTAATGTAGGGTCTTATCAAACCTGTCTAATGTAGGGTCTTATCAAACCTGTCTAATGTAGGGTCTTATCAAACCTGTCTAATGTAGGGCCTTATCAAACCTGTCTAATGTAGGGTCTTATCAAACCTGTCTAATGTAGGGTCTTATCAAACCTGTCTAATGTAGGGTCTTATCAAACCTGTCTAATGTAGGGTCTTATCAAACCTGTCTAATGTAGGGTCTTATCAAACCTGTCTAATGTAGGGTCTTATCAAACCTGTCTAATGTAGGGTCTTATCAAACCTGTCTAATGTAGTGCCTTATCAAACCTGTCTAATGTAGGGTCTTATCAAACCTGTCTAATGTAGGGTCTTATCAAACCTGTCTAATGTAGGGCCTTATCAAACCTGTCTAATGTAGGGCCTTATCAAACCTGTCTAATGTAGGGCCTTATCAAACCTGTCTAATGTAGGGCCTTATCAAACCTGTCTAATGTAGGGCCTTATCAAACCTGTCTAATGTAGGGCCTTATCAAACCTGTCTAATGTAGGGCCTTATCAAACCTGTCTAATGTAGGGCCTTATCAAACCTGTCTAATGTAGGGCCTTATCAAACCTGTCTAATGTAGGGCCTTATCAAACCTGTCTAATGTAGGGTCTTATCAAACCTGTCTAATGTAGGGTCTTATCAAACCTGTCTAATGTAGGGCCTTATCAAACCTGTCTAATGTAGGGTCTTATCAAACCTGTCTAATGTAGGTCCTTATCAAACCTGTCTAATGTAGGGTCTTATCAAACCCGTCTAATGTAGGGTCTTATCAAACCCGTCTAATGTAGGTCCTTATCAAACCCGTCTAATGTAGGGCCTTATCAAACCCGTCTAATGTAGAGTCTTATCAAACCTGTCTAATGTAGGGTCTTATCAAACCTGTCTAATGTAGGGTCTTATCAAACCTGTCTAATGTAGGGTCTTATCAAACCCGTCTAATGTAGGGTCTTATCAAACCTGTCTAATGTAGGGTCTTATCAAACCTGTCTAATGTAGGGTCTTATCAAACCTGTCTAATGTAGGGTCTTATCAAACCTGTCTAATGTAGTGCCTTATCAAACCTGTCTAATGTAGGGTCTTATCAAACCTGTCTAATGTAGGGCCTTATCAAACCTGTCTAATGTAGGGCCTTATCAAACCTGTCTAATGTAGGGCCTTATCAAACCTGTCTAATGTAGGGCCTTATCAAACCTGTCTAATGTAGGGCCTTATCAAACCTGTCTAATGTAGGGCCTTATCAAACCTGTCTAATGTAGGGCCTTATCAAACCTGTCTAATGTAGGGCCTTATCAAACCTGTCTAATGTAGGGCCTTATCAAACCTGTCTAATGTAGGGCCTTATCAAACCTGTCTAATGTAGGGCCTTATCAAACCTGTCTAATGTAGGGCCTTATCAAACCTGTCTAATGTAGGGCCTTATCAAACCTGTCTAATGTAGGGCCTTATCAAACCTGTCTAATGTAGGGCCTTATCAAACCTGTCTAATGTAGGGTCTTATCAAACCTGTCTAATGTAGGGTCTTATCAAACCTGTCTAATGTAGGGTCTTATCAAACCCGTCTAATGTAGGGTCTTATCAAACCCGTCTAATGTAGGGTCTTATCAAACCCGTCTAATGTAGGGTCTTATCAAACCTGTCTAATGTAGAGTCTTATCAAACCCGTCTAATGTAGGGCCTTATCAAACCCGTCTAATGTAGAGTCTTATCAAACCCGTCTAATGTAGGGCCTTATCAAACCTGTCTAATGTAGGGCCTTATCAAACCTGTCTAATGTAGGGTCTTATCAAACCTGTCTAATGTAGGGTCTTATCAAACCTGTCTAATGTAGGGTCTTATCAAACCTGTCTAATGTAGGGTCTTATCAAACCTGTCTAATGTAGGGTCTTATCAAACCTGTCTAATGTAGGGTCTTATCAAACCTGTCTAATGTAGGGCCTTATCAAACCTGTCTAATGTAGGGTCTTATCAAACCTGTCTAATGTAGGGTCTTATCAAACCTGTCTAATGTAGGGTCTTATCAAACCTGTCTAATGTAGGGTCTTATCAAACCTGTCTAATGTAGGGCCTTATCAAACCTGTCTAATGTAGGGCCTTATCAAACCTGTCTAATGTAGGGCCTTATCAAACCTGTCTAATGTAGGGTCTTATCAAACCTGTCTAATGTAGGGTCTTATCAAACCTGTCTAATGTAGGGTCTTATCAAACCTGTCTAATGTAGTGCCTTATCAAACCTGTCTAATGTAGGGTCTTATCAAACCTGTCTAATGTAGGGTCTTATCAAACCTGTCTAATGTAGGTCCTTATCAAACCTGTCTAATGTAGGGTCTTATCAAACCTGTCTAATGTAGGGTCTTATCAAACCTGTCTAATGTAGGGTCTTATCAAACCTGTCTAATGTAGGGTCTTATCAAACTTGTCTAATGTAGGGCCTTATCAAACCTGTCTAATGTAGGGTCTTATCAAACCTGTCTAATGTAGGGTCTTATCAAACCTGTCTAATGTAGGGTCTTATCAAACCTGTCTAATGTAGTGCCTTATCAAACCTGTCTAATGTAGGGTCTTATCAAACCTGTCTAATGTAGGGCCTTATCAAACCTGTCTAATGTAGGGCCTTATCAAACCTGTCTAATGTAGGGTCTTATGAAACCTGTCTAATGTAGGGTCTTATCAAACCTGTCTAATGTAGGTCCTTATCAAACCTGTCTAATGTAGGGCCTTATCAAACCTGTCTAATGTAGGGCTTTATCAAACCTGTCTAATGTAGGGTCTTATCAAACCTGTCTAATGTAGGGTCTTATCAAACCTGTCTAATGTAGGGTCTTATCAAACCTGTCTAATGTAGTGCCTTATCAAACCTGTCTAATGTAGGGTCTTATCAAACCTGTCTAATGTAGGGCCTTATCAAACCTGTCTAATGTAGGGCCTTATCAAACCTGTCTAATGTAGGGCCTTATCAAACCTGTCTAATGTAGGTCCTTATCAAACCTGTCTAATGTAGGGTCTTATCAAACCTGTCTAATGTAGGGTCTTATCAAACCTGTCTAATGTAGGGTCTTATCAAACCTGTCTAATGTAGGGCCTTATCAAACCTGTCTAATGTAGGTCCTTATCAAACCTGTCTAATGTAGGGCCTTATCAAACCTGTCTAATGTAGGTCCTTATCAAACCTGTCTAATGTAGGGCCTTATCAAACCTGTCTAATGTAGGTCCTTATCAAACCTGTCTAATGTAGGTCCTTATCAAACCTGTCTAATGTAGGTCCTTATCAAACCTGTCTAATGTAGGGTCTTATCAAACCTGTCTAATGTAGGGTCTTATCAAACCTGTCTAATGTAGGGTCTTATCAAACCTGTCTAATGTAGGGCCTTATCAAACCTGTCTAATGTAGGTCCTTATCAAACCTGTCTAATGTAGGGCCTTATCAAACCTGTCTAATGTAGGTCCTTATCAAACCTGTCTAATGTAGGGTCTTATCAAACCTGTCTAATGTAGGTCCTTATCAAACCTGTCTAATGTAGGGCCTTATCAAACCTGTCTAATGTAGGTCCTTATCAAACCTGTCTAATGTAGGGTCTTATCAAACCTGTCTAATGTAGGGCCTTATCAAACCTGTCTAATGTAGGGCCTTATCAAACCTGTCTAATGTAGGTCCTTATCAAACCTGTCTAATGTAGGTCCTTATCAAACCTGTCTAATGTAGGGTCTTATCAAGCCTGTCTAATGTAGGGTCTTATCAAACCTGTCTAATGTAGGGTCTTATCAAACCTGTCTAATGTAGGGCCTTATCAAACCTGTCTAATGTAGGGCCTTATCAAACCTGTCTAATGTAGGGTCTTATCAAACCTGTCTAATGTAGGGTCTTATCAAACCTGTCTAATGTAGGGTCTTATCAAACCTGTCTAATGTAGGGTCTTATCAAACCTGTCTAATGTAGGGTCTTATCAAACCTGTCTAATGTAGGGTCTTATCAAACCTGTCTAATGTAGGGCCTTATCAAACCTGTCTAATGTAGGTCCTTATCAAACCTGTCTAATGTAGGGTCTTATCAAACCTGTCTAATGTAGGTCCTTATCAAACCTGTCTAATGTAGGGTCTTATCAAACCTGTCTAATGTAGGGTCTTATCAAACCTGTCTAATGTAGGGTCTTATCAAACCTGTCTAATGTAGGGCCTTATCAAACCTGTCTAATGTAGGGTCTTATCAAACCTGTCTAATGTAGGTCCTTATCAAACCTGTCTAATGTAGGGTCTTATCAAACCTGTCTAATGTAGGGTCTTATCAAACCTGTCTAATGTAGGGCCTTATCAAACCTGTCTAATGTAGGGCCTTATCAAACCTGTCTAATGTAGGTCCTTATCAAACCTGTCTAATGTAGGGTCTTATCAAACCCGTCTAATGTAGGGCCTTATCAAACCTGTCTAATGTAGGTCCTTATCAAACCTGTCTAATGTAGGGCCTTATCAAACCTGTCTAATGTAGGTCCTTATCAAACCTGTCTAATGTAGGGCCTTATCAAACCTGTCTAATGTAGGGCCTTATCAAACCTGTCTAATGTAGGGTCTTATCAAACCTGTCTAATGTAGGGTCTTATCAAATCTGTCTAATGTAGGGCCTTATCAAACCTGTCTAATGTAGGGCCTTATCAAACCTGTCTAATGTAGGGTCTTATCAAACCTGTCTAATGTAGGGTCTTATCAAATCTGTCTAATGTAGGGTCTTATCAAACCTGTCTAATGTAGTGCCTTATCAAACCTGTCTAATGTAGGGTCTTATCAAATCTGTCTAATGTAGGGTCTTATCAAACCTGTCTAATGTAGTGCCTTATCAAACCTGTCTAATGTAGGGTCTTATCAAACCTGTCTAATGTAGGTCCTTATCAAACCTGTCTAATGTAGGGCCTTATCAAACCTGTCTAATGTAGGGCCTTATCAAACCTGTCTAATGTAGGGCCTTATCAAACCTGTCTAATGTAGGGCCTTATCAAACCTGTCTAATGTAGGGCCTTATCAAACCTGTCTAATGTAGGGTCTTATCAAACCTGTCTAATGTAGGGCCTTATCAAACCTGTCTAATGTAGGGTCTTATCAAACCTGTCTAATGTAGGGTCTTATCAAACCTGTCTAATGTAGGTCCTTATCAAACCTGTCTAATGTAGGGTCTTATCAAACCTGTCTAATGTAGGGTCTTATCAAACCTGTCTAATGTAGGGTCTTATCAAACCTGTCTAATGTAGGTCCTTATCAAACCTGTCTAATGTAGGGTCTTATCAAACCTGTCTAATGTAGGGTCTTATCAAACCTGTCTAATGTAGGGTCTTATCAAACCTGTCTAATGTAGGGCCTTATCAAACCTGTCTAATGTAGGGTCTTATCAAACCTGTCTAATGTAGGTCCTTATCAAACCTGTCTAATGTAGGGTCTTATCAAACCTGTCTAATGTAGGGTCTTATCAAACCTGTCTAATGTAGGGTCTTATCAAACCTGTCTAATGTAGGGCCTTATCAAACCTGTCTAATGTAGGGTCTTATCAAACCTGTCTAATGTAGGGCCTTATCAAACCTGTCTAATGTAGGGCCTTATCAAACCTGTCTAATGTAGGGTCTTATCAAACCTGTCTAATGTAGGGTCTTATCAAACCTGTCTAATGTAGGGTCTTATCAAACCTGTCTAATGTAGGGCCTTATCAAACCTGTCTAATGTAGGGTCTTATCAAACCTGTCTAATGTAGGGTCTTATCAAACCTGTCTAATGTAGGGCCTTATCAAACCTGTCTAATGTAGGGCCTTATCAAACCTGTCTAATGTAGGGCCTTATCAAACCTGTCTAATGTAGGGTCTTATCAAACCTGTCTAATGTAGGGTCTTATCAAACCTGTCTAATGTAGGGCCTTATCAAACCTGTCTAATGTAGGGTCTTATCAAACCTGTCTAATGTAGGGTCTTATCAAACCTGTCTAATGTAGGGTCTTATCAAACCTGTCTAATGTAGAGCCTTATCAAACCTGTCTAATGTAGGGTCTTATCAAACCTGTCTAATGTAGGGTCTTATCAAACCTGTCTAATGTAGGGCCTTATCAAACCTGTTTCATTTGCTCCAAATTACATTTAATTTTTTTCTAAATAGTTTTTTTTCCGTTTCATTTTTTTGGATTCTGGGTTTATTAAAAAAAAATTTTTTGGGTTTATTTTTTCTGGATTCCTTTTTTTTTTTTTTATTATTATTTTTTTTTATTATTATAATTTTTTTCCCATGTACATTATGCTGGATTCCGTTTGTTTTTCCCCGGTTTAATTTTCTGCAGATGCAGATTTTTTTTTTTTTTTTTTTTTTTTTTTTTTTTTTTTTTAATTTTAATTTTCTGGATTCTGCTTTTTTTTTCTTCTTTTTTTAAATTTATTTCTTTTTTTGTAATTTTCTGGATTCCGTTTTTTCCATTAAATTTTTTTTGCGGTCCGTTTTAACGGTCAAATTACTTTTTATTAATCAAAAAGCATGTCTAATTAATTAAAACCATGAAACTTATACAATTTAACATTAATTTATTAAAAGTGTAACAAAAATGACATGTTTATGGCCGTATGAATTATTATTTTTTTACTCACCTTATGTTTTATTGTTACCAAATTCTGTGTTTTAGCACGTCTAATTATTTGAATGCATACAAACTATTTGTATTTATTCTTACAGTAGCTTATGAAATGCCCCCCCTCCCCCCCCCCTTAGAAATTCTGTGTTGTGTATTTAAATTTTACTGATTATCAGATGAAGCCATAAAACATTGGTTTAATTTATATTATAATTAATGAAAATAAAGCATTTACATTTTTGGCAAATAAAGAGGATTAATATTAAAATTAAAATATTTTGATTATTTCTTAAAAAAATAAAGTTATTATTTTTCAACAGTAGTAGTATTACGTACATTCTACTAAATAATAGTAATATAGCTATTTCTTTAATAAGTTAAACAGGACTTTTATTTTGACGGGTTGCCGAGTAAAGTTCTGTGTGTATATGATATGACTAGTTTTACTCAAATGAAATGGTAAAATGCTGGTTTTGATCAGTTTTGGAGATATTGTTGATGTATTTATGTCTTCATTGAGACGTCAGACGCTGAAATCACGCGCTCTGTGTATGTAGTAAACAAAACCCTGCTCCATTCACACAGAGACACATGCAGGATTCAGATTTACATCAGATACTAGTCCAGATCACCATTTGATTTAAGACCTGCTTTTGATTAATGCATTCAAACTTTGACAAACTCCGTGACATTAGACGGTAAATTCAGTTTAATGACTGGATTCCGTCTGTGTTTTCTGCATCACAGAGCTAATGCTCCTTCTCTTTGTCACGCTCTAGGTTTATGGTCAAGTACACTGAAGATCTAATCCTCAGCCAGAGAGGTCAAGCAGCTTCGTCTGAGGAGCTCATCTTCCAAACACTCAAGAAGAAGTTCTTTCTCTCCGTCCTCTCGAGCGTCCAGATAGCCAGCAAACTGGACCTGTACTCTCATGTACGTTTATCTCATGAATTAGAGCCTAGCCAGTATTCTGTATGCGATCGGCTGTGTTTATATTCATCTAGGTCGTGAACAATGAGACCGCGATGAGATTTCTGCAGGCTGCCGGTTACTCTTCCACCAAACAGCAGCTCTTAGACTCTGAGATTCTCATTTTAAAAACTCTCAGCTTTAACTTGAACGTCCCGAATCCTTTAACGTACGTGGAGACCCTTTTGGAGGTGCTGGGTAAGATTGTCTTACAGCTTGCACACATTTACAAAACTTTACACACAAATCCAAGAATTGCACACAAAATGCAAAAAGCCTCGCATCTCTTGAAAATTAAAGCATTGCGTTCAAAATATCACATGCATCTAAAAAGCAAACATTTGTCTTGCATTGCAAACACATTTGCCATAATATTATATTGCTGGTTTTTATTGTATTGTATTTTCTTTTAATTGTTTTTGCCATGAAAATAGCCTAAGATGCTGACATGGCATTACATAAATATATACTAGCACTACTATATTGTTGTATATATCATACACACAGTTATTCAAAACCTAAAGCTCTTCTTTCATGAGCTCCTTAAGTACATTTCTGTTCAATATTGAAAGAGAGATGCTGAAAAATTCACGATAAACACAAAAACAAGATTTAAATCAAACTTTTTTACTGTAAGCATTTGTGGCTGTGTTTATAGATTGGTTGGTGTTCACCTTTACCAAAAAGTAGTATACTTCAAGTATATAGTATACAGTAAGTATACAAATATCAGTGTACTAGTAAGTGTACTATTTCAACACTCCTTGAGACTAAATTGCCCCACTTTCTAGTATATAAAAGTACACTTTAAGTATAACAGTAGTAAACCTTGAGTACACAACTAGTTATGTTTTTAGCTTGTACTGCAACTATACTAAACGTGAACTTATACTAATTAAATACTTGTAGTAGCATTTTTAGTACACTTTGAAGTATAGTCTCAGTCTAGTAGTTTTATACTGCAAGTACACTCTTTAAGTGAACTTTACATCATACTTTAACTATGTCCCTATTTAGGTATTAATTTGTATATATTTTGTTATGAATATCTGAACATACAAAACAGAGTAAACAAAAAAAAATGCATTCTATTTTTAAACACTTGAATGTGTGTAAGTGTCAGCTTTCAGAAACTGTGATAAGGACAGGTTTAGTGTGTAATCAGGTGAATAACGAGTGTGTTGTGCTTCCTCGCAGGCCGTAATGAAGCAAGGGTCCCTGTGTCTCAGCTTCATCAGCTGTGTGTGTGTGTGCTTCAGTTTGTTTACCTGCAGAGGAACACGATCTATCACTCTCTGCTCGTATCTGCCACCGGATGCGCCAGTCCTTCCCAGGAGCAAAGGTGAGGCTTTCATGTTCAGCATCACGCATGTATTTAATAGAGTCTCTATTAATGTTCTTTAAGGTGAAGTATGTCATTATGGTTCAGATGTTTGTCTCTCGCAGCTTGAAAACTATAAATAGTGAGGTGAGCAAAGTCTGGTTTTCATCCAAAATAAATGTTTTTGTTTACATAATATATGTGTGTGTGTATTGTAGGGCTGAACGATTAATTGCATTTGCGATAATATCGCGATATGAGAAAACGCGATTCTTCAACCGCAGAGGCTGCGATTACACTGTCACGTGACACGCGAGAGTGGGAGTAAAGCGGTGTGTTCAACTTGAAGATAGATCGTATGTCATCAAAGTACGCAAACATAAGAAAGAAAGCATAAGGAGACGTCCGCTCTCTTATAGCTCTCGCAGTACTTTGATGACACACACAGCGATCGGTCCAGCAGCGCTGCTTCAAGTCAAACACATCTAAGCAGTCTTCAGAGGAAGCATCATGTCCGCAGTTTGCCGCGGGTTATTTTCGTGTCCGCGGGTCTTACATAACATGCAGAATTGACGCGCTACATGTAAACGATATCCTTTGTTGTGTTTTCCTGTCAAAATAACGGAGTTCCTTTGAAATTCTTCAGCTTTTAAGAACTACCGGGTTCTCCGCTAGTGGGCGGAGCTAATGCGTAAACGGCAATCTCATTGGCCGGCGCTCACCTATCATCGTCCCTGTTTTGATTTCAGCGAATCAGTTCGAGCGAACGCAGACAACCTGATTAATATTCATGAACCCAGCAGCTCAATAATCCTTAGTGCGTTTTATACTGTTATTAGTAGTAGAATTCGTTGTAGTTTTGTTATCTTATCAGTATTATTTGTAGTTTTCTTTTTCCTTTTTTTATAGAAACACTAAATGACAAACAATATCTTAAGCACCAGTCCTAAGTTCAGTCAACATGACAAATACATTCATACATGGTTATTCTAATTACTAAAGTTATATCATCATATACTGCTCAAATTTAATGCTAATCTCCATTGGCTTGTCATTTTTTTTAGTTTACTCACCAGACCAATATTAATTATCTGATATACTGTGCCAAGGTGTCTATAGAGGGTTGATAATATTTACAATAATCAATTGATTTGATAGGTGTCTCTCACATTGTCCCACAGAAACATTAAAATAGTGTAGATTAGTGTGCAATGTTTTATAATAATAATGTATTCTATTTAGTGTCCATTTCATTCATTTAACATTTAATATTGGGGACATCCAAGTTATTTGACATATTTGAACATTTAAAAAAAAAAGTAACAATAGTTACTTTCCCTGGTAATTAGTTTATTTTATAATGATGTAACTCAGCTACTATTTGTGAGAAGTAACTAGTAATATAACTAATTACTTTTTTAAAGTAACGTGCCCAACACTGCATAATATACAATGATTTATTGCTTGTCTTTGTTGAATAATACAGAATATAAAGAGCTTTAAAAAAAAAAATCGCATATTAAATCGCAATCGCAATATTGGTAAAAAAAAATCGCAATTAGATTATTTTCCAAAATCGTTCAGCCCTAGTGTATTGTGTATATTTATTATGTTCATGGGTCAAAGACGTTAATATGTCAGCATCAAGAGAAATTTACAAAAGTGATTTTATGTTCATAGAAAGCATATTGAATTAAGTAAAGTGTCGACTTTTAAGGTTTTAAATAATTTCTGGAGAATAATTTGGTTGAAATAATGTTACGTTGTCATTCAGTGACACAATATTTATGTAAAAATTCTTATTCTGACTTGCACATATTAAAATATATAAAATAATAAGGGAGCATATTAAATATTACTGTGTTTTAAATGAGTAAAAAAATCTTACTGACAAATGTGTGATCGTGGCAAATTTTAAAAATGTAAAATTACAATTAATTAGTATCTGGGGTGAACGTAATTAGTCTTTTAATGTGTCATAAATTGATTTTTGTTGTAAATATGCCTGTTACACTGAATGATATTTTAGTGGGTGTCTTCTGTAAATCAGGGAGAAATGTATGATATTTATTTTTTGCTCAGAAAAACAAAAACAAAATTGCAATTAAATTAAACATAAAACTTTTTAATATTTTTGAGGAAAACAATAACAATTTAAAGCAGTATTACACTTATTGTTTTTATGATTAAACCCTTTTTTGTCTTTGACCCACATATAAATAAATAAATAAATATATATACATACAGTATATATTAAAAAATATATGTACATGTTGTATATATTTATATTAATATAATTTATATTATTATATATATATATTATTATAAATAAATATAATTTAATATATAAACAACATATTTTTTTTAAATATATACATGCATGTGTGTGTATTTATATATACATAATAAATATACACACTAAACACGCATATATTATGTAAACAAAACTTTTATTTTGAATGCGATTAATCGTTTGACAGCACTAATATATATATATATATATATATATATATATATATATATATATATATACAATACAGCTTTACAACTGGTTCATATTACAATAGTTCAAAAATGTTGTCAGGTATATTTAAATGACATTAAAAACTAATTAGTAAATCTTTGCCACTGTCTTCAAACCACTAGGTTTTATGCTTTTGTCAGCAATAAGTTTTAATCATTTAAAAATATAAGAATGATAATAATAATAATAAAAAATAAAAATATATATATAAGAATGATAATTTATTATTTTATATATTTACTATAAATACTAGTCAGAATAAGTATGTTGTGCCAGTTTTAAAATAAATATTACGCTGAATGACGATGGAACAAATTTTAACCATATTTTGACATTTTTATTTTCTGAAACATTACATTTCTATGTATATATAATAACTTTTGTGAATTTAACTTGATGTGTCTTGTCTTTGACCCATATATACGTAATTCTTTACATATAAGCAGTAATATTTTGGCAAATAATATTACATTTTTAATTTATATACACATAAATACAGGCTTCAGAATTTATAAAGATTTTAGATATGGCTAATAATAATAATAATAATTTATTTGTATAGCACTTTTCATACATAAAATGCAACTCAAAGTGCTTCACAAGCATAAAACAAATATTAAAAATAACATAAGAATATCAAAACAAAAAACAAATACACACAAAAACGTATAAGCAAATATAAAAAAAAAACTTAAAACTACATATCAATATGAATTGAATAAATTAAGTTGATTCATTAATGTAGTCAAAAGTCTTCTCAATTTCGTGACAGCAGCTGTGTTTTTTCTTGCCTTATAAATGCATTAAATACATGATTTTATTAATTTTATTGTGTGATTTGCTGCAGATGTTACTGCAGAGACTCTGGCTCAAACAGAGCATTTAACTGGGTTCAGAAATGCAAGCGCTGGTGCTTTAAAATATTCCTCACCGCTCCAACATTTGGTTCAACCAATGATATGAGTTTCATGTGAGCAGCCGCCTAGCAACATAATAAATAACCTCATAAACACCTTAGCAACCACACAGCGTTTCCCATCAGCGGTGTGTTTTGTGCTCGCGTCTCCTTCAGGATGGTTAAAGCCAATATTAAATGTGTGAGTTTGTCACATCACAGTAAAATAAGGTATTAAAATCTTGAAAAAAAGCAGTATTCTGTGCTCTCAAACGCTGGGGGCGTGTCCACTGGTGCTGAAGCCACGCCCACTCACCGTCTCTCTCAACTGTCTTCCTCTGCAGCTTATTTAATAAAGAGACCGAGCTGTTTTGTAAATGATCACAACCAGGTATTATACATTCACGTGACGAAGGCATAGCTAGCTTGCAAACTGTAGGCTGTAGTAACTAACGGTAATGATAGTAACTCACGATTGAGCCGTGAACCACTGATGCTAATGCGCTTTAGTTATTAGGTGTGTTCGACATGAAGCAGCGCTGCAGAACGATCAGTGTTTGACATCAAGTTATATCAGGAGCGTCTTCTCTCTGTAGCTCTCACTGTACTCTGATGACACACACTGATCGTCTGCAGCGCTGCTTCAAGTGAACACACCTCTTATAGTGTTGGGGGAGGAGCCGAGTCATGATTTAGCCCCGCCCACAAAATCACGAAAATGTGAAACACTGTTTAACGGTCTACCTCTACAATTAATTACTACATAGTTCACAGTCTTTGTAACATGTTTCAGAAATGCATTTCTAACATTTATAATGTGTTTACAAACAATTCTCAGAATTGACTTTACACGGACTTTAATATATTTGCTGTTTATGTTTGGTGGCTTCGACAGGGTCATCGGTCATTGGTCATCAGTGATGGGAATAACGGCGTTATAAATAAACGGCATTACTAACGGCGTTATTGTTTTCAGTAACGAGTAATCAAACTAATTACTGTTTCCCCCGTTACAACGCCGTTACTGACAATAAAATGCGGCGTTACTATAATTTATTATAATATTATTAGAAATTTATTCTGAATGGATGCGCAGTGTAGCTGTTTTTTTTGACGTACCGTAAACTCTAGTGTGAAGCACACACACACACACTCACACACACACACACACACACACACACACTCTCACACACACACACTCTCACACACACACACACACACACACACTCTCACACACACACACACACACACACACACACTCTCACACACACACACACGCGCACACACACGCACACACACACACACGCACACACTCTCTCACACACACACACACGCACACACACAGACACACAGACACACACACTCTCACACACACGCACACACACACACACGCACACACTCTCACTCACACACACACGCACACACTCTCACACACACACACACACACGCACACGCTCAGTCACACACACACACACACACTCACGCTCAGTCACACACACACACACACTCTCACACACACACACACACACACAGACACACACACACACTCACACACACTCTCACACACACACACACACACTCTCACACACACACACACACACACACACACGCTCAGTCACACACACACACACACGCTCAGTCACACACACACACACACACACACACACACACTCTCACACACACACACACACACACACACACACGCTCAGTCACACACACACACACGCTCAGTCACACACACACACACACACACTCACACACACACACACACACGCACACATGTTGGTTTTTGTGGTTTATGGGGACTCTCCATAGGCGTAATGGTTTTTATACTGTACAAACTGTATGTGCTATTGCCCTACACCTACCCTACACCTAAACTTAGCCCTCACAGGAGACTGTGTGCAATTTTAAATTTTCAAAAAAACACCATTTAGTATGTTTTTTAAGCCTTTTGAATTACGGGGACATAGGCAGTGTCCTCATAAACCACCTTCAAATTGTAATACCTCTGTCATACCTATGTTATTAAACAAATTTTGTCCCCGTAAACCACAAAAACCAGTACACACACTCTCACACACACACACACACACACACACACACACACACACACACACACAGAGCGAGAGAGTCTTTCATAACATGCAGAATTGACGCGCTACATGTAAACGATATTCTTTGTTGTGTTTTCGTGTCAAAATAACGGAGTTTCTTTGGAGAACTGCTGGGTTCTCTGCTAGTGGGCGGAGCTAATGCGCAAACGACAATCTCATTGGCTGGCGCTCACCTATTATCATCCCTGTTTTGATTTCAGCGAATCAATTCGAGCGAACGCAGACAACGTGATTAATATTCATGAACCCAGCAGCTCCTTTATCCTTAGTGCGTTTTATATTGTTATTAGTGGTATAATTCATAGTATTTTTGTTATTTTATCAATTTTTCCCCTTTTTTTATAGAAACACTAAATGACAAACAATATCTTAAGCACCAGTCCTAAGTTCAGTCAACATGACAAATATGAATTTATTGGTTATTCTAATTACTAAAGATCTATCATCATATAATGCTAAATTATCATAATATCATATTATAATGCTTGACTGACTGATGCTAAGTGTCAGTAGATAAATAGTGTCGATTAATGTACAATGTTTTATAATAATGATTTATTCTATTTAGTGTCCATTTCATTCATTTAACATATTTAATATTGGGGCATCCAAGTTATTTGACATTTGAACATTTTTAAAAAAAGTAACGTAATAGTTACTTTCCCTGGTAATTAGTTACTTTTATAATGATGTAACTCAGTTACTATTTGTGATTAGTAACTATAACTAATTACTTTTTTAAAGTAACGTGCCCAACACTGTTGGTCATAGAAGGATATGATTTGTGTGTTTGTAACAGAGCCAAGTTTGTGTCTGTGTCCGAGGACTTCATGCTTCTGGGAGTTGGAGTCATCGCTGTGGCCGCCTTCATTCATCACATCTCAACATGGGAGAAGGTACAGAACGACTCCTGAATCCTTAATATTTATAGAGCTCTATGATGCAGAAAACACGGACGGAATCCAGTCATTAAACTGAGTTTACCGTCTAATGTCACGGAGTTTGTCAAAGTTTGGATGCATTAATCAAAAGCAGGTCACTTAAATCAAATGGTGATCTGGACTAGTATCTGATGTAAATCTGAATCCTGCATGTGTCTCTGTGTGAATGGAGCAGGGTTTTGTTTACTACATACACAGAGCGTGTGATTTCAGCGTCTGACGTCTCAATGAAGACATAAATACATCAACAATATCTCCAAAACTGATCAAAACCAGCATTTTACCATTTCATTTGAGTAAAACTAGTCATATCATATACACACAGAACTTTACTCGGCAACCCGTCAAAATAAAAGTCCGGTTTAACTTATTAAAGAAATAGCTATATTACTATTATTTAGTAGAATGTACGTAATACTACTACTGTTGAAAAATAATAACTTTATTTTTTTAAGAAATAATCACAAAAATATTTTAATTTTAATAGTATTTGCCAAAAATTTAAATGTTTTATTTTCATTAATTATAATATAAATTAAATCAATGTTTTATGGCTTCATCTGATAATCAGTAAAATTTAAATACACAACACAGAATTTCTGAGGGGGGGGGTATTTCATAAGCTACTGTAAGAATAAATAAAATTGTTTGTATGCATTCAAATAATTAGACTAAAACACAGAATTTGGTAACAATAAAACATAAGGTGAGAAAAAAAAAAATGAATACGGCCCTAAACATGTTTTTTAATAAATTAATGTTAAATTGTATAAGTTTCATGATTTTAATGATTTTTTGATTAATAAAATCAAAAGGAGTTAAAAAGGAGTCCAGAAAAATTATCAGAATTTAGAAAAAATGAAAACTGATTTCATAGAGCCCTATATTTCTGCTGGAGTTGTGTTTGTGCGCCGCAGGTCGTGGAGGAGCTGACGGGGATAACAGGTATTTCAGGTCAGAGCATCATGGAGTTTGCGTATATCACCCTGATGCACATCACCAAGACCAGATCCGTCTGATGCTTTCATATCAGAAATATGATGAACAGAATACAGATAGAAGACGACTCCTGTAAGAAACATCACCTGTTTTATTTAGATTTCTCTCTAAGTTATGAAAGTACATTAAAACGAAAGATGTACTTTGGTGCTATTCACGTTTCATTATGCAATGATTTCTAACCTGTTAACTGGAACGCCCTACCTATTAAAATAAGGCATATCTCTTAATATTTTTAAATCTTGCCTTAAAACTCATTTATTTATCTTGAATTTTGATATTAGTTTTTTTAAGTGTTTTGAATGCATGTTTTCTTTCTATTTTGCTTATTTTGTATTTTATACGGTGTATTTTGATGTTTTATTTGCTTATTTAAAGTGCTTTGAGAAGTAACATTTAAAGGCGCTGTAGAAAATAAATATTATTATTATTATTATTATAACTGTCGGTTCCACTTTTTGACCTGAAAATGATATTTACAACTTAAATTGTTTTAAATTTTGAATGCTTTGGACTTGGTCTGTTTTTTAAAGAAGACACTTGGCAGATTATTGTAGAAGTGAAAATTTTTATAAAGATTATATAACAAAAAATTATGGAAGATTATGAAAATATAATTTTTTTTATATTTTATATAAAATATATATTTATTTTACAAAACACGGTTTACTCTAAAACTGGTAAGAATATCAAAACCAAAATTCCGAACAAGTTATGTTCCAAATTTGAGGTTGATATCTCAAAAAATGAGCTTTCAGTGATATACACATATACTGTGTGTATATATATATATATATATATATATATAGTGAAATTTGAAAAATATTTTATTATATTTACCTTGCAGAAAATGAAGTTTAGTAAGAATCATCCCAAACTTAATCCATAACTTGGTAAAACATTTATTTTTATTTCAAATATTTTTTTCTTAATGTTAATTTTTTCTTTCTCTAACTTTCAGTGTTTAGCAAGAGCGATTTCTGCATAAGCATAAATAAAAAATAAGTTTTAGTCCATTGCTTTTAGCTCTGAAGCCCATTAAAGGGATAGTTCACTTTGAGATTAAAATGTGGTATCTATCAGCTTACCCCAAGGGCATCCAAGATGTAGGTGTCTTTTTTTCTTCAGTAGATCCAATTTTGATGTTTTTAGGTCAAACCGTTCTAGTCTGTCAGTCATATAATGGCAGGTATAGGTCACTGTCTCTATAAGAGGGAAAAAGAACATGCACAGAGAAATCCAAATTAAACAATTCCCCATCGTAACTACACATTGATGGCCTAAGACACGAAACGAGCGGTTTGTGTGAGAAAACGAACAGTATTTATATCGTTTTTTACCTCTTGTACACAACCATGTCCAAGTGATCTGAGTGCGCACACACATCCGGTGTGTGACGTGTGTGTGCGCGCGCTCTGGCTCACGCTGCATTTACACGGGGCGTCGACGCTTGACGGAGGGCGTGTCTGAAGCGTGGTGCTGACGCAACTTTTCAAGCGCCAACGGAGGCGTCAGCCAATCAGATCGCCTCATGCAAATACCCAATCCCTTCATGCAACACCAGAGAAGTATGTGATTGGTTGTTGTAACTATGACGGCGCGTCTAGTCCAGTCCTAAAGGATATTTATTACTGTGCAAATAATATGTTGTGCATTGGGGAAATTTACTTTTGCTGTACTTATTAGTTTTTTTAATATATGGCTACTAATGATAAGGCCATTTATAGTGTAATCTGGCCAAAATCATACTGATACATCATACAAAAATGATTTTTTTTTATCCTGCATATGACTGATATTAGCAGCTAAGATGACATTAAAAGCTGTTTTCATATTGTTTCCCGTACAGTATGTGTTTCTCCACAGAAACCGCTGTTATGAGCAACATCTCATACATTAACCTTCAGAGTCACTCCACATTAAATATTACAGTAATGCCAGATAAACATTGTGTACAACACCATTATATACAAAAATGACCAGACATATGAGTAATCTGTATGTTACAATAATTCTTATTGTTGTAAGGAAGAATTCAGTATTTATTTTCTATTAATGAATCCAGAATATAAACAATTTTATTTTTTAATAAGTATGTTCTTTTATTTATTTTCTATTAATTAATCCAGAATATATGTGTGTGATAGTCAACAATATAACAATAGCCTCCCCCGGGTCCTAATGACCAGAGTTTTAATCCGTAGGGGGCGCTGTTGGCCTACTTGTAATTAAATGAAAGCAAAATACACAAATAATATTTAGTGCTTCTTATTAAATAAAGCAGTAATTGATGCCATGAGATAATGAGTAGGCCTATATTTTGATTTAAAATTCAGAATCTATAGCTTACATGAACAATTTTTTTTTTTTTTTTTAATTAAATAATTTTATACTGATTTATTCATTAATGTGTAATATGTTATATTTTTTAGACAAATTATGAGCTCTAAAAGATTTTCTGAATTTTTACAACTCTTTTGCTTTAGACCATCTACAAATGTAAATCATAAAATAAAATGTTAAGGTTGCATCTTTTACGATAAAAAATGCAGTGATTAATATATAGTTTATTTATAGTTATTTTAAAATCTTCAATGTACTGTCATTATAAAATAACTTAATTATTGTTTATTTAATTCTAACAAATAAGTTCTTGTTAAAAACTAACCAAAATTAAAAATAATTATATATCAGCCAAAATTAGTTGAAAATTATCGGCATATCGGATATCGGCAAAAATCCAATATCATGCATCCCTAGTTAAAACATGTGTAAACTGATAGATTTTCACATTTGTATCACACAACCAGATCCATATGTTTGGCTTTACTGACGTAGTAAACTTGCTCGGTAGCGCACCCGGTGCAGCATTACACTTGTGACGTGAAGCGCTCGGGTATGAATCCGTCAAACACGAGTTACGATAAAAGAGCTCAAAGACTTGTAGAAGCAGGATAAAATTGCTTCAGCGAGTGTGTTATCTCACGTTTGTTTTAGTTAACACTGTCAGTTAGGTTTAGGGTCGGGTTTAGTGTTAAGAGCAGTTTAGTGCCACTCTTCAGACTTTTTATTTCTGAAGTGCCACGCAGCAGCCAATGTAATAAAACACTGACAGATTCACGTTTATCGGTTTTGAATAAAACTGAAAGTGCTTTTAGCGCCACCCACTGGTCGTTTCACTTTGAAAGTTATGAAAAGTGTTGGAAGCCATAGGCGGAAATCCCGGGGGGGTCGGGGGGGACAAGACCCCCCCTATCTGAGGGCCCCCCCCCTAGAAATATGATTTAAATAACCACGCTGTGTATTGTAAATAATGTTTTATACTTAAAATAATTGTGTAAGTGGTAAAACAACACAAACGCAAACGGGGCAAAAATGCGTTTTAAGTTTAGAAACATTTCGAGACCCTCCCCCCCCCCCTTGCCTCACAGTGGTTTGATCCAAATTCTCTCCTCTTTTATATCACACACACACATCCGGTGAGAGAGAGAGTCTCAGTAGTTGTGGAAGTACAGTAAGTAAGGCTGTCAATTGGCTATTTTATTCACTTAAACATCGGATGATTATTTTGTCTTTGCGAGAGCAGCTGTTTCTGGGAGCGTGTGCGAGGGAAGAGATTCCCGCTCGCGCGTTATTTTAAAACGGGCTATTTGCACAAATAGCTACTCTATTTACACTGTTAAAATAGCAGGCTTTTCTGTTATTTATACTACTTATTGCAAATAGTGGCAATTATCTGCACCTCAGTTATAAAACATGCAATAATTTATTGAGTGTAAATTTTAATATTAATTCCAATTATTACAATGCATGCCACCTTAAAGCCCTCCCTACACCTACCCGTTAATTTATATTCAACTTTTTGATTATTTCCTTCTTTTAATGGAAAATAAATGCTTTTCTGATGTGATGTCAAATTTGAAAAGGGAGAAAAAAAGTTCGCCAAAAGGCGGATTCGAACACGTTCGCATCAAAATAGGTACGACACACGCTTTACCATCTGCGCCACTAGAGCTGACGACTATTAACCGTCTTTTGTAATTCTGATAATAATGCGCTTTCGACATTTGTCATTACGTAACGCCTTCGTCTCCCTGCACTAATAGTAGTAGCTTTCCTCCGTGCACGGGTCAAAGACGAAAAAGGGTTTAAGCATAAAAACAATAAGTGTAATACTGCTTTAAACTGTTATTGTTTTCCCCAAAAATATTAAAAAGTTTTCCGTTTAATTTAATTGCAATTTTGTTTTTGTTTTTCTGAGCAAAAAAATTATATAATTAATTTCTCCCTGATTTACAGAAAACACCCAGTAAAATATAATTCAGTGTAACAGGCATATTTACAACAAAAATCAATTTATGACACATTAAAAGACTAATTACGTTCACCCCAGATACTAATTAGTTGTAATTTTACATTTTTTAAATTTGCCACGATCCTAGGTTTCGCCCATTTGTCAGTAATAATTTTTTACTCATTTAAAACACAGTAAAATTGTATATGCTCCCTTATTCTTTTACATATTTTAATATGTACAAGTCAAAATAAGCATATTTGAATTTTTACATAAATATTGTGTCACTGAATGACAACGTAACATTATTTCAACCAAATTTTGACATTTTATTCTCCAAAAACTTAAAATCGACACTTTACTTACATTTAATGTGCTTTCTATGGACATAAAATCACTTTTGTAAATTTCTTTTGATGCGGACATATTAACGTCTTTGACCCGTATACATCCTTACAAGAACAATTTTAGCTGTATTATTTGTGTCCCCTTCAAAAACTGCTCTTGAGAAATTTTATGTATATTGTCCCCACCTACTGTTAGATGAAATTTACGCCCCTGTTGGAAGCAATGTACTATAATTTAGCAGAAATTTTGCCACAGGCACATTTTGTTCGATTGAACCTGACTTGTTTTATTCTCACTCTATAATGGGATCTGCTCCGTTCTTACAGATTTATTGTCCCTAAAATGACCGTTTTTTGTCACATCAAAAAGTCCTGAAGTTAAACTAGTTTACTCTAAGCTTGACTCATTTACCCCCGGTTCCACAGACGAGGCTTAAGCCTAGTCCTAGACTAAAATGTAAGTCTGAGCTGTTTTAACTGAAAGAATCTTGCCCTAACCGATCTTAAAATACATCAGTGCCTTTGTTTTGTCTTGAGATGCACATCAGTAATGTTTATTTAAGGCATGTTTATAAAAATTAATTAAACTATGGCCTAATGCTGGCTTAGTCTAAACCCTGTCTGTGAAACCAGGCCTAAATTCACCCATTAACAGTTCATCTGTTAGTTTTACTAACTGTTTTAGGCTTTAGACTATTTAAATACAGTGGGTCATTAACTTTGGATGCATTATGAAAGCTATTAAATGTTAATTGCCATCAGATTTTAATTCTACAGCAGATGGCACCAGTGCTTGCAGCATTTACTCTTGTTGTATCCAGAAAGTAGGTTAAATCCATAATAAAGGTGAATCGGTCAGTGTGACGAGAAATATTGCTTTAGTTACAGTATTCAGCAAAGGTCAGAATAGATGAGGAGCAACATTATGATGCAAAAACACAACAATCACAATCATAAACATTCCCACCCGGACAGGATTGGCTTCTCAGAGGACACCCGAGTTATTAGACAAACAATAGGTAATTTGCTTTATAATGTTTTGCACAGCTTGTGTGAGAAGAAACAGATGTGTTTGATTCCTGTAGGATTAACATCTGTGAAACACACATGTACCGGACCTCCTCTGGGAGCACTAGATCTGAATAGAGCTACAGCTGCCGCTGAATAGAGTTTTGTGTCTTTTTATTCAGTTCTATTCTTGTGTGTGTTTCTGTGAGGACGCCTGCAGTAAACGCTGAGCAGTGCTTAACCTCCACCATGACTGCTTCTTAACCAATTAACCAGCTGCCGCTGTTGACCCAGCAGATAATTAAGAGTAGATATGGTCATGTGTGTGTGTGTGTGTGTGTGTGTGAGTGTGTGTGTGTTTGTGAGTGTGTGTGTGTGTGTGTGTGTGTGAGAGAGTGTGTGTGTGTGTGAGAGTGTGTGTGAGTGTGTGTGTGTTTGTGAGTGTGTGTGTGTGTGTGTGTGTGTGAGAGAGTGTGTGTGTGTGTGAGAGTGTGTGTGAGTGTGTGTGTGTGTTTGTGAGTGTGTGTGTGTGTGTGTGTGTGTGAGTGTGTGTGTGTGTGTGTGTGAGAGAGTGTGTGTGTGTGTGAGAGTGTGTGTGTGTGTGTGAGTGAGTGTGTGAGTGAGTGTGTGTGTGTGTGTGTGTGTGTGTGTGTGTGTGTGTGTGTGTTTGTGAGTGTGTGTGTGTGTGTGTGAGTGTGTGTGTGTGTGTGAGTGTGTGTGTGTGTGTGTGTGTGTGAGTGTGTGTGTGTTTGTGAGAGAGTGTGTGTGTGTGTGTGAGTGAGTGTGTGTGTGAGTGTGTGAGTGTGTGTGTGTGTGAGTGTGTGTGTGTGTGTGTAAGTGAGTGTGTGTTTGTGAGTGTGTGAGTGAGTGTGAGTGTGTGTGTGTGTGTTTGTGAGAGAGTGTGTGTGTGTGTGAGTGAGTGTGTTTGTGAGTGTGTGAGTGAGTGTGAGTGTGTGTGTTTGTGAGAGAGTGAGAGTGTGTGTGTGAGTGTGTGTGTGTGTATGTGTGTGTGAGAGTGTGTGTGTGTGAGTGTGTGTGTGTGTGAGAGAGTGTGTGTGTGAGTGTATGTGTGTCTGAGAGTGTGTGTGTGTGTGTGAGTGTGATTCGTCTTTTTATAACAATTATGATCAGCTGTGCTCTGAAGTATGTCATAATTCTCATAACCCTAATCTGACTGATATTTTTGATGTGCATGATGTTTTTGACTATATGAATGATCATAACCCAAATCTAACCTACTAACTTATTCCATTTCCTGAGATGATTTTTTTTTTACTATAAAATTGATTATTCTCTATAAGTGATTATAACCCAAATCTAATCATTCACATTTTTGTCAAGCGTGATTTTTTTACTCTATAGTTGATCATAACCTAAATCCAATCTACTAAACTGCACAATTTCTGACATTTATGATGTTTTTAACTATATAATTGATTATTGTGACTCTATAATTGATCGTAACACAAATCAAAATGTTGATATTTTTGACATGTATGATGTTTTTGGCTATATAGGTGATCACAACCCAAATCTATACTAAACTTTGATATTTTTGATATACCCTATGTTTTTAACTCTATAATTGCATGATCATAACTCATATCTAAACATTGACGTTTTTGACACGTGATGTTTTTCACTCTATAGTTGACCATCCAGTTTATTAAACTACACAATTTCTGACATTTATGATGTTTTTGACTATATAATTGATCATAACCCAAATCGAAATGTTGATATTTTTGACATACCCGATGTTTTTAACTATATAATTGATCATAATTCATATCTAAACATTGACATGTCATTTTTTTTGTTTTTTTTTTTACTATGTACTTTATCATAACCCACATTTAAATATAAACGTTTGACATGTTGATGTTTTTAAATCTTTTGTCATTTTTGACATGCATTGTTTTTTTTTTACTATATCATAACCCACATTTAAATATTGAATTTTTGACACGTTGATGTTTTTGACTATTTTTGACAAATCTAATCACCTAAACAATGATATTACTGACATGTGTGATGTTTTTGGCTATATAATTGATTTAGACTATATACAGTAAGTGATTATAACCCAAATCTAATTTACTGAACTATTAGATTTTAGACATGTATGATGTTTTTGACTATATACGTGATTATAATATAGAATTGGACTACTTTAAATGCACTCCCAGTATAATCCGTGATGTGTGTATGGTGTATGGGCAGGTTATGGTCTAAAAATACATATTCTGCTGCACATACCCATCTGTCTGTGCATTATGAATAAATCCTATGATTCAGTCCAGTGGAGATTGTTCTGTAATATTAATTGAATTCTGATCCATTTCTCTGGTCAGGGTGATTATTTGCCTCATATTTCTATGATATTTCTACAATAAGTCGTACAGCTTTTTCTCATGCATTACATTAGACATATTTATATTCGAAGCAGTGTAATATTTCCTTTATGTAAGATAACCTGCGAGAGAAATATCTCAACACTTCACTTCTATACTGGCTTCTGTTCAGAGTTTTAGATTACTCTGATTTATTATTTAATATCAAGAATTTCTGATTGTTTTCTTCTGCATCACTGTATTATTATTATAATCATCTTTTTCAGCTCTTTGTGATCACATCTCAGAGAGGGCATTTATTTCACCTTTGATGAATAACTATTTATGTATTTGCTCTGAAATTATTATTATTTTTTAAATCAGAGGAACCATGATTTTAACCAAGCAGCCGTTATAACCAAGTTCATTAGAAATGCATAATTCTAAAATACATAAAATACTTTTAAAAAGTAGTTAACAAGTTAAATAAAAAGTATATAATCACTATGAACACAAGAATGATGATTATCATCATGAATGTAATATATATATATATATATATATATATATATATATAAAATAAAAAAAATATATATATATAAAAAAAAAAAATATATATATATATATATACATATACATATATTTAGTGCTGTCAAGCGATTAATTGCATCCAAAATAAAAGTGTTTGTTTACATTATATCTGTGTGTTCTGTGTATATTTACTGTGTATATATAAATACACATAGTATATATTTTGAAAATATTTACATGTCTATATTTACATTCATATAATTTATATTATAAATAAATATATTTAAAATGTAAAATAACAATTTTTTCTGAAATATATACATGCATGTGTGTGTATTTATATATACATAATAAATATACACAGCACACATACATATAGTATAATGTAAACAAACACTTTTATCTTGGATGTGATTAATCGATATATACTGTATATTTATGAACAATCAATGCCTTGCTGAACATCAAACGTTTTTCTAATGAAACATTGTATCAGATATTTGTATCATTTGATTAAAACAGTTTGAACTGATTCAGTGAAATTAATCAATCAAATGATCAGTCATCACTTTTTGCAGATCAAGCTTTAGACAGTCATATTATCAACATATAGATTGGACAAAATTGGGGATTTTGGGACATAATTGAAGGGATCCAGCCAATAGAACAGCTTCAAAAATATCACCTCAATCCATAATTCTCTCCCAATTAATGTCTTGCTGAAACGAGTCGCTGGCAAGCAATAAAGACACAAATATGTTATTCAGTTATGCTGGTTTTGCCATATGCTTCCTTCTGAATCCATGCAGAAGAGGTTATATTTAGACTCTGAATGGATTCAGTGCAGTATTACATACATTTGTGGAGAATATATGAATGCAATCTATTCTACAAAACTCACATTTCTGACAAATGAATGGAATCGGTGCACAATACAGACATGATACGCTCTGTTACAGTCACAATATAGTTTTAGTACAGTACAATTCTTATGCATTGTTTTGCAGATCACATGAATTTGATGTGGCAGGCAAAAGATGTTTTACATATTAATAAACAGTCACGCAATAGGTTCATAAGTAATTTCACTGAGGCTATTTTGCTTAATTGTGATGTGAGGATGGTTGATGGTTGTGTTACACTGATGTTTTTGACTTTATGTTCTCAAAATATTAAAGATATTACGCCCCGCGTCTAGGGAACGTTAAGGGCATAACAAAATAAGTTGGTAGTGATGGATTCCCAAGAAAACACTCCGGTCGGGGACCAAACAAGCACATTGATTAAGTAAGCAAAACTGTGTTTATTAAAGAGAATTGGTGAAACATAAAGAGCATCTCTTCGGGGTGACCACAGGCCAACATAACAAACAAAAAGAGTCTAGAACAGAAAAGTAGAAATTAAATAACCTAATCACATTGTAAAATAAAATACAATCAACTTACCTAACTGCCTAACCAAGAAACAAAACCCAAACAAATTCACACAAACTAAAAGGGCAGGACACCCCTTCGCTCTGTTTCACAAAGTATGCTGTATCCTTAAAGAATGAGAACTACTAAGCTTTAGCCACAACATATTCGTTAGACATCAGTTTGGGCGCCGGCCGGAGCTCCGAACCCGTTCATGTTCGCACCAACAATGAGCTCCTCGACCGCTGGCAAACGGTGTTCTTAAAAGACTCCGCCTTAATAGAGCGACCAATTATACGCCGACACCACAGCATCATGCAACCTATGAGAGAGCAGAGGAGAGCGAAAGGGAAAAGAAAAGAAAAAACAACAAGCAATACAATACAACAAAAAATATTTACCAAAAGACACGGTCGTAACAAAGATAAGAGCCTGAAAGCATGGTTAGCTAGGGCTGCTCGATTTCGGCAAAAATCATAATCAAGATTATTTTGGTCTATATTGTAATCACGATTATTTAACATGATTATGAGGGGTGCCATAGACCAAAACTTTATATGAGTGATTGGTTTAAAGATACATGGGTAACTAGCCTATTAGAAACAAACAAACAAAAGTCCTCAAAATTATTGAAAATAATTAAACTGTCAGTAATAAAAAAGCAAAGGACAAATACAATTGAATAAAAAGATACAAATGAAACAAACTGTGTTTTTTATGCAAGTCTCAAGCAGTTAACAGCCTACTACAGAACTTAATAATCAAATGTAAAATAAAACAGCATAGTCTTCACTGTAAGAATTAAACTTTATTTGTTTCTTATTAAAGCTACAAAAGTCCTTCACTCAAGAGCAGTGAGTGATTTTGTCTTTTGTTGTTTGATTAATATTAAGCACACAGTCGGAGCAGGAATATAGCGCGCTGTCACTTTAAGAGCCGCACGGATCCAATTTACCATTAAACGTGTATTTTCATTCTCAACACTTTACATTAATTTATTACATGACCGACGAAGGTTTACATGAATAATCACTAAGCGCCGCATTTTGTTTGCTTGTATTTGACACTAAAAGATGACTTTACAATCCATGTTCTGTTCCGTCTCTGAGCGCAAATATCTTCCTGAGGAGCAGCACAAGTTAATCTAATATACTTCTATAAATCAAGCACGTCCAATTTAGCAAAAGTCACGTTACATGATTTTACTGATTTGTACATGAAATTGAGCTTTTATGGAGGAACGACAGTGCATCGCTGGAAAGGGGGCGGAATGGTGCGCAATAATCGTTTTATCTCGATTATTGTATTTTCATAATCGCTGCAGGCCAAAATCGAAATCGGAAATGTTTTTCGATTAATTGCACAGCCCTATGTTTAGCCACGTTCACAGTTAGAAACTGAAGAATTCACGCTCCACTTCTGTGAACACTAAATCCCGCCTTCTTTGCATGAATTAACACTAAATCCCGCCTTCTTTGCATGAATTAACACTAAATCCCGCCTTCTTAGATCTGATTGGCCAGTTCAGTCGCTCTGACATTGACCTGCGCTGTTAGACCGCTGTGGCAGACCGGCCTAAAAATGTAACTTTTAAAACCTTATATATATATATATATATTAGTGCTGTAAAACGATTAATCACATCCAAAATAAAACTTATTGTTTACATAATATACTGTATGTGTGTATAATGTGTATATTTATTATGTATATATAAATACAAACACATGCATGTATATATTTAAGAAAACTATGTTATGTTTATATGTTCAATATATATTTATATATAATATAAAATATAAGAATATAAATTTATACATGTAAATACATATAAATATTTTCAAAATATTTACTGTATGTGTGTACATAATAAATATACACAGTACACACACATATATTATGTGAATAAAAACTTTTATTTTGGATGTGATTAATCGTTTGACAGCACTAATATATATATATATATACACACGCTCTCACGCACACGCACACACACACACACACACACACAGTTATATAAATTCATATGCATCTAATTATTAGAATTATATAAATAGATGTATGAATAGAACTGTATTTTATGATGTGTAATATATATACAAAAATGTATTATTGGTGTGTGTGTGTATATACAGTATACATGCATACATACATACATACATATACACAAACTGTATGTATATATATATATACACACACTCACGCACACACACACACACACACAGTTATATAAATTCATATGCATCTAATTATGTATGTATTTAGAATTATATAAATAGATGTATGAATAGAAGTGTATTATATGATGTGTAAAATATATATACAAACATATTTATTGTCAGCTCAACACTGTTTCATAATGCTTAATATTTGTTTCGAAGACTTTTTTAGGTGTTAAGGCTGACAGCCCATAAAATTCGAGTGAATGCCACATTTCTGTGAATATTTAGTCTGTTTTGAAAGGAAATGAATGTTTTTGTGAGAATAAATAGCGTTTGTGGGAGGAGTGATGCATGCGGAGCCGAGGCCGGAGGACAGGATTGAATAAGAGATGGAGGGATGAAGCAGAGACGCTTTTAACTCTGCAGGGGTGGAAGCAGATGATTTTGAGTGAATAATATGAGTATTGACATCATTTCTGAATGAATGCAGGCGTTGCAGAGGGTGACTGCAGGGCTAGAAGAGGTTTTAATGGAAAACAACATGCAGTGGGAAATATATACAGCATTTTCTTGCAGCTTTCTGTCACTGTTTCTGTTGATTGAATGATACGAGTTCAACAGCATGAATATTTATATATATATATTGTTTTAAATTCTGATTTTTTTTTGTTTTTTTTTCACACATAACATAACATCCAAAATATAACAAAACAAAACAACAGACATATACTCAATAGCTCAAAGTCAAGTCAAAAGGGAGGGAGAGAGGGAAGGACAATAAAAACACAAAACAAGTCATTCCTTTATACAATCACGTATATCAAAAAGAAAACACTGCCAAGCATCAATGGTTGAAGGCCTGGCCCCACCGACTCGTGCCGTTGTACATTCACATGACACTATTAGCAGGAGGCTACGGATCCAATATGCCTCTCTACACATGTGTGGTGTAAACCAGTTCTGTATTATTTTCTTCACAGCTGTAAAACCAGCAAACAACATTCTCTTTTGCATTGAACTAATACAGAGACCAGAATCATCATTAAGAAGACATAAACTTGGGTTAACAGACCAATCAATTCTCAGTAATGATGACAAAACCAGGTTTACATGTGTAGCATGAATATTTTTTATATTTTCTTGAATAATGTTGTAAAGTGCCATCTTCCAGCACTCCTGAAGACACACATGTAAAGCTAAAATTTAAGCTTTTATTCCTGGAAAATATTTCCACCATTTAAATAATTTAAAATGGGTTTTAAAGGTGTATGTATCACACACAGACACACACACACAGACACACTCACTCACACACACACACTCACACTCAGTCAGTCACTCACTCACTCTCTCTCTCTCACACACACACTCTCTCTCTCTCTCTCTCACTCACACACACACACACACACACACACATGTTGGTTTTTGTGGTTTATGGGGACTCTCCATAGGCGTAATGGTTTTTATACTGAACAAACTGTGTGTGCTATTGCCCTACACCTACCCTACACCTAAACTTAGCCCTCACAGGAGACTGTGTGCATCTTTAGATTTTCAAAAAAAACACCATTTAGTATGTTTTTTAAGCCTTTTGAATTACGGGGACATAGGCAGTGTCCTCATAAAACACCTTCATATTGTAATACCTCTGTCATACCCATGTTATTATACAAATTTGTGTCCTCATAAACCACATAAACCCGCACACACACACACGCACACACACACTCACTCTCTCTCTCTCTCACACACACACACACACAGACTCACACACACACACACACACACACACACACACACACACACACACACACAGGCTCAGTTCTGACAGAATGACTTGTAACAATGTGTTGAGCGCTCCAGAGCCACTGAGGGGAGTTGGACTGTGCTTTTTTGGCATCCTTATGCACTGGAAAGGGAACACTGAATAAGAGCCGACAGCATCTGCAGGACACCTGAGCTTCGCTGGACAGATCATCAGATCATCACAGAGCATCAGCGGCTCTTTGTTGGGATAAATTTGCTCGGGGGGTGTATATTCAAACACACACATGAAAGAAAACCCAGTGGATTTCCTCGTCAGCAGCGTTCAGCCCTCGTTTAACTCCCACAGCGGAGCCTGTTCTTCCCTTTCAGTGTTAATAAGCATTCGGTCCACTCTTCCACACACATCTGCTTCACATTGTGTTGATGTTAGTGCTCATATGCAGCAGTTTGGCATCGTCTCAGGCCTGTGAGTCTCAGAGATTCATCTGGTGTTTGTGCTCTCGTGAATCAAACATTAGTTGTTTAGCAGATAAAAAAAAGTCTCATTCACTGATAATTGATTCACAATTGACAAACCTTGATGTTGGCTTGAGAAAGCCTGACCAAAAAGTTTGAAGTAGTTTTAAAGATGATTGATCAGTAGATGACAGCCAATCAGAATCCATACATTTAAAGTGGCAGATGCACGCTTATAATAAACAGAACATTATTATGTGTTGCTGTGAATGCTAATACTGTATAATTATAGTTATTTTTATATTTATTGTTCTTGGTGCGAATGGGCCTTTAATTGTATTTGTACCTAATTCACAGCATGTACGTGCACACACGGATTAGTTCTTGACCTCGGTCTAATGTTAATAAATGGATGTTTGTGTAATGTGGGGTTTGGGTTTAGGTTTTCATGTCTTTTATTTTGATATTTTGCCTTGTTTCATGTTCCTGTCTAGTCATGTGATTCCCTTGCCCTCTTGTATTCCTTCCATTGGTTCTTTGGTTCATGTGTCTTGTTTCCCATTGGTTGGTTTGTGTCATGTGACCCTCATTGTTTGCTATAAATAGCCCTTATCTTGCCTTTGTCTCTGGTCGAGTATTGTCCCTGTAACCTCTGTTGGTGAGTTCTTGTTTTTGTTTACGCCAAGTCTGTTCATGCCACGCCATGCCATGCCAAGTCAGGTCTAGTCAAGTCTTGTGCCAAGCCAAGTCAAGTCAAGTCTTGTGCCAAGTCAAGTCTAGTCATGTCTTGTGCCAAGTCAAGTCAAGTCTTGTGCCAAGTCAAGTCTAGTCATTTCTTGTGCCAAGTCAAGTCTAGTCCAGTCAAGTCTTGTGCCAAGTCAAGTCTAGTCAAGTCAAGTCTTGTGCCAAGTCTAGTCAAGTCAAGTCTAGTCCAGTCAAGTCTTGTGCCAAGTCAAGTCTAGTCTAGTCAAGTCAAGTCTTGTGCCAAGTCAAGTCTTGTGCCAAGTCAAGTCAAGTCTTGTGCCAAGTCAAGTCAAGTCTTGTGCCAAGTCGTCAAGTCAAGTCTTGTGCCAAGTCAAGTCAAGTCTTGTGCCAAGTCAAGTCAAGTCTTGTGCCAAGTCTAGTCAAGTCTTGTGCCAAGTCGTCAAGTCTTGTTCCAAGTCAAGTCTAGTCAAGTCAAGTGTTGTGCCAAGTCAAGTCTAGTCAAGTCTTGTTCCAAGTCAAGTCTAGTCAAGTCAAGTGTTGTGCCAAGTCAAGCCTAGTCAAGTCAAGTCTAGTCAAATCAAGTCTTGTGCCAAGTCAAGTCAAGTCTTGTGCCAAGTCAAGTCAAGTCTTGTGCCAAGTCAAGTCTAGTCAAGTCTTGTGCCAAGTCAAGTCAAGTCTTTTGCCAAGTCAAGTCAAGTCTTGTGCCAAGTCAAGTCAAGTCTTGTGCCAAGTCAAGTCTAGTCAAGTCTTGTGCCAAGTCAAGTCAAGTCTTTTGCCAAGTCAAGTCAAGTCTTGTGCCAAGTCAAGTCTTGTTCCAAGTCAAGTCTAGTCAAGTCAAGTGTTGTGCCAAGTCAAGTCTAGTCAAGTCAAGTCAAGTCTTGTTCCAAGTCAAGTCTAGTCAAGTCAAGTGTTGTGCCAAGTCAAGTCTAGTCAAGTCTTGTGCCAAGTCAAGTCTAGTCAAGTCTTGTGCCAAGTCAAGTCTAGTCAAGTCAAGTGTTGTGCCAAGTCAAGCCTAGTCAAGTCAAGTCTAGTCAAGTCAAGTCTTGTGCCAAGTCAAGTCAAGTCAAGTCTTGTGCCAAGTCAAGTCAAGTCAAGTCTTGTGCCAAGTCAAGTCAAGTCAAGTCTTGTGCCAAGTCAAGTCTAGTCAAGTCTTGTGCCAAGTCAAGTCAAGTCTTGTGCCAAGTCAAGTCAAGTCAAGTCTTGTGCCAAGTCAAGTCAAGTCTTTTGCCAAGTCAAGTCAAGTCTTGTGCCAAGTCAAGTCTTGTTCCAAGTCAAGTCTAGTCAAGTCAAGTGTTGTGCCAAGTCAAGTCTAGTCAAGTCTAGTCAAGTCAAGTCAAGTCTTGTTCCAAGTCAAGTCTAGTCAAGTCAAGTGTTGTGCCAAGTCAAGTCTAGTCAAGTCTTGTGCCAAGTCAAGTCTTGTGCCAAGTCAAGTCAAGTCTTGTGCCAAGTCAAGTCTTGTTCCAAGTCAAGTCTAGTCAAGTCAAGTGTTGTGCCAAGTCAAGTCTTGTGCCAAGTCAAGTCTTGTTCCAAGTCTAGTCAAGTCTAGTCCAGTCAAGTCTTGTGCCAAGTCAAGCCTGTATTTTGGATATCACTTATGTTCAATAAACTGCACTTGGGTTCTTTTCAACTCACCTCCAGTGAATGTCTCTGAGGTTGTTTTTTGTGGAAAAAAAGTAATTTTGGTGCTCTTCAAGGTGGATATTGAGGTTTGCAGTAGTTCTGTGTTGTCTGACCACAATCCTTAGTGGTTGACAGTCTCTATCATTCATTTTCAGTTTTTGCTCTCTTTTCTTCTTCTCTGATGAAGTCTTGCCATGCTTTGTGTACAGTCATAATCGTATACAAACTTGTTCTTAAAACACCAAACATTTGGTCTGTTGATGCTCCTGCTAAACCGGTTTTCATGATGTTTTGAAAATCTCACACATTTTGACAGTCCACTTGTACTTAGGGCTGGACAATAATTCAATATCAATATATACTGCAATATAATTTTCTTTTTTCAATAATGGTGATATAAACACTAACCGCCACAGACTTTCCAGAAGGCATTTAAAGATTCGTTGAATAAACATGAGCGCTGCATGCTTCAAAATCATAACGCAGTGCAGGTGTTTTTATATGAATGTATCTCTGAAGAGAACTGACTGTCCAAAGAAAAGTTTTGATGGCATTTGTTTCATTTTATATGATAAAGTAGCGTTAATGAGCGAAGCTCTTTTGTTTCAATCTATAAGAATAATCAGCCTATGTTATAGTTAAAAGTTAAAGATATTAATCTTAATAAGGTGAGTCTTACAGTATGTTTAATTGATGGTGATTTCACATTTCTTGTATGTATGAAGGCTAATTGCAAATAAAAGGTGAACATTATTTGTACCATTTTTATTTCTAAAATATTATATTTTTTTATAGGAGGAGGTTTCATAGACTTGGTAAATTAATTTTTTAGAAGTTAGTAGGTACAGACATCCATTCTTGGCAGGCCTTTTTAATATTGTTCATATCAATATTGGAGTTATATCGTATTGACCAAAATTAAGACATATATCGTGATATAGATTTTGACCATATAGTTTATCACAGTTTATACCACACTGATATACAATCAAGAGAATATAGACAGTGAAAAGATCAATTAAAGATCATTACAACACTTGTTTTTCACTGAAGCCTAAACAAATGACATGAACACCTTTAGTAATGGGACTTTTACCCCTGTATATAGTATAAAGATTAGATATCTACTGAGAAAATTAATCTTAACATATTTATAAGGCCACCTGAAATACATGATTTTTTGTTTAATTTTGATATAAAGGTTATTGATGAATCATATGTGACTCTGCAGCACAAAAGCAGTCATAAGTAACACAGGTATATTTGTAGCAATAACCAACAATACATTGTATGGGTCAAAATTATACATTTTTCTTTTATGCCAAAAATCATTAGGATATTAAAATCATGTTCCATGAAGATATTTTGTAAATTTCCTACCGTAAATATATCAAAACTTAATTTTTGATTAGTAATATGCATTGCTAAGAACTTCATTTGAACAACTTTAAAGGTGATTTTCTCAATATTTAGATTTTTAGCACCCTCAGATTCCAGATTTTCAAATATCGTCCTATCATAACAAACCATACATACATAAAATGCTTTTTCATGTAGACTTTAAAGGGCCAGTTCACTCAAATCTTCTGTCATCATTTCTTCATCCTCACGTCACTCATACAAAAGATGTTTTGAAATTTTCATGTTGAATTTTTTTCCGAACTATCAAGCTCCAAAAAGTTTTATTTTACTTTTAAGATGCATAATTTTTTCCACAAAGCTTGATTTGCATTCTTTCTGAAGCTTGTCAGGCTTCCAAAAGATCCAATACCCGTGTATTTTAGAATAATGCTTTTGTACACTCAATGCTGAGTCCCTTTTGCTCTCTAGATGGTCTGTAAGCAGCTGTTCTGAGGGTTCGTGTGGAGTAAACCTCTGTATTTCCATCTGATTAATGTGGATGTGTGTGTGTATAGAGTTAGTCTGAAGGGGGCAGTGCAGTCAATGTCTTTCATCATCATCTTCTCCTCCTCGAGGCTATCAGTGCTTTCCCATCAAACTCTGCCAGCTGGGCTTATGCCAGGCTTTCTGCAGTTTCAAAGATGTAAAACCTCAAAATCAATCAGCAGAAGCAGAAACTAAACATTCAGAACAAGCGAGCGTCAAATGGTCCCCCACCCCAGAATTCCTCGGGGTGGTTAAAGACATTAGTTAACCTGTCACAGTGATATGAGCGGCCCTTACTCGAGGTTAAAGGTAGCGTGATCTTTCTGAACCACCAGCCACACAAAACTGAATTGAATCTGTTTTGTTTGATTGACACTTTGGTTCAGCCAATGGCCTGGGGCGGGGGCGGGGCTATGTTTTTGACAGACAGGAGAACATCAATTAGTTTTCAGTTCAGTTTGGCTCCTAAATTACTTGCTTCACATTTGACTCGATGCGCCTGATATGCTATTATTAAGATGAGTTATGATGATTATGATGAAGTGTATGAATGTGTTATGAGTCGATTAGTGATATAGTTTTATGTATTTGATTCTAATATATATATACAGTAGTTAAAGCATAGTCTCAAAAAATGTAGCTTCTTGTTCAAAATGTTGCAATGTATTTTATTTTTTTTTGTTTTGTTTTTGAGACTTGCACACATTCAAGTGTTGATAAAAATAAGAATGCATGAAGCTAGAATTTTTTTTTTTTTTTTTAATGCTGGCTTTTTTTTAGAAAACGCTGGCCGGGAAAGTATATGGAAGCAAGTTTCTGCCACTGAATAAAAAATAAAAAAGGTAATTGTGACTTTTATCTCACAATTCTGACTTTTTCTCATAACTGCGAGATATAAACTCACAATTCTGAGAACATAACAGTACCCCCCCCCCCCCTCAAAACTTTAACTCGCAATTGCCAGTTTATATATCACAATTCTGAGAAAAAAAGACTAAACTCGCAATTTCGAGTTTTTGTCTAGCAATTGAGCTATCGGTAAGCCCCTCCCCTCGAATGCAGACTAGCCAATGGCAGTCGAGTATCAGTTGCACGGGGAGGGAACTCGGACATCTTTAGGTTTCAGCTCCATAGAGAAACACTGGAAGATCTGAAGCTCGCATCGGTTTTATGGGGTTTATGCTTCAAGGTGCGTTCACACCAGACGCGAATGAAGCGTTAAGCGCGAGTGATTTACATGTTAAGTCAATGCAAAGACGCGAATAGACATCCTGCGGCGCGAATTGAGCGTTTCGGGCGTTTGCCGCGCGAGTTGAAAAATCTGAACTTTGGCGGATATTCACGCCGCGTTAACCAATCAGGAGCTTGCTCTAGTAGTGACGTGATTACGAGCGGAGGCTGTATGTGGATACCCGGAGCTGTACGATAGACCAAAGATTACCTGTTAGATTTACTCAAAACGAATTATATCTTATGTTTATCCAGATACATCAGAGCCAGCGGCAGATGTCAGAAGGACTAGCCGAGGTTACGCTCCTCTCTTTGGGATACATGAGCACGAGCGCCCGGTGATCGCGTGGAGCTCACGGCTACGAAATCAGCGACGCACATTAGGAGCTGTTTTTTATAAATAAACCACAGATTTGAGTTTTAAACAACTACATTCTCGGCTGAAATACACGCGTCCAGTGTTTCCATAGCACATAAAGTGCAACTAGCCTCTAAACAAAATCCACGTCAGCCAACGAGACTGGAGCCGCCGGCAGAAGCCCCTCCCATGACGCGAACTCACGTCTGTTGTGAAGCGAATTTCACGGGCGAATGAAGCGAATTTCACGCGCGAATGAAGCGAATTTCACGTGCGAATGAAGCAAATTTCACGCGCGAATGAAGCGAATTTCACGCACGAATGAAGCGAATTTCACGTGCGAATGAAGCGAATTTCACGCGCGAATGAAGCGAATTTCACGCACGAATGAAGCGAATTTCACGCGCGAATGAAGCGAATTTCACGCGCGAATGAAGCGAATTTCACGCGCGAATGAAGCGAATTTCACGCGCGAATGAAGCGAATTTCACGCGCGAATGAAGCGAATTTCACGCGCGAATGAAGCGAATTTCACGCACGAATGAAGCGAATTTCACGCGCGAATGAAGCGAATTTCACGCGCGAATGAAGCGAATTTCACGCGCGAATGAAGCGAATTTCACGCGCGAATGAAGCGAATTTCACGCGCGAATGAAGCGAATTTCACGCGCGAATGAAGCGAATTTCACGCGCGAATGAAGCGAATTTCACGCGCGAATGAAGCGAATTTCACGCGCGAATGAAGCGAATTTCACGCGCGAATGAAGCGAATTTCACGCACGAATGAAGCGAATTTCACGCACGAATGAAGCAAATTTCACGCGCGAATGAAGCGAATTTCACGCACGAATGAAGCGAATTTCACGCGCGAATGAAGCGAATTTCACGCGCGAATGAAGCGAATTTCACGTGCGAGTGAAGCGAATTTCACGCGCGAATGAAGCGAGTAAACTCAAAATATTCAAGCGTCCAATACGCGCGAATAGCACGATTTATTTGCGCAAGTCGCGAATGAAGCGAGTAAACTCAAAATATTCAAGCGTCCAATACGCGCGAATAGCGCGATTTATTTGCGCAAGTCGCGTCTGGTGTGAACACACAGTCAGAAATGTAAAACGATGTGCGTGTGGTACTTGTAACACTGATTCCAGGTATCCTGAGAGGATGGGTGATATAATTTACTTTATTACATTTCCTAAACCCAAACAAAACAGAGCAAAATGTCCGTAAGTATTCAACCCCAGTACAAATGAAGACAAAAACGTTCATTTTCTGCTCGTCATACACTCATTAAGTTACAATCTTCATCTGCTCGAGCACGTTAATGTTATCTTGTGCTTCAGCGAGGTATCTCTGGATAAAACTAGCTAACGTTAACGTTAGTGAGTCTAACGTACAAACCTAATGTTCTCGCGTCTTGTACAGTGTAGGTCAAAAACACATAAACGAAGGTCTAGTGCCTCTTCATATTAAACTGGTTAAATGTACATTAATGTAATCGTACGCTGTGATACATGAACAGTGTTGATCCTGCATGTTATCATCCGTGATCGTAATATCAGACTTCTCCCGCTTGCATTGTGATCTATAAACCCTCGCGTCGAGTTACCCTCCGTATTTATTTATAAATATGTTATAAATCCCCCCATGGAATATTTAATCCCCATTTGGTGGCCTTCTGTGTCCAAAATTGTACAAAAACATCGAGGTTTTCACGCTGACCGCTCTCACTGTGAGAGCATGAGCAGCTCTGTTTGTTTGCCCAGCAACAGTAACTAAGGGGGGGGCGGGGCTTACCGATAGGGGGCGGGGCTTACCGAG
The DNA here is from genome assembly GCA_023376895.1 of Aspiorhynchus laticeps. Classification (NCBI taxonomy): domain Eukaryota; kingdom Metazoa; phylum Chordata; class Actinopteri; order Cypriniformes; family Cyprinidae; genus Aspiorhynchus; species Aspiorhynchus laticeps. The sequence goes on along the minus strand of CM041809.1, from coordinate 37,489,950 downwards.
AGCTCAATTGTGACTTAATTCTGACTTTATGACTCACATTTGCGAGTTTATATGTTTATGTTAGCAGTTTGCCAATATTTAATTCTAATCATAGCACTTAAAATATGAGAAAATTATTTATAATTCATAACAGAATATTTGGTTACACTTTACTTGAAGGGGTGTGCATAAGACTGACATGACACAAGTCATGAATATGAAGGGTTTTTATGCATGTTTATGACAACTGCCATTAAGTGTCATTCGCTCAGTTATGTAATTTTTAATGCAAAGATGACATTGTTTGAGATGTTTGTTATGGGCTAGGGTTAGGTCAAATTATATCATCTTTGCATTAAAAATTACATAACTGAGCGAATGACACTTAATGACAGATGTCATAAACATGCATAAAACCTTCTTCATATTCATGTGTCATGTCATGATTATGAAGGTGTCATGTCAGTCTTATGCACACCCCTTCAAGTAAAGTGTTACCGAATATTTTAACCAGAAAGAAAATAACGTAAAACTTATATTAATCCTTTATAAACTTAAAATACAAATTATTCTTCCTTTATTCTTATGTATTAAAGTTCAACACATAGCTTATTATTTGTGCTGCGCACCTCAAATGTACAACATTTGTAACATTTAAGAAAGCTTGCGTAATTTAAGTTGATGATGAACACTAAGTGTGATGTTACTTTTCCAAGCAGTCAGACTTTAGTTCCTCTAGACTTACCTGAGAGGTACATGTGAGCTTGTGTATAAACCACAATCATCATAACCATAATCATCATAACTTCCATCGAGCGCTCAGCGGGATACGCTTTACATAACGCTCACCTCATTTGACTTAAGATTATTGAAATTCAGGACGACGATGTCTAGATATGAGAAGACGCTTGTGTGAGACAGAGGTGAGGTCTGTCATCTGGAGGCGTCTTTAATGAGAGAACTTACGTAAGAAACACTCGGCCTGCTGGAATAATCTTTCATCTCTAACCATCTGGGAGATGTATAAGCGTAGATGCAGAAATTAAGCTTTAGAATACTAATCTTTAGAGTTTGATAAGCCAGATGAATGTTTAGTCGTCCAAGTCGACAAGGCCTTGTAATGATGTACAGCGTCCTGATTGTCGTCTTGAATCATTGCTTTCAGATTACTGCCATAACCGTGTATTAATATGGCATATTCCCTGTGATTCTCTCGCTGGTGCGATGTTTGTGTCTCATCTGTGTTATTCTCTTGGTCTTCTGATGCTCTGTATGGATCTGTCTGATTGCACTTCAACAGCAGCTCGCGGGTCAGTCGAGGTCTTTGCTAGAACATTTTGTACAGCTTTGTTTTTAGCTTTATTGTGACAGAATAAAGAAGCCGTTTGGTGTGGAGTCTGAAATCAGTAGGAAAGTGTTGCAGGAGGTGTAATAGGCTGTGGGCAGAACTAGAGGTCTTCACGGGTCCAAATATTCGTACCCGAAGAGACCCGTAAATATGCTGCACGGAACCGACCCGGACCCGTATTTTATTTGAAAGTGGGACCCGAACCCGTGCAGACCCGAGAAATGCCTTAAATGTACTACCCGGACCCGACCATTTTTCAAAAGTTGGACCCGAACCCGGCTGGGAAGACACAGACCCGACTGCACCCGTCCCGATCGGCACATATTGCACAGCAAATGCTAAGTCAATAAACAAGTTGCGGGAAAAAACAAACCTTTTTGCCTTAACTAGCCTACTGTTAGTAGCCCTCTCCCTGACTGCGATGCATACAATCCTCCTTGCCAATAAATGTCCATCCATGTTAGGCTGTTCCTCTCTCTTGCCGTCTGAAAGACTCTTAATGCACTCATTATTCCAGCTTTAAAAGTCTACTTGCTGTCACGGAGACTAATGCAACTTTGCAGTTTTGTTTTTTTTCATCTCGAGTCAGCTTCGACTGTTACGTCACCCTTTTGATCTACAATAATGATACTTTTTGTTGATTGTAATAAAGACTCGGAACAATTTTTTTTTTGTTGTTGCAAAAAACGCACATAATTATAAGTTCGTTACACTGCGTGCGTGTTCAATAACAGGTGCGTCTCTTCAGTTTTGTTTCAGCTTTTTTTTCCACATCACTCATGAAGGAATCCATGATGATCACCGTCCGCTTGCAGCACTACATTAACTCTGTTTCTGGCGGCTGAGGTAACGCGTCAGTCCCGGCGCCAGGACACTCGACCTGGGGGGGCTTGTATGATTCTCGGGGGGGCTACGGAGGGGGGGGCATTCTATATAAAACAAGCCGTCAGATTTTAATTTAATGGATTATTATTGTCGCTTTCCTTACACACCACATTTAACAAACTTCCAAACATCAGTGTGTACTATTTAACAAATGTCTTTTTTGCTAGTAATTAATTTAAATGTTTGAAACCAAATTGTATGTGGTTGAAAACACTGAATCGTTCTGATATAAGGCTAAAAGTACTGAGCACATCTATTTCTGGCTCAGCACCACACAAAGCGCGAAAGCACGTTTGAATTTGTGAATGTTCTAAACACACCGGTGATCGTCCGCATCAAATGGTTCAAATCAACGTTTCGGCTTCTTGGAGGCAGTGCTTCATTTGTAAATTGCAGGTCCTGGAACAAAGTGGGGTGACTGATCAAATGATCAGAGGAGGGAGAGGTAACGGAGCATTCGCGCAATTGGTGGATGTGGACCAACTTAAGTGATTACCAGCTTGCACCAGTTGCTTTTATAGTGTGCACATGGTAGGCTACTCTAAACAATAATGGTTATTTTATTTTAACTTTTATTTCAACATATTTTAGTGTTTGGGTAGTTTTTGTGTAACCCAGCTCCTGACAGTCGCGTTTGCGGATCATTGCAGGGCGGGCTTCAGAATGTCGTAGGGCCTGTAACGCCTGTTTTTTTTCTCTTCCTCCTTATTTCCCGCTCACACTTTTCTCATCCTAATTTTACAAACTGCAAGTCACACACACGCATGCTGACTGACGCTGATCTATGGCGGGTGCGGTGTTCTCCGATCGACTCGGGTATTACACACAAAGTTAAAAAGACCCGGGTCCCGAAGTAATAGATTGGGACCCGACCATTTAAAATATAGACCCGAACCCGAACCCGTACGGGTCCCAGGTCCTCGGGTCTCGGGTCCTCCGTGAAGACCTCTAGGCAGAACATATAATGGCTGTCAATGCTTGTCTTTTGTCTTTCTGTATAACTCCAAATTGAGAATTTCAGATTGGCTGCCTTTGCATTCATGAAATTTTGTGGCAAAACATAAATAATTGCATAGCTAATTCTGACTAATTATGCTTATTTTTCATACTCTGTAAAAAATACATCTATTTCATCTGATCTGTCAAAGCAATTATCAGCTATTGAAATTTAATGAAAATAAATATTGGAATACTGGAAAGAGGAATTTAATAAATTGCAAATCATTTTTTAGCAAATCATAATTACTAACATTTGATTTATGCTTATTTTTTCTCAACATGTATAATATATATATACAGTGTTTTAATCCTATTTAACATATACTGTCTTAAAAGGTCATTTTCATTTTAACCTATGCAATTAATTATGTTTAACACATAAAAAATGTAAATTAGTCCATGTTTTACTCACCCTCAAGGCATCCTAGGTGTATATGACTTTCTTCTTTCAGACTAATCCAATCAGAGTTATATTAAAAAATGATCCTGGCTCTTCCAAGCGTTAGAATGGCATTGGGTGGGTGTTTTTTTCAACAGTCCAAAAGAAGTCCAATAAAGCGCATCCATCCATAATAAAACATGCCTCACATGACTCCAGGAGGTGAATAAAGGCCTCCTGTGGCGAATCAATGTGTTTTTGTAAGAAACATATCCATATTATCCATGTTTAAACCGGATAATATGGCTCTGTAACATTGCACTGTTTCGTCCCACTTTAAGTGCATTTGGCTTCCTATATGAACCTATATGGTTCTCTCGCTCTCAGTCGTGTTGCTTCTACCGGCTGTTTATTGTGTAGGTATGCAAAGCAGAGAGACGTATGCATGATGCCCTCTTCTGGAGACGGGGCGGGAATATGCTGCTCATTTGCATTTAAAGTGATGTACACCAAAACAGCACCCCAATAATAATAATATAATAAATGATCTGTGGGGTATTTTGAGCTGAAAATTCACAGACACGTTCTGGGGACACCCAAGACCAATATTACATCTTGTAAAAAGGGGCATAATAGGTGCCCTTTAAGGGTGAGTAAAACATGGGCTAATTTTCATTTTTGGGTGAACTAAACCTTTAAAGGAATTGTCCACCCAAAAAATTAAAATTGCTGAACATTTACTCACCCTCAAGCCATTTAAAAGTGTTTGTTTCTTCATCAGGTTTGTAGAAATGCATCTCTGCATCAGTGTCTCAGCAATGGATGCTCTGCAGTGAATGGGTGCCGTCAGAATGAGAGTCTGATAAAAACATCACAATAATCCACACCACTCCAGTCCATCAGTTAACATCAAAAGCTGAAACAAATCCAGCATTAAGATGTTTTTAACTAAAATACATAGAGTCCATAATCCATAATAACTCTTCCTCAGTGAAAAAGTGCATCTGCTGTCGTCTCTCGCATCAAAATCCAGCCACATATTTGTTTAGAGCTGTTTTGTCATGTAAACGGTGCTTGATCTGATGCAGATTTCTCTCCTGATTCAGACCAAAACACTTTTTCACTGGAGGAAGCGTTATTATGGATTATGGACTCTACTATATATAGTCAGAATCAACAGTATGAGGTTAAAAACGTCTTAATGATGGATTACGGTGTAGATGTGGATTATTGTGATGTTTTTATCAGCTCTCATTCTGACGGCACCCATTCACTGCAGAGCATCCATTGCTGAGACACTGATGCAGAGACACATTTCTACAAACCTGATGAAGAAACAAACTCATCCTGATCTTGGAGTACATTCCTAACGAATTTTAATTGAATGTTTAATCTGATATTTCTTTGTAGGTAAATATTTTAGTTTAGTGACAATACTGAGCTCGGCTGGAATTATGCAGTGGATTATCATACAGACAAATGAAATCTCTGCATCTTGATGCTGTTGTTGTTCGCTGGCAGCATTGATTACTCGTGCTTATTATAGTGAAGCTCCCGTCTGGGGTCTCTTCCAGAATATACCTGTCAGGAGTCCAGCCTTTCATGTCTCTCTGTCTGCGTCCTTCTCTCTCTCTTTCTCTTGCTCTTTTCTCAACTGTCTCCTCTCTCATATCTGTCTCTCTCTCTTTCTCTCTCTCTATAGAAGACACAGGGCTCTGGCAGAATACTAATAGATTTGCCTTGAGTCACTAAAGTAAATCCATACTTCCACCAACTTCTATCTTTTCTTCCTCTAATTCTCAACTCAAGACTCTTTCTCTGATTGCTTGGGAGAATTTGTTACCATTAGCGATGAATCATTCAAATGCAGCATTAGAACGTTGAATCTATTTGCATATCAATAAAACATGTTATTATTTGAATGTGCATAAGTCTTGGGTTATCTGGTTCCTCTGATAAAATGCTCTGTTTGAATATCCACTCAATCTTACCCCGGGATTGTTTGATTCAGCACATTAAGAAGCTTTGAAACTCTCTAACCTTTCCAAACATTCATTACTGTTCACAGCGGCAGCCGGCCGATCCTGGCCTCTCTCAGTCCTGCTGTGCTCTCAATATTAATTAAACTCAATATGGCTCTGTCACTGGTCCAACCAATACTGTAGACCCTGCTGCACACAGATATATTACTCTCCATTTAGTTTAGCACTAACCTTATTCTTATCGTAGGTCAATTCAATTCTTAGTCTTGACTTCTGCTTACACCATGTCTGAACCACAACATGCCACTCGACAAAAGTTGTTTTTCAGTTTTTGTCCTTACCAGCATTAGCAAGCGATATGAAGAAGGGCGTTTTGTTGATCGTTTGTTTGCGTTCTGGTTAGTGCACAACTTTGCACCGTGTAGCCCCGCCCACCGTAAAACCTCAGTGGTCCAAATATGCAAATTGTTGCGAATCCTCAGACGAGCTGTTTAGAAATCTATCTATCTATCTATCTATCTATCTATCTATCTATCTATCTATCTATCTATCTATCTATCTATCTATCTATCTATCCATCCATCCATCCATCCATCAACTATCTATCTATCTATCCATCCATCAACTCTATCTATCTATCCATCCATCCATCCATCCGCTATCCGTCCATCCGTCCATCTATCTATCTATCCAACCATCCATCCATCCATCCGTCCATCCATCCATCCATCCATCCGTCCATCCATCCATCCATCCATCCATCCATCCATCCATCCATCCATCCAATCATCCATCCATCCATTCATCCATCCAACCATCCATCCATCCATCCAACCATCCATCCATCCATCCATCCATCCAGTCATCCATCCATCCATCCATCCATCCATCCATCCAATCATCCATCCATCCATCCATCCATCCATCCATCCATTCATCCGCTATCCGTCCATCCATCCATCCATCCATCCATCCATCCATCCAATCATCCATCCATCCATTCATCCATCCAATCATCCATCCATCCAATCATCCATCCGTCCATTCAACCATCCATCCCATTCTGTATTCTTCTATAGTTTGTAATGCTTTTTTAGGTGCTCTCAGTATGCTGATATTCAGTAATATAAAAAATATGGTACTATTGCAATTAAATATCTGATTATAGGAAGTAGAGTATATGCTTCAGTGGTTTCCCAAATGTATTAAAATGTGTGCTAGAATCAGGTTTAATGTGAGCATACCTACGAATGCTAATGAGATCAGGTGGTTTAAGCAGCGCTGGTAGTACTGCTGGATAATTTGGTTTCTGCGGCTTGCTTCACCTGCCTGGCCTCCTGTTCTTCATGACAGGTGTCTCCAGTCCCTCCGGCTTAAGGGACTGAGGGATTTGGTTTGATTCTCTATTCCAAATCAGATGTGACACTTATATTGATGCGGGTGTTTCAGAGGGAACGACTCTGCTTCATGAACAGGAAAAGAGCCAAATGAGATCTGACAAAGTGAGAAAGGAGAGAGAACTAGTGTGTGTTCGCTTGTTTAGTTAAACATAAGACATATGACTAAAGTGGTGACCCCAGTGTTTAAAAGGGTCATGCTGTGTCTTATTTGTTCCACAAAATCAGCTTATATGTGACCTTGGAGCACAAAACCAGTCATGAGGGTCAATTTGTTAAATTGAGATTTATGCATCATCTGTAAGCTGAATAAATAGCTTTCCATTGATGTATGGTTTGTTATGATAGGACAATATTTGGCTGAGATACAACTATTTGAAAATCTGGAATCTGAGGGTGCAAAAAAATCTAAATATTGAGAAAATCACCTTTAAAGTTGTTCAAATGAAGTTCTTAGCAATGCATATTACTAATCAAAAATGAAGTTTTTATATATTTATGGAAGGAAATTTACTAAATATATTCATGGAACATGATCTTTACTTAATATCCTAATGATTTTTGGCATAAAAGAAAAATGTATAATTTTGACCCATACAATGTATTGTTGTCTATTGCTACAAATATACCTGTGTTACTTATGACTGCTTTTGTGCTCCAGGGACACATATGGTTTCTTTAGTCTCACTCAACCAGTCTTTTGACTATCTGCATAAGGTCTGGTCTGCATAGCAGCTCATTAACTGCTGTCATGATTGAAAAGATGTCCAAAGAATGACTTTTATATTCCTTAAGATCATCTTGTTCTTGTGTCTCCTGTAATGTACGGCAGGAGAACGCTGTGCTGCGAGCTTCACGTCGGTCCAGTGTCTGTGTGGGAGTTTCTGTGTTTGCGCACCTGAGAAAAGCTTGGGTTTGACTAAACGAATCCAGGCCGGTCTGCTTCCCACTCACAGCCGCAGACCTCTGGCAGCGTGTGAAGGTGTAGGATTTGTTCTACTACGTCTCATTTATTAGAAGACTATTTTAAGCCCAGATGAGTCAAATTTCTTTCCTTTTATACCTCGGAGGCTAAACTAAATACACTTGACAGGCTTTTGTTATCACACTTCTATAAACAGTGATGTGGTGTCTAATGTACTCTTGCAGTCTTATCAGCTAAACACAATTCTATTATTACACTTCTACACTGCCAGACTCGATAGTCTTTAAAAGGCTGATTTATCTAAAATTGAAACGTCTGTCATCTCAACCTTCATGATCTTTCAAACTTGTATGAATTTCTTTACTCCTTGGAACAAATGAGAGGTTACCATGAAATGAAAATGATTCTCTCTCTCTATCTATCAGTCTCTCTATCTATCTAGCTATCATTATATCAATCATTCTGTTGTTCTGTCATAGTCTTTCCATCCATCATCCATCCATCCATCCATTGTTCTGTTATTCTATTAATCCCTCATCCCTCCATCCATTGTTCTGTTATTCTATTAATCCCTCATCCCTCCATCCATTGTTCAGTTATTCTGTTTATCCCTTCATTCATTCATTCATCCATCCATCCATCATCCATCCATCCATCGTTCTGTTATTCTGTTTATCCATCCATTCGTCCATCTGTCCATCCATCCATTCATTGTTCTGTTATTCTATTTATCCCTCATCCCTCCATCCATCCATCCATTGTTCAGTTATTTTGTTTATCCATCCATGCATCCATCCATCCATCCATACATTCTTCTGCAATTCTATTTATCCCTCCATCCATCCATCCATTGTTCTGTTATTCTGTTTATCCATCCATTCATCCATCTGTCCATCCATCCATCCATTGTTCAGTTATTCTGTTTATCCATCCATGCATCCATCCATCCATCCATCCATCCATTGTTCTATTCTATTTACCATCCATCCATCCATCTGTCCATCCATCCATCCATCGTTCTGTTATTCTATTTACATCCATCCATCCATCTGTCCATCCATCCATGCATCCATTCTTCTGCTATTTTATTTATCCCTCCATCCCTCAATCCATCCATCCATCCATTGTTCTATTCTATTTATCCCTCGTCCCTCCATCCATCCATCCATCCATTGTTCAGTTATTCTGTTTATCCATCCATGCATCCATCCATCCATCCATCCATTGTTCTATTCTATTTACCATCCATCCATCCATCTGTCCATCCATCCATCCATCCATCCATCATCATTCTGTTATTCTATTTACCATCCATACATCTGTCCATCCATCCATTGTTCTGTTATTCTATTTACCATCCATCCATACGTCCATCTATTGTTCTATTCTATTTACCCATCTGTCCATCCATCCATCCATTGTTCTGTTATTCTATTTATCATCCAACCATCCATTGTTCAGTTATTCTGTTTATCCATCCATTCCTCCATCTGTCCATCCATCCATTGTTCTGTTATTCTATTTATCATCCATCCATCCATCCATCCATCCATCCATCATTCTGTTATTCTGTTTATCCCTTCATTCATTCATCCATCCATCCATCCATCCATCGTTCTGTTATTCTGTTTATCCATCCATTCGTCCATCCATCAATCCATTGTTCTGTTATTCTGTTTATCCATCCATTCATCCATTGTTCTATTATTCTATTTATCATCCATCCATCCATCCATCCATCGTTCTGTTATTCTGTTTATCCCTTCATTCATTCATCCATCCATCCATCCATCCATTGTTCTGTTATTCTATTTATCCATCCATCCATCCATTGTTCTGTTATTCTATTTATCCATCCATCCATCCATCGTTCTGTTATTCTATTTATCCATCCATCCATCCTTCAGATCTCTAAACTGTGTTTTATGCTGCACAACACCTGATATAACCTTCAACCTTCAGATCTGTCCTGAAACTGTCGTTGTTTGAAACTACACATGGGTTATGCAAGCTTCACAATAACCTTCAGTTGGTTTTAAACTATCTAGCAAGGCTTTGTCAATCCAAACTCTAGACAAACTTTCTTTTTGAAGTTATGAACCTGACGTAATAGTGCCTTTGTTATGGTTGTGCCAGAACACTGCATTAGCTAGCATTAGAACAGCAGAGCTCTGCAGTGATTTCACCACAACATGAGCTTCAGTTCCCACATACTGGACAAATGTATAGCTTGGATTGACTGGAAGTTGTTTTGTTATGTGCCAAATAACACATTGCTTATCTGATGAATCAGTCACTTTTTTCGACTAGAGTTCAGTTAGAAATGAGCGACTGCATTTGCAGAACCCTTGAGCATAAAGAGCTTGTGTTTTGGTCATAAATACACCACTTACCTTCTCCAAATGTATTTTTAAGAGAGAGACACAAGGGCTCTAATTGGGCTTGTGTTTAATACGCTTTATTTATGATGCATTACATGGCTGTGGCATCTAAAAGCTGTTAATTGTACAAAGCAGCGCTTCAGATCCACACACAGCATCATTTGGGTCTCATTAACTGTGTCTTTTGACTTTGTGTAACATCTAATGCAATTAACTGATTACATTATGAGTCTTTATGAACAGAAATGTATTCATAAAATTCACTAATGACTAGTGTTTAATTGCATATATGACGTGTTTGTTTATACCTTTATTCAATCTTCATTCAAGCATTTTATTCTTGGTCATGTGGTCACTTATGTGTACACACCCTGCTGAAAAAAACAATAGAATGTAATGGATTTAATGGTTATACTGGGAATTGTATTGGTTTTAATGGAAGCTATAATGGTGTCTACTGGTACGTGATGGATTCTATTGGTGGGATGTTAAATCTTATTGGAAAAATGCCCAAAACACACTACAAAACGGAATTTTGTAATGGTTTTGCCTGAAAACGCTAATGGTTTATAATGGTATTTTAATAGAAACCATTGGCATTTCTGTGATGGTTTCTATTGGGCTTCTTTTAGCAGGGCAAACAAACAATCATAAACTCTTTAAGAAGTGCTGGTGCGAGCAGCGTTTTTAAGTGTAGACTTTTATGTTTATTTTGTAAAGGACTTGCCTCTTACTAAATGTGTTTTTCTTCCAGTGTAACACAAAGCAAACTAACTGCAGAGAAAGTCCAGATGAAGTGCCTCGCTCAAGGGCACGATGGTGGCACCTTTATTTCATTTTCATGCCTCTTTCTTCTGTGCAAAGGGTGAAATTAGTCAAGTATGTAGTTGCACAAGACTACCACTGATAAGCGTCTGTCACTGGTTGGTCTAACAGTTAGTCCTGCTTCAGACTCACACCATTTGGTTGAGACAATTTTGCTAATTTGGGCCGCTTGGGATGTTCACTTTCACTTTCTTTTTCTTTTTCTTTGGACATGTAATGAAGTGTACAAATGATTTGGACCACTGTTGATAGCATTGCACTGATAGTTAGGGATTGTTTTAAACTGCAATCAAACTTGTTTTATAGATGATTTTAGGCTATCTATATTGAAAATGTTATGTTTTTTAAAAAACGTATCTTTGCAAATCTCTAGTCTTCCTCTTTAATGCATCAGTTTACTTAATTTTGGTTGTTATTGCTACAAAAGAAAGCCAAAAAATGAATGAATAAAGGAAAGCGAACTTGTGAGGATGAGAAATTTAATTTCTTTTTGTGAAATAAATGTTAACTAAAAATAAAATATAAAAATGTAATGTTATTTTGTTTCAGGTATTTGCAACATTTCACGTTATCATTTATTTTAAATTTATTTATTTAAATTTATTTATTTAAATTTATTTATTTTATTATATGTGCAACTTCAACTAAAACTGTAATAAAATTAACAAAAAACTGTATATATTTTAAAAAGGACAAAACAAAACAAAACAAAAAACTAATACAAATTACAAAAACACAAAATATTAAAACCTAACAAATTAAAATAAAAACTGAAAATGCAAAAATTAAAAATATTAATAAAAACTATAATAATTCATACTAATTGTAACAGCCCTGCACTGATGTTCCTCAAAAATTCTGTGGAATTTAAAACAGACTCCATTCAAATGTATTATATATATATCTATTTTGGGCTTTGTAAATGTTATGTTTTTAAGAAATGTATGTTTGCTCTCCATTGACAGATTATTAAGCATTCAAATGTGTGTTTGCCCTTCTACTTTGCATGTATTTGCATGTTGAATTGTGATATATTTAACATTTATAGCTGTCTGTACACTGCGTGGTGACGGCGTAGCTTCTTTGTTCAAGAACACTTAACATTCAGAGTGCATTCAGAGCTCTTCTAGCTCTTGTGAATGTTCAAACTTTCCTCCTGGACTGGCTAAAAGATGATCTACAGCATCATCACATCATCCCTCTCTTAACCTCTGATCCTGCTGTCTTCTGGAATACTTTCTTTTGTTCACATAGGAAGATATGGATCAGTGTTTGTGCAGCTCTCTAGTCCAAACCAGGGTTATTATAGAGTCATTTTTTCTTAAATTAAACAAATAAAAGTAAGTAAAACAAAGAAGGGCTGCACGATTATGACAAAAATCATACTTGACAATTATTCCCTTGAAATTGAAATTGCGATTATTAATTACGATCATCACAGAATGATGTTTATACCATTGTTTGAAGCAACCGCATGCCATATTTTTAGATGAAAATAAACCTGTTAACATGCACCAGGACGCGGGCGCACTGAAAGCTCTTTGAAAGCTCTTTGTTTGCACATGTCATTGTTTTCAAACAGATAAAGTAAAACAGGACAAAATGAATCTTGACAAACTATATATCATTTTGAAGGTCTAAGCCTCTAGCATCGACGACCGATCGCTGTTTTTCGATAGAAAGCTTATACGGAATGTATTTGCTAAATTTGTGTAAGCAGTACACATCAAAACATGTAGAAAAAACCCCGCAGTACATACCAGATTCATCCTGATAACGACTCTCAAACGTATCCACTGCTGTAAATCCCGGTTTAGTTTGAAAGATAAGGGTCCACTGAACAACATTCCATCGAGCACTTTTAGTCCAAAGAAACAACAACGTTGTAATTTAGATCGTTAATCCTTTGTTTACGTCTCATCTCTTGAGAGAGTTATTGTTTGTGTCTGTTATGGAACAAATTACGCTCAAAAACAGCGTCTTGGTGGTAAAAAAACAGCACGATTTTGTAGCAGACAATGTCCCAAACAGAATGAAATCATCCAAAAAAAAAAAAAGTCAAAGATACACGGAAGATTGATTATTTGAATTCTGGCGCTCCCTCGCGACGGCGCGTGACGCACGCTGTGACGCACCTGTCATCTGATGGGGCGTAACTTAACGATCTTTTTAGCACAATAAGAAAAAAAGAAAAAACATTTCTTTTTTTTTCTTCTTCAGCAGTTTTATATATGTTTGCGTGTTTTGTGGAGAATGTGCCTGTATCTGTGTGATTAACATCTCTATGACTGATAATGAGCATGTAATTACTGACTGTTCACAGATATCAGTGTGAATGCAGTCTATATAAAAGGCCATTATAATGTGAATATTGACTATATTGGGCAGCCATCAGTATGATTTGCATCTGTATGAATGATCTTCAGCATGTGATTACTAATGTATGAGCAGGAGAGCATCTGTTTGTCAGGAAATCAGTATGTAATTAATTTTTTTTTTTTTTTTATTATTGTTTTTTTTTTCATCACTCAAATTATTATTATTGTATTTTTCTAGTGCTCAAATAAATCACTTATACGATTTCTAAGATTCTGTCTACTGTTTTATAATTGAAAAACTGCAGTGGCATGTATAATGACTAAATAGTGTGTAGTAGAACTCTTCAATAATTTTGTCTGCAGGAATCTCATTTTTCATGGTAGCTTCTTCAGATTTGAAATATAAACTCATGAGACATGTGACTTTCAACCCAATACTTTTCTGGATTGCTCCAGGACTGATTTCATGTATTTTTATATGAAATAAAAAAAAATTCAGTGTGGTACAATTTTTATCAAGGCACTTCAGTGTCTATAACTTTTTATATTTTTGAGCATTATCAACTTTGGATGATGGATAGTAAAGGCCAAAGGGTCTTCTTTCCAAAGACACCACAATTGTGTGTGTGGCACACTGAAGTCAGGAATTGTTACCATTTTAAGTTAGTTAGTCATTTTCAGCTGTGATTCCCAATATGGGGGGTGCAGGTTAACAGGTTAACTGAAAAAACTTCTAGTATTAAGCCTCAAATGTGAACTATACTGTATATTGGATTGGTTTCTTCTTTAAATAAAAAAGTAAAAATATGCATGGTATTATAATGCTATACTAAAATTAAAACAATGCAAAAACCCTTAAGATAACTTAAGCACACACAATAACATAAGTGGATTTTGAACGATTATTTGCTGCTTTGAACGATTGCGCAGCCCTATATTGAAGTATGTTTTACAATAAAATAATAATAATAATATTTTTATAATATATAATATAATATTTATTTTTAATTGATTGTGAAATTTACTAGCAATTTCAGATTTCTAACTTGCAAGTTTTCTTTTAAAACTAAAATTTATTTCTGGAAATAATGAATGTTAATAATAAATCAAATAAATATTAAATGTTGAAATTAAAAAACAAATAAATACAAATAAAATATTAAAAAGCAACATTTCAACAACATTTCTTTTAGTCATTTAGTTCAGCTTGAATATAAGAGCGTCTCCACTAGATGACCATCAAACCCCATTAGTGACCATATAAGGCCGTCTCCACTAGATGACCATCATTAGTGACCATATAAGGGCGTCTCCACTAGATGACCATCAAACCCCATTAGTGACCATATAAGGGCGTCTCCGCTAGATGACCATCAAACCCCATTAGTGACCATATAAGGGCATCTCCGCTAGATGACCATCAAACCCCATTAGTGACCATATAAGGGCATCTCCGCTAGATGACCATCAAACCCCATTAGTGACCATATAAGAGCACTAGATGACCATCAAACCCCATTAGTGACCATATAAGGGCGTCTCCGCTAGATGACCATCAAACCCCATTAGTGACCATATAAGAGCGTCTCCGCTAGATGACCATCAAACCCCATTAGTGACCATATAAGAGCGTCTCCGCTAGATGACCATCAAACCCCATTAGTGACCATATAAGAGCGTCTCCACTAGATGACCATCAAACCCCATTAGTGACCATATAAGGGCGTCTCCACTAGATGACCATCAAACCCCATTAGTGACCATATAAGGGCGTCTCCACTAGATGACCATCAAACCCCATTAGTGACCATATAAGGGCGTCTCCACTAGATGACCATCAAACCCCATTAGTGACCATATAAGAGCGTCTCCACTAGATGACCATCAAACCCCATTAGTGACCATATAAGAGCGTCTCCGCTAGATGACCATCAAACCCCATTAGTGACCATATAAGAGCGTCTCCGCTAGATGACCATCAAACCTCATTAGTGACCATATAAGGGCGTCTCCGCTAGATGACCATCAAACCCCATTAGTGACCATATAAGAGCGTCTCCGCTAGATGACCATCAAACCCCATTAGTGACCATATAAGAGCGTCTCCGCTAGATGACCATCAAACCCCATTAGTGACCATATAAGAGCGTCTCCGCTAGATGACCATCAAACCTCATTAGTGACCATATAAGAGCGTCTCCGCTAGATGACCATCAAACCTCATTAGTGACCATATAAGAGCGTCTCCGCTAGATGACCATCAAACCCCATTAGTGACCATATAAGAGCGCCTCCACTAGATGACCATCAAACCCCATTAGTGACCATATAAGAGCGTCTCCACTAGATGACCATCAAACCCCATTAGTGACCATATAAGAGCGTCTCCACTAGATGACCATCAAACCCCATTAGTGACCATATAAGAGCGTCTCCACTTGATGACCATCAAACCCCATTAGTGACCATATAAGAGCGTCTCCACTAGATGACCATCAAACCCCATTAGTGACCATATAAGAGCGTCTCCACTAGATGACCATCAAACCCCATTAGTGACCATATAAGAGCGTCTCCACTAGATGACCATCAAACCCCATTAGTGACCATATAAGAGCGTCTCCACTAGATGACCATCAAACCCCATTAGTGACCATATAAGAGCGTCTCCACTAGATGACCATCAAACACCATTAGTGACCATATAAAGGCGTCTTCATTTCCATATACGCTTTGAGTGATCTGAAACATGTTTTTCCATACTTTTCTCAATATTTATAACGTAGACATCACATTCAGAAGTATTAAGGGTAGTTTGGCAGTATTTGATTTCAATTCAACCTCAAAAAACACATAAAAGACATGCTACAAGAACCCCGGACTTGCGTTATAGTTCACGCTGCATCAAAAATTGAGAACCTATTGTTTTTTCAATATATTCAAAAACCGCAGTTCGACAAAACAGTTCAAATCTGCAGATAAGAAGTTGAAATGGCACGGTTGCATCAGAAAATACGTTTTTATACCAGTTTTGCATTTGTTAACACTATCGGGTAGGTTTAGGGTTGGGTTTGGTGCAGGGCGTATTTCCAACACGATAGAGCATTAACTTTTAGGGACAGACCCCGGATATTTGCGTTCTTAACCGCCGCAGTACGTACCTGAAACAACGCAATAAAAACACAACAATACGTACCTATATCAACATAATAAAAACGTGCAGGCAGGGCCGGATTTACCTCTTTTCATGACATAGGCAAAACTAATTTTGGGGCCCCCCTTTCCTATTAATATGATAGGCCTAATATTACACCCAAGCAAACAAAAATATTTCTTAATCAGTGGAAACTGTTACAGTGTTTTCTATTGCAATAAGCGTTTATGTTCAGTCAATAAAAATCGAATTCTTAATTTGTTTGAGAACTGAGAAAGACATTCCATTAATAGTGCGGCGTCTTGGCCACATAACCACTTCGAGAGCGCATTATTTCTCTAATAATTGTAACAGGCTGGAGTCACAATCACACATCGAGACATTGTTCAGATGATTTGTTTCATTTGACATGTTTCTATGGAAGCCCGTTTCCGCCACTGAATACAAAAATAAAAAAAAGGTTACTGCGACATTTTATCTCACAATTCTGACTTTTTTCCCAACTCGCAATTGCCAGAAAAAAAAAATCAGAATTGTGAGATAAAAGGTCGCAATTACCTTTTTTTTTTTTCATATGTTTTCGTCCTGAAATCTCGTGTGTGTTGAACTAATACGCACC
>CM041809.1:37457759-37462759 GCA_023376895.1 Aspiorhynchus laticeps | reverse complement strand
CCAGCAAGTCCACTTCTGAATGCCTCAAGAAAAACAACATTAAGGTTTTGGAGCGGCCAAGTCAAAGTCTGGTCCTAAATCCGATTGAGATGCTGTGGCATGACCTTAAACAGTCCATTCATGCTTGAAAACCCTCCAATGTGGCTGAATTAAAACAATTCTGCAAAGAAGAGCGGGCTAAAATTCCTCCACAGCGATGTGAAAGACTCATTGCCAGTTATCACAAACGCTTGATTGCAGTTGTTGCTGCAAAGGGTGGCACTACCAGTTATTAGATTTAGGGGGCAATTACTTTTTCACGTAGGGCCTGGCAGGTTTGGACGGCTTTTTTCCCCTTAATAAATGAAATCATTATTTCAAAACTGCTTTTGTATTTACTCGGGTTATCTTTGTGTAATATTAAAATTTGTTTGATGATCTGAATCTGAATAGTGTGACAAATATGCAAAAAAAAAAAAAAACACAGGAAAGGGGCAAAAACGTTTTCACGGCACTGTATATTAAAAAAACCTTTGTCCATCGAGTCAAAGCCATGTGGTGTGACAATCAATCCATCCATCCATCCATCCATCCATCCATCCATCAAGTCGCCTGAGCTGCAGTGGCTCGTAGCGCCGATCTCGTCATGCGGAGTGAATGGCCGCGGCTGATGGCAAGGTTCCATTCATGGAGGAGGGAGGAGATGGAGCCATCCCCAATCTGTTGAACCCAAGTTCTCCGAGGGCCACCAGTTGGTCGGCTCCAGCCGGTGGGAGCATGTCTTTGAGAGGCACCATAGGCAGGAGTATGACTTGCGAGCCGGGCTACATGTCCGAACAAAGATGTGCGCCGACAAGCAATTATGTCTGTGATTGTTGGCAGACCAGTGCGTAGGTTGATGGCCGCATTTGTTATGAGGTCTGACCAACGAACATGCAGGATTTGACGTTGACAGCGCATATGAAATGACTGTAGCCTTTTGGCATCTTGCGATTGAAGAGTCCAGGTCTCAGAACCGTACAGAAGGATTGGCAACACGCAGGAGGAGTAGAACCGGAGTTTTGTGCTAAGCTGGGTCTGGCGCCAAAGGTTATGAAAAGACCTCATTGCTGAAGCAGCCAAACCAACTCGGCGTGCGATATCGGCCATGCACCTTCCAAATAGTATATTTTAAAATGTATTTTCTTTATTATAGACATTATACAATATTATAGACACTTTCTCATTGAGATATATTGCTGGACTTGAAAACAATTCACAAACTTTGTAAAAAAAGTAGATGTGCTAAAAATATGAGCAGTAAACTGGTTTTGAAAAATTATTAATATTTTACAAACTTTTGTCAACCAAATAAAAGTCATGTGGTGCGACAAACATGCATGCATGCTAAATAAATTAATTAATTTGTTAATTAATCAATTCATTAATAAATAAATACATAATTCATTTGTTAATTAATTAATTAATACATAAATAAATAAATAATTAATTAATTAATAACAATATATTAAACAGTATATTGCTGGTCAAATAATTTGAAATAATTTCACAAACTTTGTGATAAGTAGATGCAAAAATACAAAAGCTGAGTGATTATTGCTGTAAATGTTGCACATCAGATATTTAATTGTACTTTGCTGAAACTCCAAACGAATCATTCTAATGTGGCATTGTTTTATATTTATGAAAATACTGAAAAATAAATGAAACCATCCTCTTCAACATGAAACGCACAGGACACAATTATAACGAGAGCACAATTGCCTTCTAATTGGCCTCTACCTGTGAATAATTAAAATAGCTGCCGCTTTCCCGCACTGTTCAGAGATTATTCAGTCTGTGAAGATGAACGACAGCTGTGAAAGAAAATAAATCAACAAAAAAGAGTACAGGAGAAATATTATATATCAAAGCACTGAGACACTGCTGAAGAAGCACCTCCAATCTTATTCTGAGCAAGCAGACTCAGACAGTTATCACTTTGAACAAGCTATTTGAAAAATATTCAAATATTTTGAAAAAGGTCATGATATAATACATGTACAGTATGTGTGGCCCAAATCACCCCAGCAGCAAGTCAAGTCACTATTATTTGTATAGCGCTTTTAACAAAGCAAATTGTGTCAAAGCAGCTTTACATCAGCTTGATATAAAGCTGGATGGCTTTATATCAGCTTTACAGTATTTAGACGGGGAAATAGTGTCATTCTCCTCTGGCCAGACACAATCAGCAGTTTAATTCAATGCTGCAGCAGACTCAGATTGTGCAGAGGACTCATCGGGTTCCTGTGGTCTTGTCCTGATGGCTGTCTAGGAGACGAGGTCTTGGGGTCTCTGGGGGTCATCTAGGTGACATTCAGGGCTGTAGAGGTCATCTCTAGGTGCTGATCCACCATCTAGTCTGGATCCGGGAGGCTACGGTGAGCTCGGAATAAGAAAGAAACAGACTAATATTAGCGTAGATGCCATTCTTCTTACTATGTAACAAGTACATCGTGTGTTATGGGAAGTGTTCCCGGTTGACCTAATTAATGCAGCCTAACAATCCTTTAACGGATTTGAATATTATAAGCGTATTAGTGTGTTATGTGTAAGCCTGGTTAAAGAGATGGGTCTTTAATCTAGATTTAATCTAGACCGAACAGTGTTTGGTAGATTGTTCCAGAGTTTGGGCGCTAAATAGGAAAACGATCTGCCGCCCGCAGTTGATTTTGATATGATCCCCTTCACCCAAAAATAAAAACTTACATTACAAGTAAAAATTACTCACGTTCAGTTCATCCGAGATTAGAATGAGTTTGTGTCTTCATCAGGTTTGTAGAAATGCATCTCTGCATCAGTGTCTCAGCAATGTATGCTCTGCAGTGAATGGGTGCCGCCAGAATGAGAGTCTGATAAAAACATCACAATAATCCACAGCACTCCAGTCCATCAGTTAACATCTGGAGAAGACAAACGCTGAAACAAATCCAGCATTAAGACGTTTTTAACTAAAATACATAGAGTTCATAATCCATAATAACTCTTCCTCAGTGAAAAAGTGCATCTGCTGTTGTCTCTCGCATCAAAATCCAGCCGCATATTAGTTTAGAGCTGTTTTGTCTTGTAAATGCTGAGATTTCTCTCCTGATTCAGACCAGAACACTTTTTCACATGTAGCACATTTAAGAGCTTTAAAATACATAAATCAAACATAACTCAATTTTACTTGTACGATCTGTAATTTGGTAAAATGAGAAAAAGTGCCGGAGCACTTGAATCACTACTTCTACAGAAAATGAAGCTTTCTGTAAATGTGCTTCCATAAATGTGAATGTGTGCATGAGAGCGGATGACTAATGTAGATATACACTATATCGCCAAAAGTATTGGCACCCCTTCTAATGAACTACTTTAGTAATTTCTATGAGTACAAATCTTAATGTTAAAGCATATAATGATATTGTAGGAAATTGTGTGCTTCTAATATTATAGCAACAGTTTGGACTCTTTTCTATTCTAACATGACAATGTCTCTGTGTATAAGACAAGGTTCAAAAAGAAAATGATTGATTCAGTCAGTGTGGAAGAACTTGACTGGTCTGCATAAAACCAAGTCCTAATCCCAGTTTAACACCTCTGGTGTGACTGTAAATGCAGACCTTGAGCCAAAAACTCATCACCAAACACCAATGACTTGTACATATGGGTTCAGTCATTTTAGACACTTACAAAACTGTTGAAACAGAGATGAAATACAATTTTTAAATACATGAATTATGTTCCCATCGTTGTTGCCACAGATTTGGAAGTGCATTTTTCTGTTCTAAAGAAGGGGGTGCCAATACTTTTGGCAATATAATGTATGTGCTCTTGTCTGAACAGATGTCTGTGTTATTGCTCTATCACTGATGATTCATTCAAGTGCATCTGTTCTCTTTAAAGTGAGTGACTTTCTGCTGTTGTGGGTGTACATACTGTACGTACTGTACATATACAGCCCTGACACACGGGTCATATGGACAGAACACAATCAGTCATTTCAGTCAAGCTGTGTTAGATAAAAGTTCATAAGTTAGCATGTGTGTTGAATTGACAGCCTTGAGTATTGAATATGAGATTTTCTGTTCCGACGGATTAATACATCAGAATCAAATAAATTAATATTTTTTTCTTCACCAAGAACACATTAAATTGGTCAGAAAGTATTAGTAAAAATATTTAAAATGTTACCAAAAATATATATTCCAAATAAATGCTGTTATTTTAAATCCCAAAAATATGTATCTGTTTTTTTTTTTAAATATATTAAACAGCAAAACCTTATACAATTTTAATAATAATGTTTATTGAGCAGCAAATCAGCATATTATTATGATTTCTGAAGATCATGTAACACTGAAGACTGCAGTAATGATGCTGAAAATACAGCTTTGATCACAGAAATAAATTACAGTTTAACACATATTCACATAGAAAACAGCTGTTTAAGATAATAATATTTCACAATTTTACTAGTGGCTGCTGACAATTTGTCTGAATTGTTATAAATAAAGCTGAAATAATCTGATTAATTCAAAAAAGCTTTCACAATTTATTAAGTCATATCTGTTTTTAATCATTCTGAAGCAAAGCATCTGGATATGCAAATAACAGCATCACTGATTGGTTCAGGACACCTGCTGCATATTTAAATAGAAAAGCTTTGTGATAAATCCTGAAAGCTTGAAACACTGAAAACAGACAATTCATCATCATCTTCATCATCATCTTCATCGTCATCTTCATTGTCATCTTCATCATCATCGTCATCTTCATTGTCATCTTCATCATCATCAGCATCATCCTCTTCATCATCATCATCATCACATCATCCTCTTCATCATCATCATCCTCTTCATCATCTTCATCATCATCATCATCATCATCATCCTCTTCACCATTATCATCATCATCTTCATCATCATCAACATCATCATCGTCATCCTCATCACCATTATCCTCATCACCATCATCATCCTCATCACCATTATCCTCATCAC
>CM041809.1:37417759-37452759 GCA_023376895.1 Aspiorhynchus laticeps | reverse complement strand
CTTTTCTATATTCCGAGCTCACCTGCTGCACCTCATCACATGCATGAGTCGTGAAAATTATGAAAATAAATCTAAGAATTATTTGATTGTTGGATTTTAAATCAGCGGGTCGAGGCATCAAAAGTAACTAAGCTGTTTTATGGATGTAACTAATATTATTACTGAAATCTTATTAGTAATTAGTTACACTACTAGTTACTGCAAAAACTAATATTATTACAGTAACTAAATTACAGTAACTAGTTACTGCCCAACACTGGTGTTTCTGTGCTCTGTGGAGCATTCAGACGGTTGATTAGTTAAAGCTGACATGTGTCAGTAGAAATGAAAAATATTAATTTCCATAAGACTTCCATACTTTCACTCCATTGGCTCAAAGCCTGTGTGTTTTCTCTCCG
Organism: Aspiorhynchus laticeps; assembly: GCA_023376895.1. Taxonomy (NCBI): domain Eukaryota; kingdom Metazoa; phylum Chordata; class Actinopteri; order Cypriniformes; family Cyprinidae; genus Aspiorhynchus; species Aspiorhynchus laticeps. Next base: position 37,452,361 of record CM041809.1, on the reverse strand, counting down.
TGTGATGAAAGTCAATGTTTGTTGTTTTGGACCTCACTGACTTTGATTTTATGCACAAAAATATTCTTCATGTTTCTGCTAAATGAACCTGGTCCAGAGTAGGTTTGAGTTGATGTGCATATTGCTGATATAATAACTCCAACAAAAGTTTTCTAAAACAGAGCGTTTATGATCGTGTCCAGTCGTCAGCGATTAAATCCAGATTACTCCATAATCAATATACAAATAAAGGGCCGGGGATGTTAAAAAGCAAATGTTTTTATAGAGACACAGTGTTTGCACAATGACTCAGCAAATATATGATTGTCTCTGAATATTAAGCAGCGGTACCAGAAAGTAATTAAAAACTTTAGTAAATTACACCCATAAAAGTTCATTTGTGACCCAGGCTAAAGTCTCAAAATCTAATTTTGAGATAACGAGCTTTAAACGTTTGTTTCAACCATTAATTTCACTATAATTTCAATCTTTGACATGGCCGTACTCGGTCAATATTAAAGACACCAAGGTGACATTTTCACAGAATGTTCTTTACCTTATGAATGATAATTTTATGTAGTAAACAGTAAATGACAAAAAAATGACTCTAGCTGTGTTTTCACATCTTATATCAGGTCTGTATAATGTTACGTGTTAATCTGACATACGCTGATTTTTGGGTTGTTGGAAATACTAGATAACCTATGATGATTTTTCTAGATGTTTTGTGACTTTTTCTCATTTAGGGTTATGAACATGTCTGTGAAGTGTGATTATGATGCTTAAAGATCAGTTTGACCTGCATATTTCATATTTCACTAGTGCTGTCAAACGATTAATCTCATCCAAAATAAAGGTTTTGTTTACATAATATATGTGTGTGTGCTGTGTATATTTATTATATATAAAGTCACACATATGCATGTATATATTTCAGAAAAATTTTTTTGTTAGATAATAAATATATTTATTTATATGAATATAAATATAAACATTTAAATAAATGTCAATATTTTCATATATACTGTATGTGTGTGTATTTATATATATACACAGAACACACACATATATTATGCAAACAATTTTTTTTATTTTGTGTGCGATTAAGCACTATTTTTGACGTATTTTATGTTGGTATCTCACGGTTTTTTAATTTATGTATTGAAGGAATGCATTTTTATCAATTCATGTGCATTTTTCTGGGAATCGAACCCATGATGCAATTGGATTCAATGCTATTCACCTTTTTTCATATCATATGGTATGCAATCCATATATTGGTATTTATGTCCATTAATGGGGAAGGACTTGCTTTCCACGTTTATTACACTGAGAATGAATGTAAACACAACTTAAACACAAAATTAAACTCTATAGAGTACTTACCTTTAATTGAGATCCCCATGAAATCTATTTTATTTCCCCCTAAATTCTGTGTTTTAAGATTTGATTTGGATTAATAAAACTTAAACAATGTAATCAATCTTTTAAAATATAATGAAATGAAAAATATAACAATTTAGAGCAAAACATTGCATGTATACATTAAAACATGGATGAAAACTTATCTTGTTTTTATGAGATTTTTTATTATCATTAAGAATTACGTTTTAGTGTGCAATAATAATAATAATATATTTCTGTCAATATTTCTTCAAGTTAACTTTTATTTTGATGGGCAAATTTTGGTATCGATCCGATACTGATACCGATACCGATACTTGTCATTTAAAAAACATACATTTAAATGACCAACAACACTTAAAAAAAATTACAATAACTAATGTTGATATGACTAATATTATATTCACCTTAAAGCTATGTGAATATTATTTGCCTTTCTAAAAGGACTTTGCAGGCAGAGGAGCCCAGAAAGCAATGCGCAGTTTCATGTTAAGTATTTTACCCCCCACAGAAAAGTTATAAAAAAATAATAATGTGGCTTAATAAATTAAGAACATAATATTAAAAGACAAAACTCAGTATACACCTTATTAATGTTGCAAACTAGATATACAAGTTAGCAGAATCCTCCCATAGAAAACCATTATAAAGAAAAGTTTAATGTAAGTGGCTTATTGAATGAAGACAGTGATGTGAAAAATAACTATTAAACCATAACCGAAATAATTTTCGTATCTTATGTACCGTACGTACTGTATTTTCTGTTTGTTTTATACATACTGTAATATTTTTTGTTTTTATTGCAATAAAAAATTGTGATATGAAAAGGCCAAATTTACCAAAAGTATCGATCTTATCAGGCTAGTATTGATCAGATACCAATACCAACGTTGGTATTGATACTCTCGATATTAGGATCGATACGTTCAGCTTTACTTTACTTTCAGTGAGTCTTGATGAAGGTAGTTTATCTCAAAGTAAACGCTGTAAAGCTTGATGTGTTTATGCATCATATTTTGAGAGATTTGCAGATTTATTAGACACATGCACTGATTGGCTTGTATCACATTTATTTCTGCTGCTGTGTGATTGATTGTTAGATGAATCCAGTGTTAATTTTGGCATTTTTGATTTAGTCTTAGTCTTTATCTTGAGACGAAAATGCTTAATAGTCTTAGTCACATTTGAGTCTTTCATAGTTTTAGTCGACGAAAAGTCAACTTTTAGTCAAACTGTAGTTACCAACATTTATTTTGGTAGCTATTTTATATATAGTCTTCAAACAAAAATAGTCATCAATTCTTCTCTCTTTAGACCAAATCAATTAAGCTTATGAGAAATTTGAATCAAGGATTGAATTTGGAAAAAACTGGAATAAATTTAATTTTTTTGGTAGCGATACAAATTAAACTCATTTTTCAGATACAGTAGGTTTACTTAACAAGTATACATTTATTTAACATCTTTTGTTGGTTAACATTGATGACACAGATAATTAGGAACGCTGTCCCTTTAAGACGGAAGGTATGCGTGTAATACTGACACACATTGAGTTTTCACCTGTTTACGCTCACTTAAACCATAACCGACTGTATTTACGTGAGATACTCTGACTCTACAAGAAAAACGTGACGTCTGGTCACTCAGTCCCTGACCCTTCGCCATTGTTTCAGATCACTAGTTTGTGTTTTAGTAGCCTATCCGTCCACTGCTGCCATACTGAGACTAGATATACAAACACCCCTCATACAATAACAGAGACACACATTTTGAAAGACAAGACAGTAATTTAGCCTATGGATGTGTTTTGAATGTCCGGTAGTCCTCAAATAACATTCTAGTCCCGTCTCGTCTTGTTAACGAAGACACGGCATACATTTCATTATAGTTTTTATCATCAGATATTAGTTTTAGCTCCTCAACGTCTCGTCTTAGACACAGAAATAAGGTTTGTTGATGAAATTAACACTGATGAATCCATATACTTATCAGAGCTTATCATCGTTACTGAAATACATTTGATTGTGAGCTCAATTGCACCAGATTTGAGTGGGACACAGGGTTGTTGTTGTTGTTGTTGTTGTTGTTGTTGTTATGGTCAGGCCGGCGCTGGCCTACATCACACATGTGTGCAGCGGTACAGTGCTTGACCCTCAGGCAGCTAATATCCACGTATTGATTAGTCCGAGCTTTCCATCCGCTCTGATGAGCGCCGTGTTGAATCTCACTTCTCTTTGCATCTCATTTCATTATTTTAATTTCATTTCCACACTTCAAAATTAAAAACTGAGTCATTTTGATTCATTTCAACTCATTTGATGCTTTTGCTTTGTTCAAGATTACATTTACAGTACATTTAGTCATTTAGCAGATGCTTTTATTTAAAGCCATTTTTATTCAAATGAGGACAATGGAAGCTATCAAAATCAACAAAAGAGCAATGATATGCAAGTGCTATAACAATAGAAAGTTATGGGCAATGATTAATCACATACACTCAAAAAAATGATTCTCCAACACTGTTCAGTTTATTTAAAAAAATCTTTTTCATTTAACACCATTATGTTAGGTTTCCCATTTATACAATTGCATTGTGTTAAACTGACTTGAAACAGTTGCGTTTTGGCTCAACTCAATATTTTCATTTTGATTGAACATAAATGATTTTAGTTGTGTAACTACACAGTAAAATCCTGAGTGTTAAATTAACACTGCTCGGAGCATATATGGTCCCACTCTAAAAGAGTGTTAAAGTAGCACTGAAGCAGTGTTAAAGTTAATGGGATAATTATGTGATTAATTAAGTGCTGATTGAGCATTAGTGATGAACACCTGCTGTTAACAAGCAGAATCACTGAAGAAAAGAGAAACACCTGACTTCAGCCACAGCCTTAGATGAAATCAACTGAAATAAAAGACATTAAATCTCTCAAGATCTCAGCAGAAGATGATTAAATTTAAGTTTATACAACAAGATTACAACAAATCATTTCAAACAAATTAGATTTTGGTGGAAAAATGTAATTAAATTTCGTGGAAAAGTTTACTCTAATTTTTTTAAGTTCGTTCAACAATTTTTGTTTTTTGAGTGTAGTACTTTGCATATTTATTATGCATATAAAAATACACACACATGCATGTATATATATTTAAAAAAAATATATGTTATGTTTATATATTAAATGTATTTATTTCTAATATAAATTATATGAATATATATATATGTAAATATTTTCAAAATACATACTGTATGTGTGTGTCTTTATATATACATAATAAATATACACAGCACACACGCATATATTATGTAAACAAAAACTTTTATTTTGGATGCAATTAATTGCGATTAATCATTGCCCAGCACTAATAATAAATAATAATAAAACAAGTAGATAGAATAGAAAAACAATAGAGAAAGTTAGTGTTAAAAGCCTTTTTTAAAAAGAAACCAAACAGTTTAGAGTGCAAGTGTTAGAGTATCAAGTGTTTGTTTTTGTTTTTTTAATAAAAAGATAAACATAAAATAGAATTAGAATATAAAGTGCTAGAGTTAGATCTATAAAGAGCTCTATGAACGTAATGCTCATTGTCGTACTCTTAACAGACCAGTCGCCCGGGGCCTAAAGTAATTGATCCCGCTATCGTTAGCTCATCCATCACTGAGCGCTGGTTTACAGTAGAGCCGCTGTATCTCTCTCCTCTCATGCACACAAAAGCAGAGTCTGTTTTCGTCCATTTCCGTCGACGCACGCCCCGATCGCTTTAGCTGTTATCATGGGGAAGCTCAAAACATGGAAGATTTCACACTCGGCCCCCGGTCGGGGCCAGGCGCGGCCCCGGAGGACGAGCGTGGAGGGTCTGTGCGCCAGCACTCTTTTAGGGGTCCTGCACACTAGAACCTGGTTACTGGATGCCCAGCTGGTGTATCTGCTGGAGGGGACCCAAGCGGGCCCCGCTCCTCCTCCTCAGACTCAATCGCTCCGCTCTTTCTCTCGCATCTCTTCTGCAGATGATGCAAACCAGGAGAGCACAGACCGTCACGACTTCACTGCACAAGGTGAGCTCTGATTGCAATGCACTCTTAAAAATAAAAGTGCTTCATGATGCCATAGAACAGGGGTCGGCAACCTATGGCACGGCACTAATCGCTGGCACGCGAGCAATAGGGAAAACTATACTGACGTACATATTGATGTAATAACTTCTCATAGTCACACAGCCTGTTAGGAGCTATAAATACTATTAAAGTGTGAGAATTAACTTAACTAGTCTACGGACCGCTGCACATACTAGGCGCTTCAGATCAAAGCCTCAGTGGTCTAATAGCGCTCATCAATGTCATAATGACTGAGATGGCCAATCAAATCAAAGTAGGCGGGGTTTACCGTTCACAGATGCGTTAGTTTAGGTAAGATGAAGCTGCAAATCATTTAATATTAGTCAAATGTTTTACGACAGAAATGTTAAATGACCGACAGCTATATCCAGTGATGCAAACTTGAATTTCTTTTCTCAAATATGGCCATTTTGAGAGAGAGAGAGAGACAAAAACTCATCACCAAACACTTGTACATACACTATATTGCCAAAAGTATTGGCACCCCCTTCTAATGAACAATGAGTAATTTCTATGAGTACAAATCTTAATGTTAAAGCATATAATGATATTCTAGATATACTCATCACCAAACACCAATGACTTGTACATACACTATATAGACAAAAGTATTGGCACCCCTTCTTTAGAACAGATGCACTTCCAAATCTGTGGCAACAACGATGGGAACATAATTCATGCATTTAAAAATTGTATTTCATCTCTGTTGCAACAGTTTTGTAAGTGTCTAAAATGACTGAACCCATATGTACAAGTCATTGGTGTTTGGTGATGAGTTTTTGTCTCAAGGTCTGCATTTACAGTCACACCAGAGGTGTTAAACTGGGATTAGGACTTGGTTTTATGCAGACCAGTCAAGTTCTTCCACACTGACTCAATCAATCATTTTCTTTTTGAACCTTGTCTTATACACAGAGACATTGTCATGTTAGAATAGAAAAGAGTCCAAACTGTTGCTATAATATTAGAAGCACACAATTTCCTACAATATCATTATATGCTTTAACATTAAGATTTGTACTCATAGAAATTACTAAACCTGTTCATTAGAAGGGGTGCCAATACTTTTGTCAATATAGTGTATTTCAGTTCCCATTAAGTGCATACTGTATCTTATGTGTCCTCCGATCCTGTAGGTGGCAGTATAGACAGTGACTGTATCTTTGAGGGGGATGCTGTGCCTCCGCTCTCCATGACTGAGGGTCTGCAGCACATCCGTCTGATGGAGGTAGTGTCCCGGTCTCTGCCCTCTTCACCTCTGCTCTCCCAGCAGACCTCCATCAGGAAGCTCTTCAGCTTGACCTCAGGTACTCAGCTCTCTCTCAGTGATGATCCTAATGCGTAACATCATATACCTAAATGTTCAGGAAGCTTTTATTTACAGTACTGTCATGCAAAGACATGGATACTGTTTGGCAATGCTGTTGAGCTAGTATATAAACAATGTTTTTTTTTAAATATATTTTATTATTTTATTTTTTCCTTTTCTATTTTTTTAAATATTTTTTAAAATTTTATTTAGTTGTTCTTTTTAAATTTAATTACATTTTATTTAATTATTTTTATTTTTAATACTTTAAAATATTTTTTTTTTATTATTATTTATTATTATTATTATTATTTATTATTATTATTATTATTTTATTTAATAGATTTCAAAGAACATTAAAAAATCAGACTTCTTATGAAATCTTTTGATTAGAAAGTTGCATTTGTGCTTTATTTGTTTAAATATATAATGCTATATCTGACCCTGGAGCACAAAAGCAGTCATCAGTAACACAGGTATATTTGTAGCAATAGACAACAATACATTGTATGGGTCAAAATTATACATTTTTATTTTATGCCAAAAATCATTAGGATATTAAGATCATGTTCCATGAAGATATTTAGTAAATTTCCTACCGTAAATATATCAAAACTTAATTTTTGATTAGTAATATGCATTGCTAAGAACTTCATATGAACAACTTTAAAGGTGATTTTCTCAATATTTTGATTTTTTTGCACCCTCAGATTCCAGATTTATAAATATTGTCCTTTAGATAGATAGATTATTTATTCAGCTTTCAGATGATGCATACATCTCAATTTCTTAAAATTGAGCCTTATGACTGGTTTTGTGCTCCAGGGTCACATATGCTATATAATGCAAAATATAATGCATTTTTAAATGTGTGCTTTGGGTGTCCAAACACTTTTAGGGCCCCTGTAGATGGTGTTGGATGTGTCCACTAGGGTGTGCCCTAGTGCTTGAACAGATACATGTTACAGCAGTAATGTGTGTGTGTTGTGTGTTAGTATGCAATCATTCGTGAAAGCATCTGAATGTTGGTTTAGACAAGAAAAGAGATTCGTCATTATACCATGACTCTTACAATCTTATCAAGAAGAGCATATCCTTGCACTCTCGTCTGCTGTGAAATCAAGTGCATTGTGGGAGTTGTGCTGAAAAGGACAGTGGTGATGTTGATATGAGTCACCGAGTGGCTCTGCTTTTGCTCTTTGTGATGTTAATGTCTCTCACTGCTCTGATTCAAGGTTCACTTTCATTCATTACATGATTCGTTTCAGAGTTTGGACTCTGTGTGCTTTATAGTTAACAGAAAACAAAACGGCAGCAGCGTTATCGTATAAAGAGGGGGAAAGGAATAAAATAATGTTCTCACGCCCGAGCCAACAGACCATAGCATATTCTAACACTCTTAAGAGTTTAATTCCAGGAATCCGTCTTAAAGATGAATGGTTAGAGTGTCATCTAAACCTTTTTTTTAAAAGGTTTTTACCAATTTGTAGATTTCTATATTTGCTCCCAGCATTAATTGCAGTGTTTTTCAGCCGGCTGGTTTGTAATTCTCCAGTGCGGAGCTTCTCATCTCTGCTGATGAAAGTCAGGACTCTTTATGAGAGCCGTTTCATCATTTTTCATGCATTTTATGCATATTCATGAGAACCTAATCAGGTGTTGCTTTTGCATTTAAGAACTGTCCTGTTATTATGGAGGGAAACATACCATAGACTGAGAATTAAACAATGCACTGCAGGTACATGTTACATGCAAAATTATGATAACTTATAAAATTAATGATCTTATACTGAATATACAAGAATAGATTTGGAAATTTCCTTTTTTTTTTCTTCTTTTTTTTTTGGACAATTAATTTTACCCAAATGGTTCCAAGACTCTTTCTTTCTTTCTTTCTTTCTTTCTTTCTTTCTTTCTTTCTTTCTTTCTTTCCTTCTTCTGCTGTATTACTCAAAGATAATATTTCATATTTCAAACCGATGCATTTTCCTCATATTCCATCAGTTCACTTTTTGACAGCTTTCCCAATAGTTATTTTTCATGAGCAATAGTGGCAATGGGAAATATTAAATATATTTGCATAGACATTTACATTTACATTTATGCATTTAGCAGACGCTTTTATCCAAAGTGACTTACATTGCATTCAAGTTAGTTTTTACATTTTTATCAGCTCTTGCTTTCCCTGGGAATCGAACCCATGATCTTGGCGTTGCTAGCGCCATGCTCTACCATTTGAGCTACAGGAAAGCCTAGACATAATTAAGGTATGCATCTACAGTATGCTAATTTCCTCACTTTTCCATATAAGCCATTACGGCATATGAGTTTCCATGCAGTATTTGTTGCTGCATTAGCTTTATGTCTGCCACTAATTTGAAGTCATATGCATACAAACACAGATGTGCAGATGCTTGTTTGTGTTCCTGCAGTCCTGTAGAGGTAACAAACCTCAGAACACAGGAGGCCAAAGACTTGTTTTATACCATTAAACCCGATGTAATATTATTCAGGTAACTAGCTACAGTATAAAAATGTAATTTTAACTAGCTTTAACTTATCCAGCAAGGCCCTAAAAGAGAAGAAAGAACACAGTTTACAGTTATGCCATCTATAGCGACTCTTGTGAGAGAATGTAATACTTGCAACATACTGTAGGCTCATTGGATTAATATACTTACATTTCTGTAAAGCAAAAAAAAAATATTGCAGTTTCCAGTTGAAATGAACCCTAGTGGCAGTAAAACACCAACTAATTTGATTCCTTTTCACACAGATTATCATTAAAGGAGCATTTTATTGATTCATAAAGACTTATTTTTGCACAATTCCTTGCAAAATACTATGTTATGAGCTCCAAACACTTTTACCACAGTGCAGGATTTGTAAACTAATGCATTTTGATGTTTGCATCTCAACCAGCTCCATATGTTTGGCTTTTCTGATGAAGTAAACTTGCTCGGTAGCGCACCCGGTGCAGTATCACACTCTGAGTACGAGTCTGTCAAACATACTATAAAAGAGCTCTAAGACTTGTGGAAGCAAGATAAAATGACACGGTTGCTTCAGTAAATGTGTTTTATCTCCTCTTTAATTCGGGTCTGGTTTAATTTACGTTATGCTCAAAAGCAAACAGCATTAATCTTTTATCATCGCTCACCAGACATTTCTGAACTGCCGTGATACGTACAACCACCAACATAATCAAATACAGCCAGATTCACATTTCTCTGTTTTCCTTTTAGCACCATTTAATGGACATTTCACTTTGAAAGTGTCATGAAACGTAAAATAAATTATTTGCAGAAGTGCCACCATAAGCACATTTTCCTGTTGAATACTCAATGCAATAACATATGAAATCAAGCTTGCATATACTGTATTTTAGGCCTGTTTAAATACAATAAAATACTCAAATGTGATTTTGAGCCCAGCTCACAACTTTCTCTAATCTGGTCCCCCCTCATAATTTCATATCTGGCATCCACTATCATATCAATAAAAGTGATAGAAAACCCTCTCCCAACCTCTCTGCTATCCTCTTTCTTTAGTTCTCCTTCTTTATCTCCATTTGTCGGGTGAAGAAAAGGAGAAACTGGCAGATTGTATCCATCTCTTCACCTTCACATTTGAACAAAGCCCAGCAAGAGAGCAGTGACCTTTTTACCAGATCAATCTCATCCTGATGTAAGCCTCCCGGTGCGAGCGGGGGTCCGATGCGCCTCCTCCTCCCTCGGTCCAGCCTCAGCGAGCAGTGGAGGTGTGCAGCGGTTCTTGATTGGAAATGCCACAAGGTCTTTGTTTTGTGGATTGAATTCTGTTTCTCTCAGGTGCATAGCTGCGACGTCAATTAACTTCTGTCTACGCTTGTGGGGAGGCACTTAATTCCCCTCTGAGCACAACAAAGTCAGATATACAGCACCTCAGTGTGGTTTAGCTGATTTATTGAGATTTCATAAAGCTGTATGTGTGGTCTGTTGAGATCGCTTTACTGCGGTAAAGAAACTGTGATAAGGGCCGGTGTGCATTTGAGCGGAAACTTGTTGATTCCTCAAAATGCATTTACTGTATACAGTAAAATTACGAAGGTGGGTAATGAATAAATAGCAAATAATATATATAAAAAATGTTGGAATATAACATTCACTCCAATATTCCACAACGGATCTACCTACATTTCTCCAAAAAATTTACCTATACATGCAATTCACTGCAGTTTCCAGTTAAAATGAACCCTAATGGCAGTAAAACACCAACGAATTTTGTTCCTTTTCACACTGATTATGATTAGAGGAGCAGATTATTGATTAATAAAGACTTATTTTTGCACAGTAATGTGTTATGAGCTCCAAACACTTTTACCACAGTGCAGGATTTGTAAACTAATGCATTTGTATCTCAAACAGCTCCATACGCTTTGATTTTCTGATGAAGTAAACTTGCTCGGTAGCGCACCCGGTGCAGTATTACACTTGTGATGTGAGGCGCTCGGGTACGAGTCTGTCAAACAGGAGTAATGATAAAAGAGCTCAAAGACCTGTAGAGGCAATCAAACTACATGATTGCTTCAGTAAATCTCCTGTTTGCATTTATTAACACTTAATTCACCTCTGAGCACAACAAAGTCTGATATACAGCACCCCAATGTGGCTTAGCCATTCATTTTTATAAATTTTTAATATAATTATGAAGGTGGGTAATGGGGTATGATGTCATACACACTTGAGGTTCTTTTACATAAATAATAAATAGCAAATAATATATTAAAAATGTGAGAATGTAACATTTACTCCAGTGTTCCACAATGCTGTAACATGCAGCTTTGAAATATGTATTTTTAATTGAGCCAGAAGCACTTTTCCTGATTTCATTCAGATTTACAACCTTATAATTTAATTCAATTGCTGTTTCGATTTAATCTGATTGGATTCTTTCTCTGCTAATGCTGTAAGCGATATAGAGTTTCTAATCTTTTTTGAGATTATAAGAGTCGCTTGTTTTCGGAGTTGGGCTGTTTTGTGATTCACTGAAAAGAATCGGCTCATAAGAGTCATCAAGAATCAAACTGTACCGATTACACTGTGTGTTTTTGATTCATTGAAACGAATCAGCTCACAGAACTCATCGAGATTCAAACTGGACTGATCACTGGACTGATATTTCATTGATATTTAACCAGCTTATTAGCGCAACCAAGAACTGAACTGCAGTCACACTGTATGTTTTTGATTCACTAAAACGAATCGGCTCTTAAGAGTCATCAAGAATTGAGCTGCAAAGATTACGCTGTATGAGTTTGATCAAAATAAATCAGCACTTAAAGGGATAGTTCACCCAAAAATGACAACTCTGTCATCATTTACTCATCCTCAAGTAGTACCAAAACTGTATGAATGTCTTTGTTCTGAACACAAAGTGAGATATTTTGAAGAAAGTTTGTAATCAGGCTGTTTGGGACACCATTGACTTCCATAATACTATGATCCAGAGCTGCTCTTTTTCCCTCATTCTTCAAAATATCTTCCTTTGTGTTCAGCAGAACAAACACATTCATACAGGTTTGGAACTACTTGAGGATGAGTAAATGATGACAGCATTTTCATTTTTTGGTGAACTGTCCCTTTAAGAGTCATCAAGAATCAGTCTGCATAGATCGCACTGTATGTGATTCACTGAAAAGCATCAGTTCATAAGAGTCACTGAACTCTTGAACTTCAGAGATTGCTTGTTTTTGATTCACTAAAATGAATCCGCTCTTAAGAGCCATGAATAATCGAACTACACAGATCATGCTGTGTTTTTGATTTACTGTAAAGAGCATCTCATAAGACTAATCAAACTGCACTGATTGCACTGTATATTTTTGAATCTCTGAAAAGAACCGAATCAGAGTCATATGTTTGTGAATTGTCCGCAGCGTTTACTTTGTTGTCTACACATGATTGTATGTCGAGATGCATTATATTACTGTCATTAAGGATTGTTTTGCTTTCCGTGACCCAGTCAGAACTGACCTTTGAGCTTATTTTCTGCTTTAGTTTGACCCCCAGTGTTGTTGATTTCCCTGATTGAATCCCTCTGTCTGAACTATAAGCCTCACGTCACCTCCTGTTCCAGACACAAATTAACTACCACAATCAATAGCCTTATGCTATCCCCATAGATCTCTATGGAAAGAGGCTAAATTACATTTTCCCTCAATGCCAATTAATTGGCTTGATGAAATTACACCACCTCCTCTGCTGTCGATCTGCTTCCACTTTTCCTCCTCAATCCATACCACAATTACAATGCAATGATTAGCCCTTTTTGCAACTCCTCTTGAGAACACCCGGTTCCTCCCTGCATCCATGAAGAAGATTTTACCAAAAATAGATCCGTCTCCAGTGGTCGGGTGAGACACGGTGCAGTTTACACTTCATAGTAACTTGAGTCTCTTGTGACCAAGAGCAATCCACAAGAACGAACATGATGTTTCTAGCACAATTCTCAGTTATTTTGGTCTAATATCTGTATGAACTTCAGCTTTACATGATTGACAGTGAGTAGGCGGTCTTCATTATGTCATTTAAGAGTGATTTTTATGTATATTACAAATGCAGTGTGTTCACTTTCATTGTCGACTACCTCCACAAATGGTTTCAGACGATTTAGGATAAGCACTGACCTCTTTGGATCAATCAATTGGATCTTAAAGGGACACTCCACCCAAAAATGAAACTTCTCTCATCATTTAATCCCTCAGTCCCAGATCTATATTACTGTCTTTATACTTTGGTGATCCATACAAGCCCAACTGATAAATCTGAAGTGAAATGATAGATGTGTGTGAGGAAAAAATATATTTTTATAACTTTTAACCTACAAACCATTAAACTGTACAGGGTGTACTGCATGAATTGATTCACTGAAAAGAATCAGCACATAAGAATCATCAAGATTTGAACTGCGATCACACTTTTTGATTCACTGAAAAGAATCAACTCATAAGAGTCGCCAAGAATCAAACCTCAAAGATTACACTGTATATTTTGGCTTTAATGAAAAGAATCAGTTCATAAGAGTCACCAAGAATCAAACCTCAAAGATTACACTGTATATTTTGGCTTTAATGAAAAGAATCAGTTCATAAGAGTCACCAAGAATCAAACCTCAAAGATTGCACTGTATGTTTTTGATTCACTAAAAGAATCAGTTCATAAGAGTCACCAAGAATCAAACCTCAAAGATTACACTATGTTTTTGATTCACTAAAAGAATCAACTCATAAGAGTCATCAAGATTTGAACTGCGATCGCACTTTTTGATTCACTGAAAAGAATCAGATCATAAGAGTAACCAAGAATCAAACGTCAAAGATTGCACTGTATATTTTGGTTTTAATGAAAAGAATCAGTTCATAAGAGTCACCAAGAATCAAACCTCAAAGATTACACTGTATGTTTTTGATTCACTAAAAGAATCAGTTCATAAGAGTCACCAAGAATCAAACCTCAAAGATTACACTGTATGTTTTTGATTCACTAAAAGAATCAGTTCATAAGAGTCACCAAGAATCAAACCTCAAAGATTACACTGTATGTTTTTGATTCACTAAAAGAATCAGTTCATAAGAGTCACCAAGAATCAAACCTCAAAGATTACACTGTATGTTTTTGATTCACTAAAAGAATCAGTTCATAAGAGTCACCAAGAATCAAACCTCAAAGATTACACTGCATGATTTTGATTCACTTAAAGAATCATCTCTTAAAAGTCATCAGAAATCAAACCGTATGTTTTGAAAATATTCAGTCATCAAGAATCAAACTGCTCTGTTTGTGCTTTCTAACTCATGTGAACATAAATATACAACATTAATTTTCCTAGTGAAGATTTATGGTATGAAAAATGTAAAATGTTAGTATTTTTCTTACCCACACACCCTTGATTCATCATCTGGGTTTGTATGGATCATCTTTGTGTTTGTTCTGTGTGGTTTTTGAAGCGTTAACTTTGAAGGTCCCATCCACTTGCATCATGTACACTCAAAAAAAAAAATTGTTGCTATATAGCACTAAAAGTGGTTCTTTGGCTCGTAATCATATGGGAACCACTTTTGGTGCTGTATAGCACCATATCTTGGTTCTTCACTGGTTCTTCAGTGGTTCTTTGGCATGACTGAGGGGCTATATAGCACCGCTACCATATACAGAACCTGTTAAGCTCCTGTATGGTTCTTCAGCGGTTCTTCAGCGGTTCTTTGGCATGACTGAGGGGCTATATAGCACCGCTACCATATACAGAACCTGTTAAGCTCCTGTATGGTTCTTCAGCGGTTCTTCAGCGGTTCTTTGGCATGACTGAGGGGCTATATAGCACCGCTACCATATACAGAACCCGTTAAGCTCCTGTATGGTTCTTCAGCGGTTCTTTGGCATGACTGAGGGGCTATATAGCACCACTACCATATACAGAACCTCTTAAGCTCCTGTATGGTTCTTCAGCGGTTCTTCAGTGGTTCTTTGGGGTGACTTAGGGGCTATATAGCACCAAAAGTGGTTCCCTTATGATTACGAGCCAAGAACCACTTTTAGTGCTTTATAGCACCATGTTTTTTTTAGAGTGTAGATTATTTTTCTTTCCACAGCAGAAAGAAAGTCAAACACACCTGGGATGGCATGAGGGTGAATAAATACTGAGAGAATATCTATTTTTGGGTGAACTATCCCTTCAGTAGCTCCGAGACGACCTCAGAAACGGCTTATTTACCTCGTCTTTTCTCACTTCATCTCCTTTGGCTTCTTCAAATCGCTTCTCGATTACCATCCCGTCTCCAGCTCCCCCACATCATCCACAGACGGTCATTTGTTCAGATAAATGTAAATGTGACATTTACGGCTGGAATTCTGCTCAGGTGAAGAGCAGCTGGAGTGAGAATGAGTCCAGACGATAAAAAGATGACCAGTAATTGAGCAAGAGCTCATAAAAGGAGACAAAGGCAGGCAGTGATGACGTAGATTCCTCTCAGAAGGAAAAGCAGCGTTGATTTTAATGCCTTTAGGTAGTGTGTCTTTATGCACTCTTAATAACAAAAGGATCTTAAGGGGGTTTTGCAGCAATGCTAGAGAAGAACCATTTTTGGTGAACATTTCAGTGAAATATTTAACCCTTGTGCGACCTTATGGACATTTTTGTCTTTTACAGTTTTGTTTTTTTGATCATTTTGCCTGTGTTAATGCCAACCGCATCAGTTTTGGCACAGGTGTGTATTTAATATTTCACCCTCATTTTCTTTAATAAATATATTTTACACTAGGTACTAAAAATAGTTCCTCTCAGGACCTTACGGACAAAATGTCCTCATTGAAACCCATTAAAACGTAACTTTTAATCCCAGGGCCATTTAACTATAAAATGATGCAGTCTTTGTTAATAGGCTTTCATTCTGTTGGCAATGCTTAAATTTGTTTTTTAATTATTTTTTTTTTTACCAGATGGTGCCATTTTCTCAGGTTTGGCCTATTAAGCAAATACTCACATTTTTCCTGTTTTCTGCTTTTGCTGGAGCCAGTTGGATAAATTATGCAGCTGTAATTGTGTGTGTGTGTGTGTGTGTGCACCTGTAATATTTGAGAGAGAGAAATTATACTGTACTGTGAATCATAAATCCCACCACTGTGTGCACCAGCGGAGTTTTGCTGGCATCTAATGGAGAAAATATGGTACTGCGCCCAAACAAACTCTTACTGAAAGCTAATTTTTTGAGATATCAACCTCAAATTTGGAACACAGCTTGTTTAGATTTATGGCTTTGATTTTATAGCATTTTTTGTGTTCAATATGTTTTATAAAATAGATATTTTATATATAAATATCTTATAAATCATTTTCATAAACTTAAACCTATATAACTTTTTTGGTTTCAATTTTTTACAACTTTTTTTCAACAATAATCTGTCAAATTTTTATGAGTTTTTGGACATGGACATTTTTGTCCGCTATGAACCTATGTGTAACTTTTTTTTGTAATTGATGCACAAGAGTTAAATAACCAGAAGAGCCTTTTTCCAATATAAAGAACTTTTTGCAATGTAAAGGTTCCATGCACTTTAAAAATAAAGGTTATTTTTTATTTATTTTATAATTTTTTTTGCAGCAATGCTGTAGAAGAACCATTTTATAACTTTTCAGTGATCAGTTTTTAAAATAACATTTGGTAACACTTTATTTTAGGGTCTCTTAACTAGTTGCTTATTAGCATGCATATTACTAGAATATTAGGCATTTATTAGTACTAATAAAGCACATATTAATGCCTTATTCTACATCCCTAATCCTAAACTTAACAACTATTAATAAGCAGCAAATTAGGAATTTATTGAAAAAAAAGTCGTAGTTAATAGTGAATAAGTGTTCCCTATTCTAAAGTGTTACCTAACATTTTTTTAATTAGTGTAAAGAACATTTCAATGAACTTTTTTCACTATAAGGAGTCTTTTATGCAATGGAAAATGTTCATGGATGTTATAGGTTCTTCATGGAATCATAGATGCCAATAGAGAGCCTTTATTTTTAAGAGTGAATGTTGTATATTATTGTATCGTGACTCTCATATCGATATAGTATCATCATTGTTAAAACCTGTTAACTGTCATGGGCCCACTTGCCATTACATGTTTTAAACAGTAATATCTTAGTCTGAACCTAAAGTAATCTTGACAAACTATATCTCGTTTGAAAGCTTAAAGACTCTAGTCTTCATATTTGGTGACTGATTTTTTAAATATGTTACAGAGCAACTGTAATTTATTAATTTGTAAGAAGAGTACTCATCAGAGTCAGAGAGTGCGTTCTGACCTTTACTTTGAAATAGTGATACATATATAAAATCATGAAAAATCAGTAAAAATCTGCATTCATGTTCATGTCAAGTGTTCAAAAGATAAAATTCATTCTATTTTTTGAGAAACAAAGGTCTAAAAGTGTTTCGAATATAAAGAAAAAACAATAGGTTCTCAATTTTTGATGCAGCGTGAACTATAACGTACATCCTGGGTTCTCGTAGCATGTCTTTTATGTGTTTTTAGAGGTTGAATTGAAATCAAATACTGCCATACTACCCTTAATACTTCTGAATGTGATGTCTACGTCATAAATATTGAGAAAAGTATGGAAAAACATGTTTCAGATCACTCAAAGCGTATATGGAATTGGAGACGCCCTTATATGGTCACTAATGGTGTTTGATGGTCATCTAGTGGAGACGCCCTTATATGGTCACTAATGGTGTTTGATGGTCATCTAGTGGAGACGCTCTTATATGGTCACTAATGGTGTTTGATGGTCATCTAGTGGAGACGCCCTTATATGGTCACTAATGGGGTTTGATGGTCATCTAGTGGAGACGCTCTTATATGGTCACTAATGGGGTTTGATGGTCATCTAGTGGAGACGCTCTTATATGGTCACTAATGGGGTTTGATGGTCATTTAGTGGAGACGCTCTTATATGGTCACTAATGGGGTTTGATGGTCATTTAGTGGAGACGCCCTTATATGGTCACTAATGGGGTTTGATGGTCATCTAGTGGAGACGCTCTTATATGGTCACTAATGGGGTTTGATGGTCATCTAGTGGAGACGCTCTTATATGGTCACTAATGGTGTTTGATGGTCATCTAGTGGAGACGCTCTTATATGGTCACTAATGGGGTTTGATGGTCATTTAGTGGAGACGCCCTTATATGGTCACTAATGGGGTTTGATGGTCATCTAGTGGAGACGCCCTTATATGGTCACTAATGGGGTTTGATGGTCATCTAGTGGAGACGCCCTTATATGGTCACTAATGAGGTTTGATGGTCATCTAGTGGAGACGCCCTTATATGGTCACTAATGAGGTTTGATGGTCATCTAGTGGAGACGCCCTTATATGGTCACTAATGGGGTTTGATGGTCATCTAGTGGAGACGTCCTTATATGGTCACTAATGGGGTTTGATGGTCATCTAGTGGAGACGCCCTTATATGGTCACTAATGGGGTTTGATGGTCATCTAGTGGAGACGCTCTTATATGGTCACTAATGGTGTTTGATGGTCATCTAGTGGAGACGCTCTTATATGGTCACTAATGGGGTTTGATGGTCATTTAGTGGAGACGCCCTTATATGGTCACTAATGGGGTTTGATGGTCATCTAGTGGAGACGCCCTTATATGGTCACTAATGGGGTTTGATGGTCATCTAGTGGAGACGCCCTTATATGGTCACTAATGAGGTTTGATGGTCATCTAGTGGAGACGCCCTTATATGGTCACTAATGAGGTTTGATGGTCATCTAGTGGAGACGCCCTTATATGGCCACTAATGGGGTTTGATGGTCATCTAGTGGAGACGTCCTTATATGGTCACTAATGGGGTTTGATGGTCATCTAGTGGAGACGCCCTTATATGATCACTAATGAGGTTTGATGGTCATCTAGTGGAGACGCCCTTATATGGTCACTAATGAGGTTTGATGGTCATCTAGTGGAGACGCCCTTATATGGTCACTAATGAGGTTTGATGGTCATCTAGTGGAGACGCCCTTATATGGTCACAAATGGGGTTTGATGGTCATCTAGTGGAGACGCCCTTATATGGTCACTAATGAGGTTTGATGGTCATCTAGTGGAGACGCCCTTATATGGTCACTAATGAGGTTTGATGGTCATCTAGTGGAGACGCCCTTATATGGTCACTAATGAGGTTTGATGGTCATCTAGTGGAGACGCCCTTATATGGTCACTAATGAGGTTTGATGGTCATCTAGTGGAAAAGCTTGGTACTACGTCCAAACAAAATCTCACTGAAAGCTCATTTTTTGAGATATCAACCTCAAATTTGGAACACAACTTCTTCAGATTTTTGCTTTTGATTTTCTAGGAGTTTTAGAGTAAAACATGTTATGTAAAATATATATTTTACATAAAATATAAATATTTTAATTTTTACATTTTATATTTTCATAAACTTAAACTTCCATAACTTTTTTGTAATATAATTTTTAGAACTTTTTTCACCTCTACAATAATCTGCCAAGTGTCTTCTTTAAAAAGAGATCAACCTTAAGTCTCTGCTCCAAAGCAAAGTTAACAGGTTAAATGGGGGATGTTGCATTTGCATTATTTGAGCCAGTGAATTACAGTTCAGCTTCGCTCAACCACATTTGATTTGTTCTTAAATCTGTGAGAGAATAATCCATCCCCTCTTTCTTCTCTGAGAGTTGAGATGCAGTGCATGTACAGTGATGTACAGTGAAGCGTTTATCATGCAGGGCTGGTGCTTGCCATTCAGAGGACAGAGAGACATCGAGTGATATTAAACCCATAAATCTCTGTCCGTTTTACCGGAGCAAATACAGCACAGAGAGTGAAATCAAGGCTGGAGGAAAGTTAGATAAATTCTGGCCGGATCGCGAACAAGTCACATTTTGGCCAGGCTGAGCTGTGTGTTCGAATCGCTGATGCGTTTATGCTTCTTGATATTTAATATTTTATGTCTTTATTTAAGAGCATCCAGCACTGGCAACAACAAGACCGTGAGGGGAACGTGGATGGAGTTTTATATGCTCTATAAACCTGAGTCTATAAGGAATATTGGTTACACTTTATTTTAAGGTGTCCTTGTTACAGTGTAATTATACATTTAAGTACTGAGTAACATTAACTACATGTACTTACTATATGGTTAGGTTTAGGATTAGGGTTTGGTTTAGGGTTACTTGCATGTAATTATGCATAGTTTATTGTTATTATAATAGTAAGTACATCTTAAAGGGGAAATCGGATGCACATTTTCCACAAGTTGATATGATTCTTTAGAGTCTTAATGAAAAGTCTATAACATACTTTGGTTAAAATTTCTCAATGGTAGTGTAAAAAACACCTTTTTACTCTGTCAAAATCTGCTCTGTTTTCATCAAGCCGTTTTTTTAGTCCATGTTGCTTTAAATGCTAATGAGCTCTGCTGACCCCGCCCCTCTCTTCCGTGGGGTGACGAGCAGTACTGTTTACTTTAGCCGCGAAACTTGCTAACTAGCTCATTATTAAGAAAGGCAATTTGCAAAGATTCATAAAAAAAAGTTATACTCACTTCTTCTGTAGATAAATCTGGATCACGAATGATTCGCGCGAACATAGACGCATTTATGTAGATCGGGGATCGGCACATTCACTTCAAAACGAAAATAACGTTAATCCTCTGTGTCTTCAGCAGCTCAGATGTCGGGAGTAAATGACAACTGCTTTATTCATTATTACATCCAACAATAAAACAACTCAATCACTTAATCTGAGGCATATCTTCCCCTGCACCGGAGGCGGAGCTCTCAGCTCACTCAGGGGGGCGGGGCTAAGGTAAGACGGCCTGTCAATCAACTATCGTGGGAGGGGCCTGTACAGAACTACATCATTCTGACAACGGCCTGATTTGAGAAAGAGGATTTTAAAATAGGGATTTAAATATAACACTTGGTGGATTTTTATCATTATAGGATGGATGTGTACACACACTTCCAACACACAGTTATATTCAAACAACTTGAAAAGTGAATTTTACATCCGATGACCTCTTTAAAATAAAGTGTTACCGGGATATTCTGTGTTCAGTAGAAGTAAAGCCACGTTGGTTACCACAAAAACGGTTTAGACACTTTTCTCCTTTAATAAAAAAACAAAGTTGAAGTAAAACATTGTTTAAAAAATTTGGATACACTTTATTTTAAGGTGTCCTTGTTACAGTGTAATTATACATTTAAGTACTGAGTAGCAATTATTAATGGCATGTACTTACTATATGGTTAGGATTAGGTTTTGGTTTATTATTACTTGCATGTAATTATGCATAATTAATTGTTATTATAATAGTAAGTACATGTAACATATATAACAAGGACACCTAAAATACTAGTAAATCACACATATGAAGCGGAACAACTGTTTTCAACATTGATAATAATCAGAAATGTTTCTTGAGCAGCATATTATTATGATTTCTGAAGATCATGTGACACTGAAGACTGCAGTAATGATGCTGAAAATACAGCTTTGATCACAGAAATAAATTACAGCTTAACTTATATTCACATAGAAAACAACTAGTTTAAATTATAATAATATTTCACAATATTGCAGCTTTTACTGTAATTTTGATTACATTATGCAGCCTTGGTGAGCATAAGTCAATCTTACAGACCCCATCCTTTTATACATAATACATTTTAATGTGGGATGGGCAATGAAGCTTCTTAACTTAACTTAACTTTGGTTAAACTTAAAAACGTTAAACCTTTGGGTAACACTTTCTATGAAGCCCGTATTTATAATACATTATAAAGATTTTCTTAAGGCATTATAATGAATGCATAATGGATTATAGATAACTTTATAATATGTTGTAACATCTCATGAATATTCATAAGAGCAGTTTTAATGTATTATAATAGTTACTTATTAGTGGTTATAGCTTTTAAGAGTATGATGATTTATAACACACAATGAACACGATCCATCTTAAGTTACAATGGATTATAGTCTATTTCTCGTAGTTATAATGTATTATAAGTCTCATATCTTGCCACGTTACTTATGTCACTTTACTTAAAGCAGACAATAACCACTTATAAGTAATAATATTTTTTTTTCTCAAAAGCAGATGAATGTGTAATATGACACATTTGCTTTGATGATTTAAAAAAATATATATATATATATATAATATCAGATTGATTATTTTGATGGCACCCTTTAGACAGCTGTTGATAAGTAACTCTGCGACTACATGTCAACTAGCAGTTATGAGAGTATTAGTAGTGTGTCTGCTGAATATACTGTATGCTAACACTGTATTTTGATGGTTCCTCAATAGACAAACTGAGTATAGGATACTTTGCAAGTATGTGAACATTCTACCTACCCTACCTGAGTCTACTAATACAATTAGTTATATATAAACATTGCACTCAAGAGATGTAGTAAGATACTGTGCAGATCTTGAATAAACAATGTCAAGCTATGATATAAATTAAGTAGATTTAATATGGTGTTCATTGTGTGTTATAAATAATCATACTCTTAAAGTTATAACCACAAATACGTAATAATGTATTATAATTGTTGTTATGATTATTAACACATTATAAGGTTTTTTATAATGCATCATGCATTCATTATAATGCCTTAAGAATACCCTTTTAATGTATTATAAATTCGGGCTTCATAGAAAGTGTTACCAAACTTTTTTGTATAAAGCTTGTTTTTCACGCAAATTAATTTGAGATCAAACAACAATTGTCAGACCCCTGCAGCGCCCGTTGAAAACCCCTGCCCTGTTCTATTAATGCTCACCAAGAAAATGGAGAAATAATCACTTTTTAAAGCAGCTCATTCTTCAAGTGCTCTGAATGTCAGGTTTGGATTAAGAAGAAGATCATTTCAAACAGCACATTAGTGAGAGCAGCAGGAGTCACTAACGAGCTCTACCCGTCATTAAGAGACTCACAACTCATCCAGAGAAGTGAAGAGGAGCGGAGCTAAAAACCACCAAACTAACACAACAAAACAGAAGAAAAAGTGGCCTGTTAAAGAAACTGTTACCCCCCCCCCACACACACACACATAGACACACACAGACACAGACACACACACACACACACACACACACACAGACACACACACACACACACACACACACACACACACACAGACACAGACACACACACACACACACACACACACACACACACAGACACACGCACACACAGACACAGACACAGACACACACACACACACACACACACAGACACACACACACGCACACGCACACACAGACACAGACACACACACACACACACACACACACACACACACACACACACACACACACACAGACACACACACACACACACACACACAGACACAGACACACACACACACACGTTTGTTTCTTTGAATTGTGGGGATTTTCCATAGACCATTTCCATTTTCCATAGACTTCTATTACTTTTATACTGACCAAAGGATATTTTCTATCCCCCAATCCTAAACCTACCCCTTACAGAAAACCTGTTTGCATTCTTACACTTTCACATAAACATCATTTACTATTTTTTCCCCCCTCGTGGAGACCGCAGGAGTTTTGCCCACAATGTCAAAACGCTCAGGTTTTTCTATCCTTGTGGAGACATTTGGTCCCCACAATGTAGCGTAAACAAGTACACACACACACACACACACACACACACACACACTTTGATGCTATCTCCTTAACAGTTTAAAATGAGCACAAACAGCACATTAATGTTTTTATCACCCCATATTCATATGAATGAATGGATTATAAAATAAGAAGCAGGGGCTTGTGTGAGCTGAACATAGACTGATAATGTGATGAATGGACTAGATGGCATTTTCAAGGGTAACATGAGGTCACAGCAGACCCAGAGCCTCCAGTTTCTCCAGTCTGTCGTTCCAGTGCTCCAGTGTCCCTCTGCAGAGCATCTCTCTCTCTCTCTCTCTCTCTCTCTCTCTCCCCCTCACCACTTCACCAGCCTCCTCCCCAGTGGTTACCATGACAACAGCAGCACTGCACCATTCATGGACTGTAGCTGTAGACTCTCTCTCTCTCTCTCTCTCTCATTCTCTCTGGATTCTCCGTGTGGAAGGAAGACGAGCTGCCAGGCTTCTTCTGGAAAGCGACTCCGCTTTAAGGTTTACCCAAGGAATCCTTCCTCCCTAACGCGCTTCCCCTGAGCCGTCTTCACGATCCCACCCTCGCTGTTCCGCGTGGATGAGCTGGCCGTCGGTGAGAGGATCGCAGGGGCTGTGTGTGTCCGTGGACGGAGAGGGAGGACAGATCTACACCCGCCTGCCAGCCCAATGCGGGGTTTGGGTTGAGCATGGTGAGCGCCGGCCGAACCCCACCCTCCACTCATCTCCTTACCTAACCTCACTCTCTCTCCTCCTACACGCACACAACCGCTCTCTACCTGAGACGCTGAAGAAATGGATGGGTGCCGCCGGAGTATGGTATGTTGATGTTGGATGGCTTTAATCTGAAGGATGCGATGTTGTCTAGACGAGGCTGGTTTGAGTGGGACCTGTGGGAGGTGGAGTGTGCTGCAATGTTCTCAGCTTTCTTCAGCTTCAGTCTTTGACCCTTCGGCGTCCACCATTTCGAGGGCCGTTACGTGATTTGTTAGCTGAATCGCACCCAGGCGGCTTTGGTTTGCGTGTGTTTGGAAAGTCTCAAGAGGCTGCTCTGTTGCTGATGATTAACGCACATTCGGTGCAATTTTTAACGCAATTGTTGCATGTTACAGAGTCACTTGTGCTAAATATGGATGTTTATTACTATACAATCAGTTTCCAAGGTCATGGCAGAGTTTCTGTGTAATGCTTGTAGGGTGTGCCTCAGGGCTCGAGAAAGACACCATTGTGCCCTTTGAAGTACACTTATGTGCAGGTGTCTCTAGTCCTTGTTTTTAAAGTGAGCCAAATGTAAATTCTGTCATCGTCTATTCACCCTCGTGTCATTTTAAACACTTGAAGTGAAGAACAAACTTTAGAACACAAAAGGAGATGTTTCGCAGAAGGTTCAAGCTGCTCGTTTCCATGCAATTAAAGTGAATGTTGATTTATACTGTTCTGAATTTCCATTATCATCCATATGCAACCAATATTTGGTAACACTTTAGTATAGGGACTAATTCTCTCTAGTTGCTTATAAGCATGCCTATTATTAACATATTGTTTATTAGTATTCATAAAGCAATTGGAACCCATTGACTTTCATTGTATTGAAAAAGAAAAACAAACACACACACACACACACACACACACACACTCAAGCTCACACACACACACACACACACACACACACACACACACACACACACACACACACACACACACTCAAGCTCACACACACACACACACACACACACACACACACACACACACACACACACACACACACACAATTAACATATTGTTTATTAGTACTCATAAAGCACATATTCTGCAGGACAATATACCTTAACTTAATACTACCTTACTAACTATTAATAAGCAGCAAATTAGGTTATTGAAGTTTGTTGAGTTTATTGAATCAAAAGTCATAGTTAATGCTTTGTTAATAGCGAGAATTGGACCTTAAAATAAACTGACCCGATATTCAATAAAAACATTCTCACACACTTGTTTTCAGGTTCTCTCAGCTGTTGTTCAAAGTAATACTATACTATATTAATGCCTTATTCTACATCCCTAATCCCAAACTTAACAACTACCTTACTAACTATTAATAAGCAGCAAATTATGAATATATATGACATTACATATGACATATACAGTAATTTTAGACGGATGTAGACTTCACATACAAACCTCTGGAACATACAAATGTAAAAAATTACATTGTTGCAGCACAACAAATAACTAACAATAATTACAAAACAGACAGCAAAACAGTAATACTGTAAAAGTAAGCGCATTATGTATTCATGCTGCAGTGCATGCTGGGAGCTCACAAACCCTTAACGTTTCAGCAATGTTGTTCAGTTTGTTTATTAACACAGTTGTGTTTGACTGGTTTGGGACAGAATCTGTTGGTCTTTTATGTAGTTTCAAGTAATGCATATTTTTTTTGTTATAGTATTTTAA
The DNA here is from genome assembly GCA_023376895.1 of Aspiorhynchus laticeps. NCBI lineage: Eukaryota > Metazoa > Chordata > Actinopteri > Cypriniformes > Cyprinidae > Aspiorhynchus > Aspiorhynchus laticeps. The sequence continues at coordinate 37,425,872 of CM041809.1, read as the reverse complement.
GCATTTCTTATGTTTAATGGAGAATTTAAGAGTGAATGGTTGAATAGAAAGGTTTTTTCCAGCTATATTGAGATGAATATTCGCAGCGTATATTTGTTCTGTGTGGCATAACTGGTGTAGTACTAAATGTTCAGATTTGGAAGCGTCTCCTCTCTTTCTCTGCCCCCTCTTTTACCTTTTGAATATCTCTGGGTCTGAAATGTTCAGCATTGCTGGCGTTTAGCAGAAGTTGCTCAGGCAATGTGTTAACACAGTCAGTAGGAGGCTGGCGTCCAATGTTTTCAGTCACGTTTAGCTCAAATAACACAGAAGCTCTTTTCCAAAACCTACCGAGCTGTCTCGCTGCCTGCTGCCTACATAGACAGCTTCCTTCTAAGACAGCATCATTCAGTTTAAATGCTTTACATAGAAAACGCAGTGCATATAGAATATTCCAAATCATGTAGAGCAGTGCTTCTCAAACTTTTTATACCAAGTACCACCTCATAAAATATTTGGCTCTGAAAGTACCACCATAATGACCAACATTAATATACAGCAGCGTAGTAGGCCTAACTATTCAGCTACGACTCAAAAGTTCAAAAACGACGCAGTTTTATTCCTAATAAGAATATTTGGTAACACTTTAGAATAGAATAACTACGACTTTTCTCTCAATAAATTCCTAATTTGCTGCTTATTAATAGTTAGTAAGGTAGTTGTTAAGTTTAGGATTAGTGATGTAGAATACGCCATTAATATGTGCTTAATTACTAATTAATTACTATTCTAGTAATATGCATGCTAATAATAAGCAACTAGTTAAGAGACCCTAAAATAAAGTGTTACTGAATATTTATTGTTGTCAGCCACTTTAACATTTTTAATACACAGTTTGAACACTAACACGGCACTGTGCTTACATACAGGTAAATAAAAAACTTAAATAATTATTAAATTAAAATGTGTTGTCCCTAAAAGTTAAATAAAAACTACTTAAATGTAAAAAAAAAACAATAAAGATTAAATTCAAATGTATTGTTTTAACATTAATTTATATTTCATTTTGTGATTCCTCTGCGTACCACACTTTGAGAACCGCTGATGTAGAGTGTTCTAAATGATACGTTCTTGATTTGGAACACTATACATGACCCACACTGTCTATGTAGAGTACACTAAATTATAAGTGCTTGATGTGGAACACTCTTCACAAACAGTGAATAGAAAGTATAGTGTTCCAAATCATGTAGAGTGTTCTAAATTATAATTGCTTTATTTGGAACACTCTACATAGTCAGTGTAGGGCATGTATAGTGTTCCAAATCATGTAGAGTGTTCTAAATTATTAGTGCATGATTTGGAACACTCTACATAGAGCGCATAGTGCATGTATAGTGTTCCAAATCATATAGAGTGTTCTAAAGGACAAGTGCTTGATTTGGAACACTCTACATAGAGCGCATAGTGCATGTATAGTGTTCCAAATCATATAGAGTGTTCTAAAGGACAAGTGCTTGATTTGGAACACACTATATAGTCAGTGTTGGGCATGTATAGTGTTCCAAATCATGTAGAGTGTTCTAAAGGACAAGTGCTTGATTTGGAACACACTATATAGTCAGTGTAGGGCATGAATAGTGTTCCAAATCATGTAGAGTGTTCTAAATTATAATTGCTTTATTTGGAACACACTATATAGTCAGTGTAGGGCATGTATAGTGTTCCAAATCATGTAGAGTGTTCTAAATTATTAGTGCCTGATTTGGAACACTCTACATAGAGCGCGTAGTGCATGCATAGTGTTCCAAATCATGTAGAGTGTTCTAAATTATAATTGCTTTATTTGGAACACACTATATAGTCAGTGTAGGGCATGTATAGTGTTATAAATCATATAGAGTGTTCTGAATTACAGGTTCTTGGTTTAAAATGCTCTGTCTACATAGACAGCATAGTGTATGTAGAGTGCTCTAAATTATAAGTGCTTGATGTGGAACACTCTTCACAAACAGCGAATAGAAAGTATAGTGTTTCAAATCACATAGAGTGTTCAAAATAATATGTTACTGATTTGAAACGCTCTACCTAGACTGCATAGTGGATTTAGAAGGTTTTGACTGCTCTACATAGACGGTGTGGTGTATGTAACTGATTCCAAGTCATATAGAGTGCTCTGAATTATACGTTATTGATTTGGAACACACTACATAAACGGCATAGTGCATGTATAGTGTTCCAAATCATGTGTAGTGTTCTAAATTATAATTGCATGATTTGGAACACACTATATAGTCAGTGTAGGGCATGCAGAATGTTCTAAATTATTACTGCCTGATTTGGAACACTCTATATAGACAGCATAGTGCATGTATAGTGTTCCAAATCATGTGTAGTGTTCTAAATTATCATTTCTTGATTTGAACACTCTATATAGATAGCATAGTGCATGTAGAATGTTCCAAATCATATAGTGCATTCTAAATTACACGTTCTTGATTTGGAACGCTCTACATAGACAGTGTAGCGCATGTAGAGGTGCAAAATCACATAAAGTGTTCTGAATAAGTAATAATGGGTAATTTGGATCACTCTACATAGACAGCAACTCCACACACAGCACAGGTAGTGCTCTGCATGAGAGACTCAGTTGAGTTTATCCACTTTAATATTGAATGAATTATAGGTTTATACTAATTTTATAGCAGTTTTCACAGAGCTTGTTGCAGTGCATTATGGGATTGGCTTCCCTGTGAAGAATACATTCATTGCTCTCTTACAATTTGGCTAAAACAAGATCTCTCAGCATCATTAAGATCAGCTTTCACGTCGGGAGCGCTTAAAATGCCTCCGTAGGCAGCTCACAAGGGTTTGGAACAGAGAAAGAGAGAGCCGAGCATTAAAAAGCTTCCCCGAAAACAGACGGAGAGAAATGGAGATGGAGAAGGTGGGAGAAATGGACTGAAAAGAGAGACTGAGTGGGAGCAAGAGAAGGACAGAGAGAGAGAGAGAGAGAGGGAGAATTCTGCAGTGTGCCATTAATAGTCTCGATAATGATTTGCTTACAAAACAGAGCCGTGGGATTAACAGTGTTGGATCTTTCCCCACATGCCTTCCACTGGCCAGCATATGTGTGCGTTTACATACGCAGATAGATCATAAATGTACTTCTATATACTGTAGATGGATTTGAGTGATGCCGATGCCAGTATGGATATCCAGAGAGCATGGTGGCTGATGAAATTTAATAATAGCATATGCAATGTACACATAAATGAATTTAAATAAGCACTTATCTTACTTATACTCAAAACTCGCTAAAATAGTGCGCTGTAAATTTACACAGCTCTCAATAAAGTTTGGAAGTGACCCAACACCCATTTTTTTGATGTTGTAATGATCACAAATGTCCTTTATTTAAAGGAATTAAAGAAGGATTTAAAGAGATTTAAAAAGGAAAACAGTACAATAACTATAATGTATAGGAATAGGAAAAAAGTGCTTGCAAAACTCCAAAAATATACTATTCACTGCAATTTCCAAACACTAGTCTCAGTAAAACACTAACAACTTTTCACTCAGCTCTTGGCACAGTACTATGTTATGACCTCAAAACACTTAATGCGTGATTTTTTTATGTTTGCATCTCGTAAGCAGCTCCATATGTTTGTCTTTTCTGATGTAGTAAACTTGCTCAGTAGCGCACCCGGTACAGCATTGAACCTGCGATATAAAGAGCTCGAGTGCAAGTTCTGTGAAACACGAGTCACAATAGAAGAGCTTAAAGACTTTATAAACAAGATAAAATAGCATGTTTGCTTCAGAAAATGTTTTTATCTCACATTTGCTGTCGTTAACACTATCACTAGGGTTTAGCATAGTGGCTCATGTTCTTATCAAACATAATAGAGATATTTAATTTCCAAATTGCCACTGTACGTACAGCAAAACTCTTAATAAACAGGTTCACATTTCAATTTGAAAGTGCCATTAAATATGCAAGAAGCATTGTAATATCTTTTTGCATGAATGTCACCGTGCACACAATTTTCTAATGATACTGAGTTAAAAGTAATGCATTTAAACACGTGCAATTATTTGCAAATTATATTTTTATTTAAAAATATGCATGCAATCATTCTTAATCATATGCCATATATGCTAAAAAGGGCATATTAGTTTCTTATCTCACTGCATTCAATTATGAAATGCATTACATGAATCATGTAAATTACAGTATAAATGCTGTTTCAATTCAAAACCGTTATATTTGAAGTTGAATACCTTTTTTTTTTAATACAGCACTGGATATTATCATTGTGATTGATTTAACATTTCTATCACAAAATAGTTTTTAAACATTCAATGTTTAGCTTCCTCATGGAAGTTTCCACAACTTAATACATTTTTTTAAAAGTAATTGTGGCTTTTTGTTATCTCACAATTCTGACTTTCTTTCTTGCAACTGAGTTTACATCTCATAATTTTTTTCTCATAACTTTTTTTTTTCTCAGAATTGCATAATATAATCTTGCAATTCTGACTTTTTTCTCAGAATTGTGAGATATAAACTCGCAATTGTGAGTTATAAAGTCAGAATTGCAAGATATGATCTTGCAATTGTGAAAAAACAAATTTATATCTCGCAAATCTCACTTTATTTTTCCGAATTGTGAGAAAAAACTGCGATTGGTGACATTTGTGCAAAATATTACAATGCTTCTTGCATATTTCACAACACTTTCAAATTGAATGTGAACCTGTCACTGTTTTATTACTGTACACTGGTTTCTGTGCATACCGCGGCAGTCTGGAAATTAAAGTGCCACTATTATGAGTTATGAAAGTTCATATTTTGGTTTTGGGAGTCTCCAACAACAGGTTGACATGCATGCAAGGTCAAAAAACACTTATAATATTCATTTATTTTTACCTTACTTGCTCAACGGCTCCCAAACGATTCTCTCAATGATTCACTTTTCCAAACGTTGCGTGACGCTAATCTGCTCTGATTGGTGGATTGGTCTCATCTCATCTCTCCTGTAACGCCTGATAAAGCAGTGTTTGTGAGGGCAGCTGCTTTGTGTACAGCGTTACCGGGGAAACCGCTCCAAAAGCGCCACCTAGTGGCCAAGAATGAATCTGCATTTTCATTCAGACCAACAAGTGGGCGCCAATATGTTTCATGTTGACGTCAAACAGGGATTGGTTTTAAAAACGACTCGTTTCAATGATTCAGAGTCGACTCTTTCTTTTGAGAGACGATAACTTTATACACGGAGCACTTTCAGATTTAAAACTCTGCAGGATGTTTTCATTCACTTTCACTGCATGAAAGATCATTTTCTAAAATCCATAATAGCGGCACTTTAAATGTGTGATGAGTGAAAATATGAAAAAACTGTAACTTCTCAAAATGTCCATGTTGTAACATCACTGAGAGCGGTGTGTAATGGAGTGCAGGTTGTTTCTTTCTCCTCGAGTGCTTCCGTGTCAGCATCCGTCCATTTCCTCGGATCATTTATAATGTTCTCACTCGGTGAGTGTCCTCTCACGGCTATTACTTGTGCTTTGCTTCACTATACATTACAATGAAGATCTGCATGCCAGCATGTCTGATTAGCCACATTACCGATCCTCACCTCCTCAGTTCCTCCATGTTACTCAGTAATAGTGCTTGTGTTTACAGAGAGACACAGTTACAAACAGTGCCACTAGCTGGGTTTCCATCACCCTGTTTTAATGCACATTTTGAAGTGAGAAACGAGTGATGGAAACGCCACATTTAGAATAAAAATCCCTTAATTCGCACAAAAGTTTTTACGCTCGCTTGAGGTGGTTTTTGACTTGTGAGGAAAAGGGTTAATGTGGATAATGCGGATTCAAACTTATGTGCCCTCCAGAAGCTTGCGTTCTGCAAGTGAACGACGTCTTGTGGTGCCATCCCAAAGAGGTACCAAATCACTCTCACGGACCTTTTCCTGGACTGTGTCCAGCTGGTGGATGACCTCCCGATCTCAATTCCAACAGCTGAGTCTTTAGCCATTTTCAAAAAACATCTAAAGACATCTTTTTCGCCAGCACCTGACTAACTAATACTAACACTTACCTATTCTATTTAATAAAAACATCCTAGCTACGTGTACTGTGCTAGACTAACTGAGACTTGTCATGGCACTTGTATACTGTTGCTCTCTCGATGGTCTGATTGCTTCTATTGTTCTCCTGATTTGTACGTCGCTTTGGATAAAAGCATCTGCTAAATTATTAAATGTAAATGTAAATAATGGGAGATGGAAATGCATTTTGCGAATAAATTCCTCCAAGTGCATCACTGTAAAAAAAATCCGTAAAATTTACGGTAAAAAACTGGCTGTTGTTGCCAGAATTCTACCGTAAAAAATACAGTAACAACATTTTAGGTTTTACGGGTTTAACTTAAATTTACAGTTAAATACCGTAATTTCATTAACTGATATAATGTTAATATACCAATCTATTGAAGTACTGAAATCTGTATCTTTGTAATACACTGATAACCACCAAAAGCAGGAGCTGATGAGAGTCACATGATGAACCAAAGCAGCTTTTAAATAATAACATATATAGAAGAAGCACAGCGTCATTCACACAAACACTGATCGCCATCATGATGATCTCAATAAACTGAAATATGCAATAAACATTAATTTAACAACATTAGATGTAACATACAACCCTAATAAACATAACTGATAAGAAAAAGCTAAGAAGAAACATCGTTATTTCAAAGAAAAAACATCAAATTCAAACTAAATTTGAAATGCAATGCAACTCTGGGAACGTCAGTTTACGGTTTATACAGGAACTTACCGTTAACCATTTAACAGGTGTTTACTGTAGCATTCTCACAGTTTTTTGCCATTAAAATCACAGACATTTTTTACAGTGCTTTAAAAAGTAATGTGAGTTTGCGCTATGAGACGGAATAACTTGTCTAGCATCGGATCGATCTCGTTCCACAGCATCTGAAATATTGTTTTGGTCGCCTAAGCAAAGTCTGTCATCAAAGTATGTCTGTATAGTTATCTTAAACACGACTGTGTTCACAAACATCAGCATCCACCTCCGAAAGAAACGACAGCATTTATTGTGTCTCGTCTGCTCGCTCTGAGTCATTTATTGTATATGAAAATTATTATTTTCAGTAGCTTATCCGAGTTTTCTATAGTCTGTTTAGTGCTAGTTTATCAGAAAGTGATGATTTTGTTCTCTTTGACTCGTTGGATGGAAACGGTGCTCGATTTAATGTGATATTCCAATTTTGCGCATAAGTTAAATTCACAACTTTGCTACTTGATACACTGTAGGTTACGTTTTTAGTCAGAGTTTTTATGATCACTGTACATTTGAGCAGCCAAAACATTGAGTTTTAGTTCTTCAGTTTAAGTTTATTATCTTTGAAGCAAACCAGCCAGCTCTGAAGTGAATCACAACATTACAAACTCTGATTTAAAGCAATAAAATATTTGAAAATCAGACAAAAACAAAGCTGCATGAACTTTAATGAGGGAACGACCTACAATGCCATGATGAAGCATTGTGAATGACATAATTAAATTACAAATGACTGAGAAATATAAAACTGTTGATTTGAAGATGTTGGTTGTGTGTATAGAAACAACATATTTCACGTTCATCGCAAAGTATGCATGTTTATACCAATATTTAATAGTTTGATGTTGTAGGGAGATTCACTTTGTAGCAGAGTGGGCGGGGTTTCCGTGCTTTGACTCTCTGATTGGTGGAGACTTTGTTGCAGAATCATGGGTAATGTAGTTTTCACTGATTATTTAAAAAAGTAAGGTGAAATAATTTGGACCGACATATATCATCATCGATTAACAACCTCGTAGCTCATAACAGGTTTATATGTTATCATTCACAATTGAATGAATGCTTAAATCTCATTGGTTTAAAATCCTGCTCCACATATTCATCAAATAGGTAAATATATATGCATCAAATATATTCTTATGGGCTGTGAATGTGTTGCATTACAGCTTCCCAGAAGACATATATATATATATATTCCACATATATTTGGCCACAATCTGATTAGCATTTACTAATTTTCCAGAAGTCAATATTCTAT
>CM041809.1:37405259-37412759 GCA_023376895.1 Aspiorhynchus laticeps | reverse complement strand
TATTTTTGTGGAAACCGTGATGCATTTTATTTTTCAGGATTCACAGATGAATAGAAAGTTCAAAAGAACAGCATTTATTTGAAATAGAAATCTTCTGTAACATTATTAATGTCTTTGATCAATTTGATCAATTGTGTGTGTGTGTGTGTGTGAGTGTGTGTGTGTGTGTGTGTGTGTGTGTGAGTGTGTGAGTGTGTGTGAGAGAGTGTGTGTGTGTGTGTGTGTGTGTGTGTGTGTGTGTGAGTGTGTGTGTGTGTGAGTGTGTGTGTGAGTGTGTGTGTGTGTGTGTGTGTGTGTGAGTGTGTGTGTGAGTGTGTGTGAGTGTGTGTGTGTGTGTGTGTGTGTGTGTGAGTGTGTGTGAGTGTGTGTGTGTGAGTGTGTGTGTGTGAGTGTGTGTGTGTGTGTGTGTTTGTGTGTGAGAGAGTGTGTGTGTCTGTGTCTGCGTCTGCGTCTGTGTCTGTGTGTGTGTGTGTCTGTATTTCTGACACATTTTATATTGACACTTTCATTATATGCATATAATATATTTTTATATAACATGCATTGCCTCAAATGACTTGCACAACAACAGAAAAAAACAACAACCCATTTTTTTGTATGAACTTGTGCTTAAATATATTCTTGCAGTATATCTTCACAGCTGGATTTTCTGACACACTGTAAACTGTAGTGTGTAGATTAATTTCTAACTTTTGATGTGATGACTCTAAGCTGGTTTAAATCAGCTCAGTCTCTTTGCTTCAGATCCTTTTCTGATAATTGCAATAGCACAAAGCAGTGACGCGATTACAAACCAATGCATGATTAATATTCTCTCAGCTCTGACTATATTGCAAATGCTGCATATTTCACTTCAGGATTCGTGATTGACAGAGATGCACATGAATGACTGGGTTTGTGTTGTTTGAGAAGCATCGGTGTTCTGGGAGTTTGTGTGTTGAGGACTGACAGGAATGTAAAACTCTCATTGAATCATCACAAACATCTATTTCTCCAGCATATGCACTCACACACACACACACTCACACACACACACACACACACACACAGTTGTTTATCTCTCAGAGATGCAGCAGATGTTAGATTATTAGATAATTTTTTTTATTTGTCACATACACGATTATATAGAGAGTATATAACCAGTAGTGAAATGTATTCTCTGCATTTAACCCATCCTAAGTGAACACACCCCCGGAGCAGCGGGCACATGTTACAGCGCCCGGGGAGCAGTTGGGGGGTTCGGTGTCTTGCTCAAGGACACCTCAGTCGTGGTATTGAAGGAGGATACTCCCCCCCACCAACAATCCCTGCCGGACCTGAGATTCGAACCCACAACCTTCCGCTTACAAGTCCAACTCGCTATCCATTAGGCCACGACTGGCCCCTTGATTATTTTATTTTTTATTTTTATTTTTTTTATTTAAGAACACATGTTGTATCTGAAGGATTCAGCTCTGCTGAAACCCGTCCACGATTTGCTTTGTTAGGAGTCATACAATGCCCTGTGTGTTCTCCTCTCAAGTGTGTGTTTTTTATCTTGCATTAACCTGAAGCACACAAAACACACATAATTGTTTCTCATGACAGTGATCCGCACTCTGAAGAGCATTAGATTCATGAATTTATGCAACTTGTCAGAGTTCACAGTGATCAGAAAAATAAGACGATTTATATTGCATAAGGAAATTGCGCTTTTTTATAATGCGGTATGACATTTATTAACTCGCAAAGCTTGTAAAGTAAAATGTGTTTAGTGTAACAATAACAAATGCCATCATACAGTGCTGTTTGGACATTGTTTTACTGTGTTAATCATCCAGAACCATATGCACTGATTTTACAAATATCAACAAGCTGATAATTACTTAAAATTTACAATTGCAGTTCTCTCTATTAGCTAACTATGACTCTTGCATCAATAAACTCCTAATTTGCTGCTTATTAAGAGATCTGATATGCTCATGCAGAATAAGGCATTAATATATGCTTTATAAGTACTAATAAACAGCTAATATACTAGTAATATGCATGCTAATAAGCTAATAGTTAATAGTGAGAAGTGGTCCCTAAACTAAAGTGTTACCAAAATTGTATACTGTGCCAAATTGAAAAAACAAAAAACAAACAAACTATGATTTTTAATGCTAAACATTTGATGTTTAGTGTGAGAAACACTAGTACATTTAACAAAATTATTTTTAAAGATGAACTTTAAATGAATGGTAGGTGATTGAAAAGGTAATATAAATCTAAAAATAGAGGAAGTAAACATGCATAATTAAGTAAAGTGAATGGGTGCCGTCAGAATGAGAGCTGATAAAAACATCACAATAATCCACACCACTCCAGTCCATCAGTTAACATCCGGAGAAGACAAAAGATGAAACAAATCCAGCATTAAGATGATTTTAATGTCTAAAATATGAGTCCATAATCCATAATAACTCTTCCTCCAGTGAAAAAGTGCATCTGCTGTTGTCTCTCATCAAAATCCAGCCACATATTTGTTTAGAGCTGTTTTGGTATCTGATGCAGATTTCTCTCCTGATTCAGACCAGAACACTTTTTCACTGAAGGAAGAGTTATTATGGATTATGAACTCATATTTTAGACATTAAAATCATCTTAATGCTGGATTTGTTTCAGCTTTTGTCTTCTCCAGATGTTAACTGATGGACTGGAGTGCTGTGGATTATTGTGATGTTTTTATCAGACTCTCATTCTGACGGCACCCATTCACTGCAGAGCATCTATTGCTGAGACACTGATGCAATCATTATATATCATATATCAGCTCTCATTCTGACCTCTTATTGTCCAATAAAACTTTTAAAAAGATCAAATTATGAATCAACTTTATCTCAGTAGATTTTTTTTCTTGTTTGAGGCAAAAATGTCACTATAAATGTAATTTAATTTATGCTTATAAACAAGCATATACTGTAAAAAAAAAAAATCCGTAAGATTTACAGTAAAAAACGGCAGCTGTGGTTGCCGGAATTCTACCGTAAAAAATACAGTAACAACATTTTAGGTTTTACGGGTTTAACTTAAATTTACAGTTAAATACAGTAATTTCATTAACTGATATAATGTTAATATACCAAGCTATTGAAGTACTGAAATCTGTATCTTTGTAATACACTGATAACCACCAAAAGCAGGAGCTGATGAGAGTCACATGATGAACCAAAGCAGCTTTTAAATAATAACATATATAGAAGAAGCACAGCATCATTCACACAAACACTGATCGCCATCATGATGATCTCAATAAACTGAAATATGCAATAAACATTAATTTAACAACATTAGATGTAACATACAACCCTAATAAACATAACTGATAAGAAAAAACTAAGAAGAAACATCGATATTTAAAAGAAAAAACATCAAATTCAAACTAAATTTGAAATGCAATGCAACTCTGGGAACGTCAGTTTACGGTTTATACAGTGCAACTATTTGCGAATGAATTAAAAATAAACCTGAATCCGAGAAATGTTTTCTGAAATGTATAATAGCCCATGATATTTTGCTTATCAAGTAAATAAATCTTGTTTAGCAGAAAACAAGGTTTGGTTGGGCGTCTGGTTACTGTAATGCTTGTGTTTGATTGATGTTCAGCATCAGTGAACGCATTCAGTATTTCATATCTTGCATATCAGCGTTCATAGCTCAGCATCACGTTCATAGATAGCATTCATGCACACCAGCTAAAAACAGCATTCATGCACGGAAACACAGCGAGCTGACACGCACCTTCAGTGGTTTGTTTCTCTTGTCTCTTGTGGTGTTTGAACACATCCGGTGAGGAACAGTGTCCTCATAAGGGCTGTATCCGCAGCTCCTGCTGTTGTTGAGGCATCTGTTAGTGTGTGTTCTGTGTGAATGCTTCACATTTTCACATTCAGCTGCTGCTGTGCATCTGAAGCTCTCGTGGAATGTGCTGAAGTCCCATTGCATCTGACACTAAACCAATATGTGACCCTGGAGCACAAAACCAGTCATAAGGGTCAATTTTTCGAAATTGAGATTGATTATTTAATGTATTTGAAATACATTTATATTATGCTAAATACACTACAAATACATTTTCATATTTATGTACTTAATGCAATGCCCTGCAATTGTACTTTTAGTGTACTAAACGGCAGTGTTGGGGTAACGCATTACAAGTAATGCCAGTTACGTAATATTACTTTTTTCAAGTAACTAGTAAAGTAACGCATTTTTAATTTACAAGAAAATATCTGAGTTACTTTTTTCCCATTTATTGACTGACAGTGCGCTGTGTGAACATGTTACTGTAGTTCTAGACTAAATGTGAATGTGCATTAATTCATCTCACTTGCAAAAAACAGATTCAGTATTCATCAAAATGAATTAAAACAGTGAAATGCAAACACAGAATATGACTCAAACCTGCAATAATTAAATATGTTAAATAACACAAATGCATCTAATCTAATTTTATTAACCAATGTATTCGCTGCTGATCTTTGATGATCCAGTTCAATCATACTAATAAGCAAAAATTACTTTAGATAAACTAACAATTGTGCTTCATTGTTTTTTATTGCTGAAGAGTGTTGAACTTCTCCTGCATGCTACTGTACAGACGTGAATTTACTTGAGGTTTATTCTTTACACTTTTTGGTGTGAAAGGGCTTTACATTTGCTATAAATAGAACTTTTTTTATGAAAAACAAACAATCAAGCCCTGCTCATATTTAAAAAGTAACGCAAAAGTAACGTAACACATTACTTTCCATAAAAAGTAACTAAGTAACGTAATTAGTTACTTTTTTAGGGAGTAACGCAACATTGTAATGCATTACTTTCCATAAAAAGTAACTAAGTATCGTAATTACTTACTTTTTTAGGGAGTAACGCAACATTGTAACGCATTACTTTTAAAAGTAACTAAGTAACGCAATTACTTACTTTTTTAGGGAGTAACGCAACATTGTAATGCATTACTTTCCATAAAAAGTAACTAAGTATCGTAATTACTTACTTTTTTAGGGAGTAACGCAACATTGTAACGCATTACTTTTAAAAGTAACTTTTCCCAACACTGGTCATTACAGAAAACCAATATGTGACCCTGAAGCACAAAACCAGTCATAAGGGTCAATTTTTCGACCCCTAGTGAAAAATAAATATACTTAAATGTATTTGAAGACATTATGTCATGCTAAATATACTACAAATACATTTTCATATTTATGTACTTAATACAATGCCCTGTAATTGTACTTTTAGTGTACTAAACTGCTATACTTAAAGTCTGCTAAATTGGAACAACTAATTTTGTGCTTAATGCACTTTATTTGTGCAGAAGTCCAATTAAAGACATATTTAGTATATTTGATTGTGCTAAAGTGGAACTATTGCAAGCATACTTTAGGTACACTTTAAATATTTTGCATTTAAAGGGCGATGTTATACAATCCTCATCAAAAGTGACATTAAATTACATTTTAGGCTTAGTAATAAGAAATGTGCATTGTGCACAAGTAATACTCCATAACAAGTAATAATCCGTAAGTCTCGAGTTATTTGTCAGTAAATATGTTAATAGATAAATGTATTTTAAATACATAACTTTTTTACTAGGGACATCATCTGAAAGTTGAATAAATTAATTTTCCATTGATGTATGGTTAGTTATGATCGGACAATATTTGGCTGAGATACAACTATTTGTAAATCTGGAATCTGAGGGTGCAAAAAAATCTAAATATTGAGAAAATCATCTTTAAAGTTGTTCAAATTAAGTTCTTAGCAATGCATATTACTAATCAAAAATTAAGTTTTGATATATTTACGGTAGGAAATTTACTAAATATCTTCATGGAACATGATCTTAATATCCTAATGATTTTTGGCATAAAAGAAAAATGTATAATTTTGATCCATACAATGTATTGTTGGTTATTGCTACAAATATACCTGTGTTACTTATGACTGCTTTTGTGCTGCAGGGACACATATTAATATGCTTAAATGTTTGCTAATGTCTCTTTGTGAAACAGAAGTGAACTTGCACTTGTAGTGTACTTCAGATCTTAAAAGTAGATTTTTGAGAAATAAAAAATCACTTTCATAAACCTTTCTTTAAGTACACTTTAAAAAAATGCACTTGTAAAAATATCAGATTAAAGTTTTATTTTGAAGTAGGCTACATTTTATATTATTGTTTTAATAATCTTTTGCCATGCTTTATTGCATCACACTTATTTTAATGTGTTGACTAACATATTAAAGCACATGTAAAATACTTGTTTATCATTTCAACTCTTGCATATATTTTGATATTATGTTTAAAAGTTAATATATTTAAAGGTACTTCGTTGCATTGGTGTGTAAATGCAAATATGTTTTAATACATGACATTCAAATTTCAATAGAAATGACTTTGAAGTATGTTTTAGTTTACCATAAATACCATTCATACACTCATAACCATATCTTAAAGTCAATAGAAGTAATTATGAAATTATATATAAAGATATACTTCAGTTCTACTTATAGCTTCAGCTAACTGCATTTAATATACATTTTTAGCTAAAATTATTTTTCATTTATTTGCAGTGTTGAACTTACATGCTTATGTTGTTCAATGTTTCATTCAGTTCACACTTACTGTAAGTATATTCTTTATAAAAAAAAATATTTGCATAGTTGTGTCAGACATCAAGACGATAATTATTTGAAAATATGAAATATAATTATTTGATATTATGTGAAAATTCAGGTTAAATTGACAATGAATACAACAAAAGAATCTCAAGACATGTTGTTTTATTTTATAATAATATAGTCATATTTCTTTAAAAATGGATAGTTCTGCTTCTGGATGCTGATTGGTCAATACTGTGTTATAGAAAGTGTTTAAAATATTTTGTTTCTAACTACTTGACAAATCACTTGTTCATTATTATCTATTGTGAAATGTTTATTATGAAGTGCTGCTGAGAAAATCTAGATTTTTAATACTCAGATTTTTGAGTTAATTTAATAAAACAAGATGTTTAAATGAAATTAGTTTGTGCAGCATACCTTATAATATTTGCATCTTATTGCTGTCAGGGTTCTGTCACTTCGGTCTAGTGTTATTCATGGTTTCGTGACACTCCCGTCATGTCCTGTTTTTATGTGAGTGCTCCGCTTCGAGTGTTCTCGAGCCGCGCGCTCTTTTGTCCACGTGTGTTGTGTTTTGTGTGGCACGCAGCTCGTGTATTTCATTGGCTGTGTGCTTTCATGTTGTCATGTCTTGTGTGAACACGCGGTTTATGAGTATTCTCATTAGCTGCGTGTTCGTGTCTTGTTTTGCACATGGCTGGTGATTTGTTTTGCTGGCCATGTGCTTGTGGTTTTGTTTTGTGTGAGCACATGGCTTTTGTCTTAGTTTTCTGTGTGCCATGTGCTCTCGTGTTAATTGTCTTGACCCCACCCATCTTGTTACCTGATTATTGGTTAATTTGCCCCACC
>CM041809.1:37395259-37397759 GCA_023376895.1 Aspiorhynchus laticeps | reverse complement strand
CTATTTATTTCAGATAAACGCTGATCTTTGGATCTTTCTATTCATCAAAGAATCCTGAAAAATGTACTCAACTGTTTAAAATATTGATGACAATAATAATAATAAATGCTTGAGCAGTAAATCAGCATATTATTATGATTTCTGAAGATCATGTGACACTGAAGACTGCAGTAATGATGCTGAAAATACAGCTTTGATCACAGAAATAAATTTCTACCTCACACCGTGATGTAGTGTGTGTCTGAGCTGGTGATGTAGCGCGGTGTGAGCTGGTGATGTAGCGCGGTGTGAGCTGGTGATGTAGAGCGGTGTGAGCTGGTGATGTAGAGCGGTGTGAGCTGGTGATGTAGAGCGGTGTGAGCTGGTGATGTAGAGCGGTGTGAGCTGGTGATGTAGAGCGGTGTGAGCTGGTGATGTAGTGTGTGTCTGAGCTGGTGATGTAGAGTGGTGTGAGCTGGTGATGTAGTGTGTGTCTGAGCTGGTGATGTAGAGTGGTGTGAGCTGGTGATGTAGCGCTGTCTGAGCTGGTGATGTAGAGCGGTGTGAGCTGGTGATGTAGCGCGGTGTGAGCTGGTGATGTAGCGCGGTGTGAGCTGGTGATGTAGAGCGGTGTGAGCTGGTGATGTAGCGCGGTGTGAGCTGGTGATGTAGAGCGGTGTGAGCCGGTGATGTAGAGCGGTGTGAGCTGGTGATGTAGAGCGGTGTGAGCTGGTGATGTAGAGCGGTGTGAGCTGGTGATGTAGAGCGGTGTGAGCTGGTGATGTAGCGTGGTGTGAGCTGGTGATGTAGCGTGGTGTGAGCTGGTGATGTAGAGCGGTGTGAGCTGGTGATGTAGAGCGGTGTGAGCTGGTGATGTAGCGTGGTGTGAGCTGGTGATGTAGCGTGGTGTGAGCTGGTGATGTAGAGCGGTGTGAGCTGGTGATGTAGCGCGGTGTGAACTGGTGATGTAGAGCGGTGTGAGCTGGTGATGTAGAGCGGTGTGAGCTGGAGATGTAGCGTGGTATGAGCTGGTGATGTAGAGCGGTGTGAGCTGGTGATGTAGCGCGGTGTGAGCTGGTGATGTAGAGCGGTGTGAACTGGTGATGTAGAGCGGTGTGAGCTGGTGATGTAGAGCGGTGTGAGCTGGTGATGTAGAGCGGTGTGAGCTGGTGATGTAGCGCGGTGTGAGCTGGTGATGTAGAGCGGTGTGAACTGGTGATGTAGAGCGGTGTGAGCTGGTGATGTAGAGCGGTGTGAGCTGGTGATGTAGAGCGGTGTGAGCTGGTGATGTAGAGCGGTGTGAGCTGGTGATGTAGCGCGGTGTGAGCTGGTGATGTAGAGCGGTGTGAGCTGGTGATGTAGCGCGGTGTGAGCTGGTGATGTAGCGCGGTGTGAGCTGGTGATGTAGCGCGGTGTGAGCTGGTGATGTAGCGCGGTGTGAGCTGGTGATGTAGCGCGGTGTGAGCTGGTGATGTAGAGCGGTGTGAGCTGGTGATGTAGCGCGGTGTGAGCTGGTGATGTAGCGTGGTGTGAGCTGGTGATGTAGAGCGGTGTGAGCTGGTGATGTAGAGCGGTGTGAGCTGGTGATGTAGCGCGGTGTGAGCTGGTGATGTAGTGCGGTGTGAGCTGGTGATGTAGCGTGGTGTGAGCTGGTGATGTAGCGCGGTGTGAGCTGGTGATGTAGCGTGGTGTGAGCTGGTGATGTAGCGCGGTGTGAGCTGGTGATGTAGCGTGGTGTGAGCTGGTGATGTAGCGCGGTGTGAGCTGGTGATGTAGAGCGGTGTGAGCTGGTGATGTAGCGCGGTGTGAGCTGGTGATGTAGCGTGGTGTGAGCTGGTGATGTAGAGCGGTGTGAGCTGGTGATGTAGCGCGGTGTGAGCTGGTGATGTAGCGTGGTGTGAGCTGGTGATGTAGCGCGGTGTGAGCTGGTGATGTAGAGCGGTGTGAGCTGGTGATGTAGCGCGGTGTGAGCTGGTGATGTAGCGCGGTGTGAGCTGGTGATGTAGCGCGGTGTGAGCTGGTGATGTAGAGCGGTGTGAGCTGGTGATGTAGCGCGGTGTGAGCTGGTGATGTAGAGCGGTGTGAGCTGGTGATGTAGAGCGGTGTGAACTGGTGATGTAGCGCGGTGTGAACTGGTGATGTAGCGCGGTGTGAGCTGGTGATGTAGCGCGGTGTGAGCTGGTGATGTAGCGCGGTGTGAGCTGGTGATGTAGAGCGGTGTGAGCTGGTGATGTAGCGCGGTGTGAGCTGGTGATGTAGAGCGGTGTGAGCTGGTGATGTAGAGCGGTGTGAGCTGGTGATGTAGCGCGGTGTGAACTGGTGATGTAGCGCGGTGTGAGCTGGTGATGTAGAGCGGTGTGAGCTGGTGATGTAGCGCGGTGTGAGCTGGTGATGTAGCGCGGTGTGAGCTGGTGATGTAGAGCGGTGTGAGCTGGTGATGTAGCGCGGTGTGAGCTGGTGATGTAGCGTGGTGTGAGCTGGTGATGTAGCGTGGTGTGAGCTGGTGATGTAGAGCGGTGTG
>CM041809.1:37387759-37390259 GCA_023376895.1 Aspiorhynchus laticeps | reverse complement strand
ATCGTTCTATCTATCAATCTATCTATCTGTCTATCTATCTATCGTTCTATCGTTCTATCTATCTATCTATCTATCTCTCTATCTATCTCTCTCTCTATCTATCTATCTATCTATCTATCTATCTATCTATCTATCTATCGATCTATCGTTCTATCGTTCTATCGTTCTATCTATCTAGTGATCATGACAATTAAGTAGTAATAATAATGTGAAAATAATATATAATAGAATAAAATAAGCTGACTTAAAATAGAAACATTTAAAGAAATATTTAATTTTTCAATATGAATTATATATGTATGAATATATATATATTATATATATATATATTTTTTTTTTTTTTTTTTTTTTTTTTTTTTACGTTATGTTATAATATCTTATATGGTCACATGTTCATGGGTAATTTGTACTGAAAAATAAAATGCTTCTTTAAATGTCATCTATTTTAAGTCTAGCTCATCTTCATCTTCATATTTTCAGGAGCGTGACAGGTGTTCTTGTGATTGCCGGCTGACCCTGGTGTCCAGGTTAATACACTCTGCTGTGTTCAGTCGGGTCAGAACAATCTCTCTCATCCGTCAAACTGACTCAGACGGGTCACGGGCCGCGTGTCTCAGCTCTGTGTTAACAGCAGATAAGAGGCGTCTAATAGCGGCGGTAATGACGAGTCTTGTCGCTCCCTGAAGTCAAAGCTAAATCTGTCTGATGATGTTGATATGTTTCTTATATAACGCAGCGCCTCTTCATTGCTGGCTGATCGTGTTATTGTCCAAGTAATCAGCATTGTTGTATTTATGAGAAGAAGCTCTTTTAGGAGAGAGAGAGAGAGAGAGCAGTGAGTTATGGTTATCTCAAAAATAAAGTGGCTCTTGAAAGGGCAAGTGATATAAAATATTATGTCTTAATGGAGAAAACGGCTGGTATTCATGCTTGTGATCAGGAAAAACCATACAAACCTGACTGAGATATTAAAGCTGTGCAGGTCGGCCTGGAAAATATACTGTGTCGTCTAAAGAGGAATTTTTCTGAGATGAATATCTACAGAATTAAGTTAACACACAAATGACAATTCTGTCATTATTTACTCATCGTCAGGACCTTTGTTCTGTGTAACACAAAAGATACATTTTTGGAGAATATTATGAATGCTCTTTTTATATAATCATCTGAATGAAGACTAAAGTTGTAAAGCTAAAAAAAAAAAAAAGAATAATAACAATAATAAAATACCATTAAGGTGATCCATATTTATGTTTTGTTATTTATTTGTCTGCATGTTTGTTTGTTTATTGTAGTTTTGGTATTCATTATTAATACATGAATACTGTATATATTTTCTTTGCTGTTGTTTTTTTAACATTTAAATAAAAAACATAAGGTGTTTTCGTAACATTTATTTATAATCATCCTGTCAATTCTTTTCATATAATAAATTAAATAAAAACTGAGGTTGTCGAGCTCAAAAATCACATAAAATCAGCTTAAGGATGGTCAATATGACTCGGCAGCATATTCCAAGATATTGCAAGGCTTATGACTTATTCACAGTTATTAATATCCCCCTCCACTGAAAGACAGCTTTATAGGTTGCATTTCAACCATTTATTTAAAATGTATTATTAATGTGGTATTTATTACTCATACGTATACTCTATTGTTTTTGTTGATGACTTATTTTAGTAGCCCATATGTCATATTATAATGTGTTTAGAACAGTCTGTAAAATATGCTGTTGATTTAAATGATCTAACGATCCTTTTTTTTTCTTTTGTTATACTGGAATATCTGCCGTTCCTTTCATATCATAAAAATGTCAATGAAACTGGAGTCATCAAGCTCCAAAATGACCAAAATTCACTTTAAAATGATCATAAAGATGGTCAATATGACTTGGTGGTATATTGAAAAAAACTTCTAAACATTCTATCTATCTATCTATCTATCTATCTATCTATCTATCTATCTATCTATCTATCTATCTATCTATCTATCTATCTATCATCTATCTATCTATCTATCTATCTATCTATCTATCTATCTATCGTTCTATCGTTCTATCTATCTATCTATCTATCTATCTATCTATCTATCTATCTATCTATCTATCGTTCTATCGTTCTATCTATCTATCATCTATCTATCTATCCATCTATCTATCTATCTATCTATCTATCTATCTATCTATCTATCTATCTATCTATCTATCTATCTATCTATCATCTATCTATCTATCTATCTATCTATCTATCTATCTATCTATCTATCTATCTATCTATCTATCGTTCTATCTATCTATCTATCTATCTATCTATCTATCTATCTATCTATCTATCTATCTATCTATCTATCTATCTATCTATCTATCTATCGTTCTATCTATCTATCTATCTATCTATCTATCTATCTATCTTTCTATCTATCTATCTATCTATCTATCTATCTATCTATCTATCTATCTATCTGTCTATCTGTCTGTCTGTCTGTCTGTCTGTCTGTCTGT
>CM041809.1:37382759-37385259 GCA_023376895.1 Aspiorhynchus laticeps | reverse complement strand
ACAGGTTCTGTATATGGTAGCGGTGCTATATAGCCCCTCAGTCATGCCAAAGAACTGCTGAAGAACCACTGAAGAACCATACAGGTTCTGTATATGGTAGAATTGCTATATAGCCCCTCAGTCATGCCAAAGAACCGCTGAAGAACATACAGGTTCTGTATATGGTAGCGGTGCCATATAGCCCCTCAGTCATGCCAAAGAACCGCTGAAGAACCACTGAAGAACATACAGGTTCTGTATATGGTAGCGGTGCCATATAGCCTCTCAGTCATGCCAAAGAACTGCTGAAGAACCACTGAAGAACCATACAGGTTCTGTATATGGTAGCGGTGCTATATAGCCCCTCAGTCATGCCAAAGAACCGCTGAAGAACCACTGAAGAACCATACAGGTTCTGTATATGGTAGCGGTGCTATATAGCCCCTCAGTCATGCCAAAGAACCGCTGAAGAACCACTGAAGAACCATACAGGTTCCGTATATGGTAGCGGTGCTATATAGCCCCTCAGTCATGCCAAAGAACTGCTGAAGAACCACTGAAGAACCATACAGGTTCTGTATATGGTAGCGGTGCTATATAGCCCCTCAGTCATGCCAAAGAACCGCTGAAGAACCACTGAAGAACCATACAGGTTCCGTATATGGTAGCGGTGCTATATAGCCCCTCAGTCATGCCAAAGAACTGCTGAAGAACCACTGAAGAACCATACAGGAGCTTAACAGGTTCTGTATATGGTAGCGGTGCTATATAGCCCCTCAGTCATGCCTAAGAACCGCTGAAGAACCACTGAAGAACCATACAGGAGCTTAACGGGTTCTGTATATGGTAGCGGTGCTATATAGCCCCTCAGTCATGCCAAAGAACCACTGAAGAACCACTGAAGAACCATACAGGAGCTTAACGGGTTCTGTATATGGTAGCGGTGCCATATAGCCCCTCAGTCATGCCAAAGAACTGCTGAAGAACCACTGAAGAACCATACAGGTTCTGTATATGGTAGAATTGCTATATAGCCCCTCAGTCATGCCAAAGAACCGCTGAAGAACCACTGAAGAACATACAGGTTCTGTATATGGTAGCGGTGCCATATAGCCCCTCAGTGATGCCAAAGAACCGCTGAAGAACCACTGAAGAACCATACAGGAGCTTAACAGGTTCTGTATATGGTAGCGGTGCTATATAGCCCCTCAGTCATGCCAAAGAACCGCTGAAGAACCGCTGAAGAACCATACAGGAGCTTAACAGGTTCTGTATATGGTAGCGGTGCTATATAGCCCCTCAGTCATGCCAAAGAACCGCTGAAGAACCACTGAAGAACCATACAGGTTCTGTATATGGTATCGGTGCCATATAGCCCCTCAGTCATGCCAAAGAACTGCTGAAGAACCACTGAAGAACCGCTGAAGAACCATACAGGTTCTGTATATGGTAGCGGTGCTATATAGCCCCTCAGTCATGCCAAAGAACCGCTGAAGAACCTCTGAAGAACCATACAGGTTCTGTGTATGGTAGCGGTGCTATATAGCCCCTCAGTCATGCCAAAGAACCGCTGAAGAACCACTGAAGAACCATACAGGTTCTGTATATGGTAGCGGTGCTATATAGCCCCTCAGTCATGCCAAAGAACCGCTGAAGAACCACTGATGAACCATACAGTTTCTGCATATGGTAGCGGTGCTATATAGCCCCTCAGTCATGCCAAAGAACCGCTGAAGAACCGCTGAAGAACCATACAGGAGCTTAACAGGTTCTGTATATGGTAGCGGTGCTATATAGCCCCTCAGTCATGCCAAAGAACCGCTGAAGAACCATACAGGAGCTTAACAGGTTCTGTATATGGTAGCGGTGCTATATAGCCCCTCAGTCATGCCAAAGAACTGCTGAAGAACCGCTGAAGAACCATACAGGAGCTTAACGGGTTCTGTATATGGTAGCGGTGCTATATAGCCCCTCAGTCATGCCAAAGAACCGCTGAAGAACCACTGAAGAACCATGCAGGAGCTTAACGGGTTCTGTATATGGTAGCGGTGCTATATAGCCCCTCAGTCATGCCAAAGAGCTGCTGAAGAACCACTGAAGAACCAAGATATGGTGCTATACAGCACCAAAAGTGGTTCCCCTATGATTACGAGCCAAAGAACCACTTTTAGTGCTATATAGCACCATTTTATTTTTAGAGTGTATGTTTATCAGCCCACATTCACTTTGCATTTAGACCTATTTTTGCTGTCTGCTGGGATCCCATCGAGCATAACAAGAACAGAGTCGTTAATAAGAGCGTGTTCACAGACTTCTCAAAATGCATTTGTGATCATATGACTTTCCCAGAATCCATTAGATATATAAAAACTGCAAAAATGTTTTTGTCTTGATTTGCAGAAATTAAGTCTTGTTTACTGAAAAATGTATCGTGTGAACAATAATCTGTCAATGGGATAACAAACATAAACTTTATTCAAAGAGGAAACATGTACATTTTTCTTACTCCACTGGCAGGGAT
>CM041809.1:37367759-37377759 GCA_023376895.1 Aspiorhynchus laticeps | reverse complement strand
CATCAAATGGCAAACACTTATTTCATAATAATAAATGTTTGATATACCATGTAAACACCGTTGTTCTAAATCTAAAGCTCTTTGGTCTTTCTTAGGCTTATATCTACATTTCAATACAATGTTGTACAGTGAAAGTAATCTGCTGAGAGGGGTAACAAGTACACTGTAAACACCAACGCAATGTAGAAACAGAAGATATTTATTAGGCCAAACATTACTGTTGTATACAGTAGCATACAACAAAACCATAAACATATGTAAACCAAAAGTATATTCTTTAGAATACAGTAAAGAACTTCTTTGCTCTCATCCTCTTCTTCCTCTTCCTCCTCTTGCTCTCTGTCCATTGTTGGCATCCATTGTTCAAAACAGGTATTCTGACTTTTGACCTATTTATAGGCCTATACTACAGTAAAGCAGTGATTGGTTAGTGATCAGTTAAGCAATTAGTGTTTGCACATGTGTGTGTGACCTGGTGAATAAGTGTAGCATTTTGATTGGTTGTGTTTGGAAAAGGAAAGTAAGTCACTTTCTGTTAGATGTTTGTGTTTTAGGTAGAGAATTGTGTGTAGTGTTTTGAAAAAAGTGTTTAATGCAATTGAAAACTGAGTCAAAGGCTGAGAAATAGCTTATGGTTTTGGAGATTTGGTGTGTAGTTTTGCACTTTGACTGAGAGGTTTCAGAAATCGTGTGACATGAAAAGATTTTGTGTGTAAAATAGCCCATCTTGTTGGCAAAGGCTATTTACACAAGACAGCAGCTCAGCATCAGTTTCAGTGGCGCAGATGGTAAGGCACATGCATTTTGACGCGGTCGACCCGAGTTTGAGGCCGCCTTTTGCCAAACGTTTTTTCTCCCTTTTCAAATCTCATATTTCATCAGAAAGGCATTTATTTTCAATAAAAATGAAGGAAATAATCAAAAAGTTGAAAATAAAGTATCGGGTAAGTGTAGGGAGGGCTTTATTGTACCAATAAGGTGGCATCCATTTAATAATTTGAATTAAAACTATAATTTACACTTAATACGTTATTATTGCATATTGTTTTATAATGTACTACAATACTGAGGTGCAGATAATTGCTATTTATTTGAAATAAGTAGTATAAATTGCAGAAAATCTTAACATAGTGTAAATAGCATCTATCGTTAAAAAAATATGCTATTTGCACTTAGTGTAAATAGCCGCTGCCTTAATATTATCTGCTTCAGTACCAGGATGATAAAGATGATCCCAAACACAGCCAAGCAAACTCAACTGGTTTCAGAGAAGGAAAATAAAATAAATAAATAAGGTCAGAGTTTATAGAAGAGGCCACAAAACCTTCAAGATTTGAGCAATGCATGCGTCTAGTTTCTAGGAGGCGTTTTGAAGCTGTCTTTACCAATAAAGACTTTTGTACAAAGTATTAAATACATTTCAGTAGCTCAGTACATTTTCCCCGTGTCGTTCTATTTTATTACACATATTTGTTTTGTTTTATTTGTATGCATGGATTGCTTGGGTTGTTATCGACATCTGGTGAAAATTTCATGTCAACAGCACCTTTAGAAATACATCTACTAATTTTCAATACTGACTTTACCCGCTGTAACTACATAAAACCTCAGAATTATGAGAATAAAAATCCAAATTGTGAGATTGTTAATCTAATTGATTTAATATTGGCTCCTTCTCACACCAATCCCGTCCCATCTGTCTGTGAGCCACTCTGACTCCAGTCCCAGAATTCCCAGAATTCCCAGCTGCTGCGCTCATCCCATATACAGAAGATCTCTTCATGCTCACACATTCAGTCCAGCCAGAGCAGACCTGGACCTCAACACCAGAGGAGTCTTGCTTACACACACACACACACACGCTCAGGACTCAATGGAGTCGCTCATCCACCAGAGTTTAGAGGCTAAAGCATCTGAAGGATAGATATACAGAATATTTTCCTGATCCGGATCTAATCAGACTTCTTCTTTCATGTGACAAACTGTTTGTAAGCATCGTTTTGGGTTACACTTTATTTTGATAGTCCACTTTAGACATTCTACTAACTATAAGTAACTTTACAACTACATGTCAACTAATTCTCATTAATTTGCAACTACATAACTCTCAGAGTAGACTGTTAGGTTAGGTTTAGGGTTAGTTGAATAAGCTGATATATACTTGCAAATATTCTTATACTCAGTATGTTGTTATCAGGCTTGTGTCTGTCGTGTGTTGTGGTTTTCCTCTTTATGTGCTCCTAGTTTTCCCTCTTGTGTCATTATGCCCATATTTGGTTATCTTCCTGTTCCTGTCCTCATTGTTGTTATCTCATTGAGTTCCTTGTTATGTTGTGTATTTATAGTCTGTTCTGCCCCTTGTTTCCTGTCCGGAGAATGAATATGAAAGATTTATTTATTTATTTGCTTTGTTTGTTTGTATTCTTTTCCTGTTATCTTTCTCAGTCAGACTTTTGCTCCACACTCCAGTCCAGCAGGTGGCGGTAAAGCACCTATTAGCTAGTTTGCCAACCGCCAAAAAACGCTTAAGAAGAAGAATAAGTTTCTTGTCCGGTAGTAACGTTGATGTTGTGTTCCTGTGTGTCTCTGCCTGCCTTTGTTTTACCCCGTTTTGAGAAGATTAAAGACTGTTTGATTTGAGTTTACTCAAGTCTGTCTGTCACTCCAAAGTCAAGGTCGCGGGCCGCCGCTCGCTCAAGCCCTATGCCAACAGCAGCTGTGTCTCTCACCTCAAACCAAAGGAGAACTCGGAGGAGGAAAAGGCTGTTGGCTCCAGCCCCGGAGTTCGCTCCAGTGTCGGCTCCAGCCCCGGAGTTCGCTGCAGTGTCGGCTCCAGCCCCGGAGTTCGCTCACGTGTCGGCTCTAGCCCCGGAGTTCACTCCAGTGTCGGCTCCAGCCCCGGAGTTCGCTCCCGTGTCGGCTCCAGCCCCGGAGTTCGCTCCAGTGTCGGCTCCAGCCCCGGAGTTCGCTCCAGTGTCGGCTCCAGCCCCGGAGTTCGCTCCCGTGTCGGCTCCAGCCCCGGAGTTCGCTCACGTGTCGGCTCTAGCCCCGGAGTTCGCTCCCGTGTCGGCTCCAGCCCCGGAGTTCGCTCACGTGTCGGCTCCAGCCCCGGAGTTCGCTCACGTGTCGGCTCTAGCCCCGGAGTTCGCTCCCGTGTCGGCTCCAGCCCCGGAGTTCGCTCACGTGTCGGCTCCAGCCCCGGAGTTCGCTCACGTGTCGGCTCCAGCCCCGGAGTTCGCTCACGTGTCGGCTCTAGCCCCGGAGTTCGCTCCCGTGTCGGCTCCAGCCCCGGAGTTCGCTCACGTGTCGGCTCTAGCCCCGGAGTTCGCTCACGTGTCAGCTCCAGCCCCGGAGTTCGCTCCAGTGTCGGCTCCAGCCCCGGAGTTCGCTCCAGTGTCGGCTCCAGCCCCTGAGTTCGCTCCAGTGTCGGCTCCAGCCCCGGAGTTCGCTCCAGTGTTGGCTCTAGCCCCTGACCAGAGTCGAGAAATGGCTCCAGCCCCTGACCAGAGTCAAGTCATGTCCCCTGAAGTATTGTTCACAGGAACAATTCTAGTCAGTCTTGTCTTGTCTGTTGGGGTTCTTCAGAAGCAGGCTGCTTCTCCTGTCATGGCCACGGAGGCCATTCCCAAGTCGCTTGCTTCTCTTGTTGCCTCAATGGAAGCGGTTCCTGAGCTCACTCCTGAGAGGGCCCCTGTCACCACGTTCAGCCCAAGGAGGGCTGTTGGTCTCATGTCTGGCCCAGAGAGGGCCTCAGATTCCGAGCCTAGCCCCAAGAGGGCTCCTGTTCCTGAGTTTAGCCCACAGAGGGCCTCGGAGCCCATAATTTTCCCCAAGGATTTTTTTTGGGGGGGTTATAGGGCTCCGGTCGTAGAGGCCGGGGGGGAAGGATGAGGCCACGGCCACGAAGACCGCTCTTCCATGGCCCCCTGAGCTCCCTGCTCCGCCATTGAGTTCCTCGATATGTTGTGTATTTATAGTGTGTTCTGCCCCTTGTTTCTTGTCCGGTAGTAACGTCGATGTTGTGTTCCTGTGTGTCTCTGCCTGCCTTTGTTTTACCCCGTTTTGAGAAGATTAAAGACTGTTTGGTTTGAGTTTACCTCTCGTCTCCTGTTCTTCGTTTCGCCACAGAAGGCAATCGTGACAGTTGTATGTTGTGGACCCATTAAAATAAAGTGTTAGAAGATATTAAGTCTACTGATACTCTAATGACTGCTAGTTGACATGTAGTTACAAAGTTACTTACTCTAATGACTGCTAGTTGACATGTAGTTACAAAATTACTTACTCTAATGACTGCTAGTTGACATGTAGTTACAAAGGTACTTACTCTAATGACTGCTAGTTGACATGTAGTTACAAAGAATACTTACTCTAATTACTGCTAGTTGACATGTAGTTACAAAGGTACTTACTCTAATGACTGCTAGTTGACATGTAGTTACAAAGGTACTTACTCTAATGACTGCTAGTTGACATGTAGTTACAAAGTTACTTACTCTAATGACTGCTAGTTGACATGTAGTTACAAAGTTACTTACTCTAATGACTGCTAGTTGACATGTAGTTACAAAGTTACTTACTCTAATGACTGCTAGTTGACATGTAGTTACAAAGGTACTTACTCTAATGACTGCTAGTTGACATGTAGTTACAAAGTTACTTACTCTAATGACTGCTAGTTGACATGTAGTTACAAAGTTACTTACTCTAATGACTGCTAGTTGACATGTAGTTACAAAGTTACTTACTCTAATGACTGCTAGTTGACATGTAGTTACAAAGTTACTTACTCTAATGACTGCTAGTTGACATGTAGTTACAAAGTTACTTACTCTAATGACTGCTAGTTGACATGTAGTTACAAAGTTACTTACTCTAATGACTGCTAGTTGACATGTAGTTACAAAGTTACTTACTCTAATGACTGCTAGTTGACATGTAGTTACAAAGTTACTTACTCTAATGACTGCTAGTTGACATGTAGTTACAAAGTTACTTACTCTAATGACTGCTAGTTGACATGTAGTTACAAAGTTACTTACGCTAATGACTGCTAGTTGACATGTAGTTACAAAGTTACTTACTCTAATGACTGCTAGTTGACATGTAGTTACAAAGTTACTTACTCTAATGACTGCTAGTTGACATGTAGTTACAAAGTTACTTACTCTAATGACTGCTAGTTGACATGTAGTTACAAAATTACTTACTCTAATGACTGCTAGTTGACATGTAGTTACAAAGGTACTTACTCTAATGACGGCTAGTTGACATGTAGTTACAAAGAATACTTACTCTAATGACTGCTAGTTGACATGTAGTTACAAAGGTACTTACTCTAATGACTGCTAGTTGACATGTAGTTACAAAGTTACTTACTCTAATGACTGCTAGTTGACATGTAGTTACAAAGTTACTTACTCTAATGACTGCTAGTTGACATGTAGTTACAAAGTTACTTACTCTAATGACTGCTAGTTGACATGTAGTTACAAAGTTACTTACTCTAATGACTGCTAGTTGACATGTAGTTACAAAGTTTCTTACTCTAATGACTGCTAATTGACGTAGTTACAAAGTTACTTACTCTAATGACTGCTAGTTGACGTAGTTACAAAGTTACTTACTTTAATGACTGCAAGTTGACGTAGTTACAAAGTTACTTACTTTAATGACTGCTAGTTGACATGTAGTTACAAAGTTACTTACTCTAATGACTGCTAGTTGACATGTAGTTACAAAGCTTCTTACTCTAATGACTGCTAGTTGACATGTAGTTACAAAGTTACTTACTCTAATGACTGCTAGTTGACATGTAGTTACAAAGTTACTGTTAGTAGAATGTGTAAAGTGGACTCTCAAAATAAAGTGTTACCTCGTTTTGGAATGTGCTCAAAGTTTTAGTTTTTTAATTGCTTTTGAATACTTTTTTCTAGTGCTGTCAAACAATTAATCGCATCCAAAATAAAAGTTTTTCTTTACATAACATATATGAGTGTACTGTTTATATTTATTATGTATATATATATACACACACATGCATGTATCATTTTTAACCAACAAAAGTTACGGACTGCAGCTTTAAAAAGAGACCGATCTTAGGTCTGTACTCCAAACGTGTTCAGGAATTATGTTCATGTTGTAACAAGCATTAATAAACATTGTTCAGTTTTCAGTGAATGTATTCCCCCAAAGTGACGACATATTCTGGAGATACAAACATTAAAATAAAAAATAACAGTCAAGTTTTGAAAAAAACTAAGAAAATCATAAAATTGCATTATTTGAGTCCCAATAAGATGGAAAATAGCAGTAAATAAATGTTCTGCTGTCTCTTTATGGGTTAAAGGGTTAAGCGGTAGTAACACTAATGCTTGTCTTAGGTCTGATCAGAATCATAATCAGAATCAGTTTTATTATCAGGTATGTTTACATATACGAGGAATCTGTTTTAGTGACAGAAGCTCCACAGAATGATAAGACAAGACACAGATAATAAAAACAATAATATACAAACATACAAAACAGACAATGTACAAAATAGCAAAGACACAATATACAAAATAGACAATTTAGTATGCACGTGTATGTTATGTGCAAGTTTAAATAAGTAAATAAGTATGCTTTCCTGTAGCTCAAATAGTAGAGCATGACGCTAGCAACGCCAAGATCATGGGTTCGATTCCCAGGGAAAGCAAGCGCTGATAAAATGTAAAAACTGTAACTTGAATGCAATAAAACATCTGCTAAATGCATAAAATGTAAATGTGTGTTGAATAAATAAATGTATGATAGTGTGTTGATGATATGGATTGATTGATCAGATGAGCTCATGTTTGTGTCCCATCAGCCACCAGCTCGGCTCATCTGGAGGACCTGGTGTATCTGGACGATCAGAGACACGCTCCGCTGCGCTCCTCGCTGAGAATGACGCGACAGAACACGGCCGGACAGGACCTGCGAGGTGAGCGTGATCAGTGTTTATCAAGGAGCGCTGCGTCCTCGTCTGCTCTCTGTCTCGGGGTTTACGTGTCACACATTTAGACCTACATTTAAGTGTTAAAATGCATTTGAAACTCCCATCCATTTGGGTTACACACATTTAACATAATCTAATAAACTTGATGTGATGTGTATTTGTCAGTCGCACGTGAATGAAACGGGTCAGATTTCTGTAATAGTACACTGAAAAAGACAATAAGTAAGATTTACTTCATTTTTATTTGGCAAGTTTTTACACGCATACATTTTAAGTAAAATTTAAGTATTAAATTAACTAATCTACTTAACCCTTTAGGCGCCAGGATTTTTTTTTAAAAATGCTGGATTTTGACATCAAGATTTCAAAAGCTTGTGGCTTGAAAAGGCTTAAAGATAGAGATCTACTGTAAATTAGAAAAATGTTGGGCATGACCTAAAGTTTATGTGGGGTGTAAATATACTCATCTAATTTGCATATTATGACGTCAACAGGGGGGCGGTCCTCTTGAATTTCACAATATTCAGGAAAGAGTAGATATTAAATTGATGTTTGAACTTATTTGCATGTTTGTTTGTTTTTTTGTCATTTTATCCTCATTCCAAATGATCAGAACAGAGGAAATCAACAATAAAACAGGAGAAAGTACTAAATTATTACTATATCACTATCCTATATAGTAGTAAAACTCATGTGAACAGTAGCCTACTTTTTGATCAGTTCATCAGTAATATTCAGGAAATAATAGATATTGAATCGATGTTTGAACTTATTTGCATGTTTGTTTTGTTTTTTGTCTTTTTATCCTCATTCCAAATGATCAGGAAAAGAGGAAATCAACAGTAAAATGGGAGAAAGTAGTAAATTATTACTATATTACTCTGCCATAGTAAAATACATGTGTCTATTTTGTGATCAGTTGACCAGCTATCTGCCCATTCAGGTATCTAAGTGACACAGTTTATAGTTCTTGAGAGTATGGTAGACCCAACACTGACCGCACCTGTACCGGCGGCCCGTAGAGCACGCGCGATCAGAAAAAGAGACGCAATCTGGCGCGGAGCCAGCGGCGCTCCGTGAGCTCAGAGATCAACAGCTCTCGTATGGACACTACGACCACGTCCACCCCTGCCACCCCCATCCCCGTTGGGCAAAGGGTCAAATGATCACTTGTTTGTGCTTCGTGAACTCTCTCGCCTTGCATCGCGGCACCATTGCACTGCAAAGATGTACAGGGAGAAGCGCGATCATTAGACGGCCGATCGTCATTTCCAAAAGGCAAATATTCCCCTACAGAGTCAGAATCGGCAATAACATTTGCAACACATCCTCACGGTACAAATTTCTATTAGCCATTTGGCGATTTTCTCTCACAAATCTCACAATTCACTTGTGATGCTGTGAACTGAACTGCTTCCGCATCAATGACACGATTGCTCACTTTCTCTGCTATTTCCTCGAACACTTTGAATAGGAACAGGACGTAATTTTGGTCTAGAATCGAAGTACTACATGTCTGCCATCTAGTGGTAGGGAATACAAATGAGATATTACACCATATAAGGAACTAAGGTCTATTTGATTAAGTATGACATCTTGTCGCAATTTTGCGACTTTGGCGCTTAGAGGGTTAACTAAGTTAGGAAAAATGACCAAAGAAAATAAGTAAATTTAACATGGCCAGTTAGAGTTTGATGAGTAATTTCTACTTAATTATTTTAAGTTAAATCGGCAATTCTCAAGTACATTTCACTTAGTCACGGTTTATAAACTTTATTCAAACAATGTAGCACTGAATAAAACCATGCTATTAAAGCATGTGGTTCACTTACGCACATATAAATAAACAAGTAGACAGCTCGTTATCCTTTCTAAGATAATATGTCCACTCAATAGAATTATTACCCAAATGAACTCAAAGACCTCAATACTTGATAAACCATACACAATGACTGTAACAATCAGTGGTTATTGTTTGAGTATGAATGGCACATTTTGAGTAGAAAATTAACTTCATATGTCACAAAATAGTAAGTTACTAAACCTAACCTCAAAAGCTACCATAAAACAGTGTAAATACAACTCGAAAACAGTGAAAAGTGTAACCTTTTTAATTATTCATGCCCCAGTGCATGATGGGAAAACGGAATCATAACTTTGAAATTTACTTAAAGAATCCTTGTAAACATAACAAACAATTTCAGGTAAAATATACTTATAAGTTCAAATTTTAATTTCTACAAGCATAAATTGAGTACTAATATAGAATTTACTCTTTTTTAAATTCTTGCCTGAACTAAATAATTTAATGTAGAAATTACATTTGTTTTTATGTAGTATTTACTTCAGCACAAAATCATTTTTATCAGTGTAATAAAGTCAATGTCAGTTGTTTCAGTTCAGTTTTTTAATTCAATTCAAGATTATTTGTATAGCGCCTTTTACGATACAATCGTTGCAAAGCAGCTTTACAGGAAACCAAGTTTCTACAATATATTTATATACTGTAGAAACTTAATATATTTAACTTATGGCAAAATTTGGTAATTGTGTATGTTGTCTGAGGGGTTAGCATCATCTCTTCTCCGGTGTTCGGTCATCTCTGATCATTTAAGGGTTGGATCCAGACTGAAGCTTGATGTAATTCCTAGTTTTTGTAACATTGGAAATATGATTTTCAAAAGACAAGTTGCTGTCTAATATAACACCCAGATTTTTGACTGTAGAGGACGTAACCATACATCCGTCTAGTTGCAAATTGTAATCCAAGAGATTCTGTGAACTGTTTTTTGGTCCAATATGTAATATCTCTGTCTTATCTGAATTTAATAGGAGAAAATTATTGGTCATCCAATCTTTTACATTTTTAACACACTCAGTTAGCTTAGATAATTTTGAAGTTTCATCTGGTCTTGTTGAGATATATTGTTGAGTATAATCAGCATAACAATGGAAACTAATCCCGTATTTTCTAATAATATTACCAAGGGGCAACATGTATATTGAAAATAGCAGAGGACC
>CM041809.1:37275259-37355259 GCA_023376895.1 Aspiorhynchus laticeps | reverse complement strand
CCTCCCTCGTGTGTGCACCGTGACACACATTCCCTCAAGAAATATTGCATTTGCTTGCAAAATCTGTTTGTTTGTTTGATATAATATGCAGATTTTTTTTTTGTACTAAATTAGTATTTTTATTATTTATCTATTAGTTTTTTTTTAAGTAGGCACTACCTCTGAATCTGCTGCATAATCCTCATAACCGAGACAACTTCAGAATTTCAATTTTTTTTTTGCCTTTCGAATCATGTATTACAGCAGCTAATTACTGCTTTAATGGAACCAATTATGTGCACTTGTCTCAGAGATGGGCGTCCCACAGAAACTAATGATAAAAGGCTTGCCAAATTACAAATTAAGGGAGAAAAAGTTTGCAAACCAGCAAACCTCTCAGGGGACAAATAAAGATGCACTACAGCCACAGCATATTGTTTTTCTGCTCCTCATTGTTGCTGCACATCATAATGTACACATCAGTTAAAAAAGTAACTTTTTATAATTACAGCAAACTGGCGCTAGATCAGCATCAAATCTGCTCTCTGGTGCTTCTCTCTCAGCTGTGCTTCTCTTTGCCGCCCCCTGCAGGTCGTGGCGTATCACTACTGTCAGGCAGATAATGCATACACCTGTCTGGTGCCGGAGTTTGTGCACAATGTTGCAGCGCTTCTGTGTCGCTCGCCGCAGCTCGCCGCATACAGAGAGCTTCTGCTGAAGGAGCCGCACATTCAGAGCATGCTCAGCCTGCGATCCTGCGTCCAAGATCCACCCGCTGCCTTCAGACGAGGCGTGCTAGAACCGCTGGACGCGCTTTATAAAGGCACGAGAGATCAACAAACCATCAAGAGTTTCTGTTTGTATCTTTGAAGGAATAGTTCAGGAAATGTGTTCACCCTCAGGATCATACAAGATCAGGATGAGTTTGTTTCTTCATCAGGTTTGTAGAAATGCATCACTGCATCAGTGTCTCAGCAATGGATGCTCTGCAGTGAATGGGTGCCGTCAGAATGAGAGTCTGATAAAAACATCACAATAATCCACACCACTCCAGTCCATCAGTTAACATCAAAAGCTGAAACAAATCCAGCATTAAGATGATTTTAATTAAATACATAGAGTTCATAATCCATAATAACGCCTCCTCCAGTGAAAAAGTGTTCTGGTCTGAATCAGGAGAGAAATCTGCATCAGATCAAGCAGCGTTTACAAGACAAAACAGCTCTAAACTAATATGTGGCTGGATTTTGATGTGAGAGACAACAGCAGATGCACTTTTTCACTGGAGGAAGAGTTATTATGGATTATGAACTCATATTTTAGACATTAAATGCATCTTAATGCTGGATTTGTTTCAGTTTTTGATGTTAACTGATGGACTGGAGTGCTGTGGATTATTGTGATGTTTTTATCAGACTCTCATTCTGACGGCACCCATTCACTGCAATGCATCCATTGCTGAGACTCTGATGCAGTGATGCATTTCTCCAAACCTGATGAAGAAACAAACTCGTCCTGATCTCAGATGATCTGAAGATGAGTATATTTTCAACAAAAATGTTAATTTTGGGGTGAACTGTTCCTGTGATGTAAGACAGATGCAACAGATGTATAATAATTCAAAAGATTGAATGCATGTGTTAAAGTCTGTTCGTTGTTGTTCGTCCTCAGAGAGGAAGATCACTCCAGATGAAGACCTCATTATTCTCATTGATGGACTGAACGAGGCTGAGTTCCACAAACCAGACTATGGTGACACCATTGTGTCTTTCCTCTGTAAGACCATCAACAAGTTCCCAGTCTGGCTGAAGCTGGTGGTGACCGTCAGAACCTCTCTGCAGGTGAACACACTCATATACTGTGTCTCAGTCTCACATAAACACAGCT
Organism: Aspiorhynchus laticeps; assembly: GCA_023376895.1. NCBI lineage: Eukaryota > Metazoa > Chordata > Actinopteri > Cypriniformes > Cyprinidae > Aspiorhynchus > Aspiorhynchus laticeps. Next base: position 37,353,393 of record CM041809.1, on the reverse strand, counting down.
CTGAATCCTACCATATACATATTTCAATAGTAGAATCATTGCATATTTCCAATATTTGCCTCTCTGGAAGTGATTCTCAACTATATCGGGGCATATGTTTCTAATTGTATATTAATATAAAATTTCACACACACACACGTGTATATATATATATATATATATATATATATAGTATGCAATTTAATCAAATTTACATAATTCTCATCTGAATAAGTGAGTGACTTTATTTAATAATTTGATTTTTGTTCTTTATTTAATAATAAAGAAAAAAATTATTGAATTTGAATTTATTAAAATTCTTTATTTTTTTCTTTATTTAATAATTAGATTCCATAAATTAGTGGATAAAGTGTGTGTATAGCTTACGAATGTAATGAATTAACAAACACTATCATTTAAAAGATTTTGAAAGTCTCTTTATGATCAAAAATATAGTAAAAACAGTAATATTGTGAAATATTATTACAGTGTAAAATAAAATTTCTGTGATCAAAGCTGTATTTTCAGCATCATTACTCCAGTCTTCAGTGTCACATGATCTTCAGAAATCATAATAATATGCTGATTAACATTTCTGATTATTAGCAATGTTGAGAACATTAATATTTTTGTGGAAACTGGGATGAATTTTATTTTTCAGGATTCACAGATGAATAGAAAGTTCAGAAGAACAGCATTTATGTGAAATAGAAGTCTTCTGTAACATTATAAATGTCTTTACTGTCACTTTTGATCAGTTTAATGCATCCTCACTGAATAAAAGTATTAATTTATTACTGATCCCAAATATTTTAACAGATGTTAGAAATAAAATAAGTAGAAATTTGTTTCAGTGACATTTTTGACCCAAACCCATGTTAACATCTTGATCATTTAAAGATTTTACAGTTATAAATATATATATTTTTATTTACTTATTTATTTTTAAATTTGCTTGTCAGTAAACCTTTTTGTTTTGTTTATAAGAATATTCAGTTACTACATAAATGGATGAATTTTAAATAGTTTAAAACATTTTTCTTTTACATTTAGCGACTAACTTTCAACAATTTTTTTTTAATGTAGCTAAAATAAATTGTTTGCAACCACTTACCATAAAAAAATGTTATATTTTTTTTTTTAAAACCTTATTTTATTGCACTTTTCCTTCTGAACTGAACATCAAAACGCATGATTTTTTTTTGCTGAGCTATCAGCCCTTAAAATATAATATTAATATTATAATATATAATTAAAATATAATATTCAATTACTTAATTAATGGATGAATTTTAAATAGTTTTAATATTTTTTTCTTTAAATAACTAGGTTGCAATATTAACATAACATGGCTTCAACATAAATAAAAAACAACATTATTTTATTGCAGTTTTCTTTCTGTACACTGAAAAAAATTATTAATTGAATTTACTAAAAAAAATAAAGTAAGTGGTTGCAATCAATTTATTTTAGCTACATTTAAATAAACAAATTTAGTTGACTAACTTTCAACATATTTTTATTTTTTAAATGTAGCTAAAATAAATTGTTTGCAACCACTTATCTTAAAAAAATATATATATTTTTTTTCAGTGTACTAAACACATCAAAAAGCAAACATAAAAAATAAATAAACCTTATTTTATTGCACTTTTCCTTCTGAACTGAACTGAACATTAAAAAGCCTGATTTTTGAAGTTGCTGACCTCACATCCCTTCTTTGCAGGACATCACCAAACCTCTGCCCTTCCACCAAATCTCTCTGGACGCTCTGGAGGAGAACGACGCCATCGACCACGACCTGCAGAGCTACATCCTTCACCGCATCCACAGCAGCGCAGAGATCCAGAACAACATCTCCCTCAACGGCAAGATGGACAACACCAGCTTCGGCAAGCTCAGCTCCCACCTCAAGACCCTCAGCCAGGGCTCCCTGCTCTACCTGAAGCTGACCTTCGACCTGATCGAGCGCGGCTATCTGGTGCTCAAGAGCTCCAACTACAAGGTGGTGCCGGTCAGTCTGGCCGAGGTGTACCTCCTGCAGTGTAACATGCGCTTCCTCACGCAGTCGTCTTTCGACAGAGCCCTGCCGCTGCTCAACGTGGCCCTGGCTTCACTGCATCCGCTCACCGACGAGCAGATCTACCAGGCCATCAACAGCAGCTCGGTGAAGGGCACGCTGGACTGGGACGACTTCCAGCAGAGGATGGAGAACCTGTCGGTGTTCCTGGTCAAGAGACGGGACGGGACGCGTATGTTCGTGCACCCGTCCTTTAGAGAGTGGCTCATATGGAGAGAAGAAGGAGAGAAGACCAAGTTCCTCTGCGATCCCAGGTCTGACACACCAGTAACAAATGAACAAAGTCTTCTGTTTACGGTGGTTTTGATGGTCATTTTTGGGCACCTAGATTAACTAAACCATCTTAAAACCAGCAAACCAGCATTTTTAAAGTCAAATATGTGTCCCTGCAGCACAAAAGCAGTCATAAGTAACACAGGTATATTTGTAGCAATAGCCAACAATACATTGTATGGCTCAAAATTATCCATTTTTCTTTTATGCCAAAAATCATTAGGATATTAAGATCATGTTCCATGAAGATATTTTGTAAACTTCCTACCGTAAATATATCAGAACTTAATTTTTGATTAGTAATATGCATTGCTAAGAACTTCATTTGAACAACTTTAAAGGTGATTTTCTCAATATTTAGATTTTTTTGCACCCTCAGATTCCAGATTTAGAAATAGTTTCATCTCAGCCAAATTTTGTCCAAACCATACATCAATGGAAAGCTATTTATTGTATAAAACCTGATCCTCATGACTGGTTTTATGGTCCAGGGTCACATTTAAGAACTGCACTAATAAAATACTGTATGACACACATAATCTCAAAATTAATTTTTATTTAATTAAAGTTAAACAGACACACGTTCAGCTGTAAAACAGGATAAATGCAAGTTTTATTTAATATGCACATACATATGTATAAAAATTGGTTTATGCACTAACATGTCAATAGATATGAATTAGAGTTGGATCGATATTGGGTTTTGCTCATACAGTAATAAAGTGCTTAGAGAGAAGCTGTAAAAATATATTGTGTTGAAATGTGCTGGAACTAGTGATATTTTTATATTGAATAAATGTCAGGGTTTTTATTAAAAGCATAAAAAAAATAATTTCTTGAAATAAGATAAAATATAAAAAAATCTTAAACTTATTTTGGTAACACTTTACATAAAGCCTTTATGTATAATGCATTATAAAATATGTTTAATGCCTTGTAATGCACGTTATAATGCATTATACAATCTCATGAATAATTTGAACCAGTTAATACATAATAACACTTATTATTATGTTACACTATGCATTTTAAATTTGGTTATGATTATTTACAACAAGATATAATGTATTACAATGCACATTATGAATAATTATAATGCATTATACCCTATAATAACCCTTTATAATGCATTATACACAAAGGCTTTAAGTAAAGTGTTACCCTTATTTAATTTCAGCTAGTCATCAATATTTCTCATTTTCATCTAGTTTAATTCGAGGTACTAAAATAACTAAAATTAAATAAACTAAAACTAAAATCTTAAAAACATTTTTAGACCTGTTAAAAAATTGACAAAAACAACAAAATTACTAAAACTGTAACTAAATTGAGTGAAAACAGAAAATATAGAAATAAAATTAATTCAGAAAAATATAATATATTAGTATTTTACAAAAAAAATAAAAAATTAAATAATAAAAAAAACATAGAACCTCTTAAAAAAAAATCTAGTTTTCATCTAGTTTAATTTGAGGTACTAAAATAACCAAAATTAAATAAACTAAAATCTAAAAAAATATATATATATATTTTATACCTGTTAAAAAAATGACAAAAACAACAAAATTACTAAAACTGTAACTAAATTGAGTGAAAACAGAAAATATACAAATAAAATTAATTCAGAAAAATATAATAGTATATCAGTATTACTAAAAAAAACAAAAAAATACAGAACCTCTTAAAAATATAATTAAGAATCTTGTTACATTTATGCATTTAGCGCATTTATCGAAAGCAGTTGACAATAGAGGAATAAAAGCAATGTGTCACAATGCCAAATATATAAATGCTATACCACTTAAGATATTCTATGCAATCTGAGAAAGAAATTATGATGTCTTCGTGTATTTTTATGACAGGTCTGGTTTCACAGAAGACTGTATCTTGATGTATTTCATGTTGGTTGTGTTTTTTGAAGGAATGGCCATACGCTTCTGGCTTTCTGGTTCTCCAGACAACAAAACAAACTAAATAGACAGCAGACAATTGAGCTGGGTCACCATATCCTGAAAGCACACATATTCAAGGTAAGAGCGTCATGCACAGATCACCATCGTTTAATAACACAGAGCTTTCATGCTTTAAAGGTGCCATAGAATGGAAAACTTGGCATAGTAGAATAATAAGATGGAAATGACATACAGTGAGCCTCAAACACCATTGTTTCCTCCTTCTTATGCAAATCTCATGAATAAAAAAGACCACTGAAAAATAGGCGAATCAGAACATAACACCGACTGTGATGTAACAGTCGGGATCACTAATAGTTACGCCCACAACATTTGCATAATCCCGCCCATGTTCTAGTTCCAACCGAATCATCAGAAGTCATGCAGGTGTTGTGAAGAACAAGCGAGGACAACAGAGAAAATGGCAGATGATGGAAATAAATGTTATGTTCCAGGCTGTGCAGGGGGTGTGAAGTGCAGGGATGTGTTGGTGTCTGTATTCAGAAAGACACGGAAAGCAAATAATGCGTTGTAATAAATAACGCGAGCCACTAAAGGGACATGGTTAGCTGCTAGCGGTAGCCTGTTACATTACAGTACATAAGATTTCACTTACCACACAAACAGAGTAAGGAGAGATGACTGAGGATGATGGTGAATGATTTACAGATTCTGAGCACCACTGACGAGCATCTGATCTTGTAAAATGTGTGGTAAGTACTGCCCTCCGTAGTATAAACAGAGTTTGTGCAATCACGAATCTCAAAGTGAAAGTAAAACGCGATCGTGCATTTGAAAGCAGTTTCAATGCCCAGCATATTAATAGCGGCTCCCTGATGCCGGCATTTTATTTACAATATAATTACCCAACGATATAACTGCACGAGAAAGTATTGAAATATATATTTTCCCTGTGTTTCCTTCCTGTGAGCTACTGAAATGAGCCGCACTGTGAAACAGCCAATCAGAGCAGAGCTCAACATTGAGCCGCGCTGTGAAACAGCCAATCAGAGCAGAGCTCAACATTGAGCCGCGCTGTGAAACAGCCAATCAGAGCAGAGCTCAACATTGAGCCGCGCTGTGAAACAGCCAATCAGAGCAGAGCTCAACATTGAGCCGCGATGTGAAACAGCCAATCAGAGCTGAGCTCAACATTGAGCCGCGATGTGAAACAGCCAATCAGAGCTGAGCTCAACATTGAGCCGCGATGTGAAACAGCCAATCAGAGCTGAGCTCAACATTGAGCGATGAAACAGCCAATCAGAGCAGAGCTCAACATTGAGCCGCACTGTTAAACAGCCAATCAGAGCAGAGCTCAACATTGAGCCGCGCTGTGAAACAGCCAATCAGAGCAGAGCTCAACATTGAGCCGCGATGTGAAACAGCCAATCAGAGCTGAGCTCAACATTGAGCGATGAAACAGCCAATCAGAGCAGAGCTCAACATTGAGCCGCGCTGTGAAACAGCCAATCAGAGCAGAGCTCAACATTGAGCCGCGCTGTTAAACAGCCAATCAGAGCAGAGCTCAACATTGAGCCGCGCTGTGAAACAGCCAATCAGAGCAGAGCTCAACATTATTATTCATGACCCTTCCAAATAAGCCAATAACAGACCGTTTCATTCTGGGGAGAAATCAACATTGGGTAGTAAATGCACATGTAAAACTGTTTCTGGAGAATTTTTGCACTTACCTAAGCCACATACCTTCTGTGTAGATATCAGAGAACAATTTAAAATATTGTATCGATGCATTCTATGCCACCTTTAATGGTTTCTGTGGTGTCTCACTGTAGGGCCTGAGTAAGAAGGTGGGAGTTTCTTCATCCATCCTACAAGGACTGTGGGTGTCATACAGCACTGAGAGTCTATCCACAGCTCTGTCGTCGCTCAGAAACCTTTACACACCCAACATAAAGGTGCTCGAAACTCTACACTATACAAATAAATAGTTGAGAAAACGTTAAAAAATAAGGCAACTTGATGCAGTAAGACACTTGAGTTCTCTCAACAACAGTTTTTTAGTTCTGCTCAGTAAAGATGCTTTGTTTAATCAACGTAAATTTCTTTGTTCATGCAATGCTGATTCTTACTTTGCTACTAGAAAATTATCGTCACATCAACTAAAATAACAATTAATGTCGTTGAGATAATACATTTTTTTCTGTTTCCTGGACGAAAAAAAAAAAGAATGTGTAAAAAGTCACCACGTTATCAATTTTATGTTTATTTACAAATGCCAAACACTGAATTGTTATAGAAACCTTAGCAGCTGGACACCTGTACGAAAAATACGTTTATTCAAGTGTGCTATTAGTATGCTTCTTTTAAACTAAACAATAGGAAAGTATGCTTTTAGTCTACTTTTTATGTACTTCTCAGAAATGGGTTTTATGTACTTCTCAGAAATATACATTTCAGTATACTTGACTTATACTTATATAAAAAGTCTATATTTGAGCTATACTTGTGCTCATTGTTATACGGTAGGGGGCGCTAGTACACATCTACTGTACAGAATTACCACAAAACACAAGTGAAGAAGAAACCGAAACAACAGATGCTTCACATGTAATCAAACACATCATCAGACATAAAACAGCATCATAACTGTGTAACGTTATGAATATAATATCACCAATGAAGAGATAATAATAACTGTCAAGCTTTGAGGTGTTGATCGACTCCATCTACATCATTCTGAATCATATTCATATCAGCTTTTTGTTCAAAATGTTGTTTATTTCTTATTAAACTTACCCACATTCAAGTGTTTAAAACAGAATCATGACGCTAGAATAACATGTTTTGTTTACTCTGTTCTTTCTTTTGATGTTTTGCATGTTCAGATATTCATAACAAAATATATACAAATTAATACCTAAATAGAGACATAGTTAAAGTATGATGTGAAGTTCACTTAAAGAGTATATTTGCAGTATAAAACTACTAAACTAGTAGACTATACTTCAAAGTGTACAAAAAAAATTATTAAGTATACTTAAATAAAGTTCAAGTATATTTTTAAGTATACTTTATGTAGTAAGTATACACATATCAGTGCACTAGTAGTATACTTGTAAGTGTACTATTTCAACACTCCTTGAGACTAAATTGGTCCACTTTCTAGTATATAAAAGTACACTTTAAGTATAACAATAGTAAACTTTGAGTACACAACTAGTTATGTTTTTAGCTTGTACTGCAACTATACTAAACGTGAACTTATAGATATACTGATAGTTTACTAATTAAATACTTATAGTAGCATTTTTAGTACACGTTGAAGTATAGTCTACTAGTTTAGTAGTTTTATACTGCAAGTATACTCTTTAAGTGAACTTCACATCATACTTTAAGTATACTACTATGTCTCTATTTAGGTATTAATTTGTATATGTTTTATTATATGAATATCTGAACATACAAAACATCAAAAGAAAGAACAGAGTAAACAAAAACATGTTATTCTAGCTTCATGCATTCTATTATAAACACTTGAATGTGGGTAAGTTTCATAAGAAATAAACAACATTTTGAACAAAAAGCTGATATGAATATGATTCAGAATGATGTAGATGGAGTCGATCAACACCTCAAAGCTTGACAGTTATTATTATCTCTTCATTGGTGATATTATATTCATAACGTTACACAGTTATGATGCTGTTTTATGTCTGATGATGTGTTTGATTACATGTGAAGCATCTGTTGTTTCGGTTTCTTCTTCACTTGTGTTTTGTGGTAATTCTGTACAGTAGATGTGTTCTAGCGCCCCCTACCGTATAACAATGAGCACAAGTATAGCTCAAATATATAAGACTTTTTATATAAGTATAAGTCAAGTATACTTAAATGTATATTTCTGAGAAGTACATAAAAAGTAGACTAAAAGTATACTTTCCTATTGTTTAGTTTAGTTGTCAAGCACACTTGATTAAACTTCTTTGTGTATGGACCTTGCATTTGTTTCTCGCTCCGCAGCATTAGCTTTATTTCTCACATGCATGCTCTGTAGGTGTCCCGGCTGCTGATTCTGGGCGGCGCTAATGTGAATTACCGTACGGAGGTGTTAAACAACGCTCCGGTGCTGTGTGTGCACGCTCACCTGGGCTACGCCGACATGGTGCACCTGCTGCTGGAGAACGGTGTCAGTGTGGACTCGCCGTCCGAGAGCGGTCTCACTCCGCTGGGCTACGCCGCCGCCGCCGGACACCTGGCCATCGTCACTGCCCTCTGCAGGAGGAGAGCAACGGTACGAGACGCTCAGAAATCACTAAATGCACAATAAATGCAGTTGAGTTTCTAAGACACTGAGCGATCAGTGCTGGGGGTAACGCATTACCAGTTACGTAATCAGATTACTTTTTTAAGTAACTAGTAAGTAATGCATTGCTTTTTAATTTAGAAGGAAATATCTGTTACTTTTTCAAATAAGTAACAGTTACATTGTTTCTGATGTATTGAGTGACAGCTCTGGTGTTGCCATGGTGATGTATTGAGTGACAGCTCTGGTGTTGCCATGGTGATGTATTGACCTGGTGTTGCCATGGTGATGTATTGAGTGACAGCTCTGGTGTTGCCATGGTGATGTATTGAGTGACAGCTCTGGTGTTGCCATGGTGACAGAAATCAGAGCAACATGATCTTACTGTAGTTCTAGACTAAATATCAACATGATCTTACTGTAATTCTAGACTAAATATCAACATGATCTTACTGTAGCTCTAGACTAAATATCAACACGATCTTACTGTAGATCTAGACTAAATATCAACATGATCTTACTGTAGTTCTAGACTAAATATCAACATGATCTTACTGTAGTTCTAGACTAAATATCAACATGATCTTACTGTAGTTCTAGACTAAATATCAACATGATCTTACTGTAATTCTAGACTAAATATCAACATGATCTTACTGGAGTTCTAGACTAAATATCAACATGATCTTACTGTAGTTCTAGACTAAATATCAACATGTATTTACTCATCTCACCTGCACAAAAACATATTCAGTGTTCCTCACAATGATAGAAAACAGTCAAATGCAAACTCAAAATATGATACAAACCTGGAATAATTAAATATGTTAAATAAGACTAATATCATTTATGTATTTAATCCCATTTTATTAACCAATGTCTTTGCTACTGACCTTTGATGATCCAATTCAACCATAATAATAAGGAAAAATGACACATTTGTGTTTGATTATTCAATAGTGTTGAACTGTGTCATATTCTTCATGTGATTAGTTTGATCTGCGTCCTCTACTGTACAGACGTGAATCTACATCTCCTTCAGTCTGAGCCGGATTCACTTCACTTTTAGTGTGAAAGCTTTTATGTTTGTAAAAATAACTTTTTATATTAAAAACAAGCAAGCAAGCCCTGCCCAGATTTACAAAGTAAGGCAAGGCAAGGCAAGGCAAGTTTATTTATATAGCACATTTCATACACAGTGCTTTACATAAAAGAAAGTGAAATAGTCATTCACAGGAATAAAAACGAGGAATTAAAAATAATAAAAACAAGGAATTTTAAAATGATATAGAAATTGATTTAAAATTAAATTTACAACAGTTAAAATAGAAAATGATTATACATAAAATACAGTGCAGTCAGTTCGGACGTAGCACAGTGTTCATTCAACAAATGCACAGCTAAACAGATGAGTTTTGAGTCTGGATTTAAATGTGACTAATGTTTTAGCACATCTGATCTCTTCTGGAAGCTGATTCCAACTGCGGATATATATATATATTCATAATAGCTAAAAGCAGACTCTCCTTGTTTTGTGTGAACCCTTGGTGTTTAAGATCCTAATGATCTGAGTGGTCGGTTAGGTTTATATTCAGTGAGCATATCAGCAATGTATTTAGGTCCTAGACCATTGAGTGACTTATAAACGAGTAAAAGTACTTTAAAATCAATCCTAAATGTAACTGGAAGCCAGTGTAAGGACCTGAGGACTGGTGTGATATGCTCAGATGTTCTGGTTCTAGTCAGAAAAAACAGAACCAGACTTACTTCGACTTACTTTCTAGTCAAAAGTAACACAACGCATTACTTTTCATATAAAGTAACTAAGTAACGTAATGTTACTTTTATAGGGAGTAACGCAACATTGTAACGCATGACTGTTAAAAGTATCTTTCCCCGACACTGAGAGCAATCAATGTTGAAACACCTGCAGTCAAGATTCCAATTTAACATGATATATAACTGTACAAAAACCATAATGACTGCATTGGAGCTTTATCAGTGTTGTTTGAAAGCCTGAGACTGCATGCAAAATGCTTCTGTTTTGCATTTTTCAATCTATTAAATATAATAGCAAATTATATTATCAGCTGAACAATTTAAGTTGCACCAAATGGAAGCGAGAAGAGTTCACATGGTCAGTGTCACAAATTTATTAATTTTAAAGTGACCTATACAAAGTGCAGAATCATAATTATGAAGAGTAATAATGTTTCAATAAAATTTAATAGGTTTATTCAGGTATAAATTAAGATTCAGCACTGTATGTATATTATTAAATATGGAATTGATTAATTAAATACATAAATTAACATATGCACTTTTGTTCAAAAGTCTGGAGTTGGTAAGATTTTTAGTTTTTGAAAAAAGTGAAATAATTTGAAATATTATTATAATGTAAATCAGCTGTTTTCTATGTGAATATGTGTTAAACTGTAATTTATTTCTGTGATCAAAGCTGTATTTTCAGCATCATTACTGCAGTCTTCAGTGTCACATGATCTTCAGAAATCATAATAATATGCTGCTCAAGAAACATTTATGATTATTATCAATGTTGAAAACAGTTGTGCTGCACAATATTTGTGTGGAAAAAAATTGTTTTCAGGATTATTTGAACAGAAAGTTCAAAGGAAAAGCATCTATTTAAAATCATTATGTCTTGTAACATCATAACTCTCTGCAATGTCACTTTTTATCAATTATGTGCATCCTTTTCTTTATAAAAAAATCTAATCATTTAAATGATGCTGTACATTTAAATAAATCAATCAATCAAATTTATAAAACTTGAAAATAAAAAATAAAATTATAAAAATTTTAATTTTAATAAAATATATATATATTTTTTTTATAAAACTTGAAAAAAAGTAGCAAATATTTTGCATCAGCAATATTTAAAAATATATTTAACCACAAAAAATACTATGAAAACTTGAAATGAACAAACTTCCTAATGCTTCATGAGAATGAGAATCTGCTTGATATACTAATATTTTGTTAGGTTTCTTGTTTATGTAGCAAAGCTACTTTTGCAGTTTAATCTGACCAAGAATCAACCAATTTTTAAAATGTGGGTAGATTTTAAATAAGATATTTTAAAACCAAATTCTGTTTTCTTGATCCCAACCTTGCAAATGTCAAATTTAGTTAAATTTTAGGACCATAGTGTCTTGTAACCACTTTGATCATCTTATAAAATCCATGCATGATTCACAGAATTTGCATCAAGCCAGCCAATCAGATTGGAGCTTTGATTTAGGCATAGTTTGCACCAGAATGATATTCATACATGCGTCTGTCCACAGCTCGACCACCTGGACAAGCATGGTCAGTGTGCTCTAGTGCATGCTGCTCTCAGAGGTCATCTGGAGGTGATAAAGTTCCTCATTCAGAGCGACTGGGGTCAGACGCAGCTGCAGAGCCCCTCCTCTGCAGAGTCACAGGCCACGCCCTCTCCCACACAAGCCACGCCCCCGGAGTCACAGCCCTCCAGCCCCGAGCAGCAGGAGGAGGAGGAGGCGGAGGAGGAGGAGTCTGAGCAGAAGGAGGAGGAGCCTCCAGAGGAGTCCAGACAGCAACAGACACAAGCAGACTCTCAGACTCAGCAGCAGACGTCTCCAAAACCTGTGACGTTTAGCAAGAGCGTGGCAGTGCAGCAGGCCTTTATAGCAGCCGCCAGCATGGGTTACACAGAGGTAACGGACAAATATTATACAAATATGTGACCCTTGGACCACAAAACCAGTCTTAAGTGTCAATTTTTCAAAATTGAGATGTATACATCATCTGAAAGCTGAATAAATAGCTTTCCATTGATGTATGGTTTGTTATGATAGGACAATATTTGGCTGAGATACAACTATTTGAAAATCTGGAATCTGAGGGTGCAAAAAAATCTAAATATTGAGAAAATCACCTTTAAAGTTGTTCAAATGAAGTTCTTAGCAATGCATATTACTAATCAAAAATTAAGTTTTAATGTAGGAAATTTACTAAATATCTTCATGGAACATGATCTTAATATCCTAATGATTTTTGGCATAAAAGAAAAATGGATAATTTTGACCCATACAATGTATTGTTGTCTATTGCTACAAATATACCTGTGTTACTTATGACTGCTTTTGTGCTGCAGGGACACATATTATCAGAAATGTATTACTTTGGCTAAAGTATTTTTAACAATACTTTTGCTGCATGCCTGTGAACCGTTTACAAATCATGCATTGATCAGATTTGGAAAAAAAAATACTTATATGATTTCTTTTCCCACTAAATGCTTTGCTCCAATGTTCAATAAAAAAAAACATATATATATATATTTATTTTTTTCAGTCTTACACTAAGGGAATAGTTAAAAAAAAACTTTTACCTTTCTGTGTGCCTTTAGCCCTGTTGGGTCAAAAAGTCTGTTTTAATTGGAATGTTTTTATTGATACACTTCAGCATATGAAATCTATAATTTCTCTCACCTCATCCACCTTTTTCAAAGAACTTGTGAATGCATTATGGGATTCATGGAACCACGTCTACAATGCATTAAAATGCTGCCCACTAGGCATAGCCATCATAATAGTGTCTCTGCAGCACAAAAGCAGTCATAAGTAACACAGGTATATTTGTAGCAATAGACAACAATACATTGTATGGGTCAAAATTATCCATTTTTCTTTTATGACAAAAATCATTAGGATATTAAGATCATGTTCCATGAAGATATTTAGTAAATTTCCTACATTAAAACTTAATTTTTGATTAGTAATATGCATTGCTAAGAACTTCATTTGAACAACTTTAAAGGTGATTTTCTCAATATTATGATTTTTTTTTTGCAACCTCAGATTCCAGATTTACAAATAGTTGTATCTCAGCCAAATATTGTCCTATCATAACAAACCATACATCACATATAGCTACTAACTGCATCTGTGTGTTTAAGGTTGTGTGTTATCTCTTGGACTTGCCTGAGACGGATGAAGAGGACACTCAGCGCGCTCAGATCAACAGCTATGACACCCTGTGGGGTGAGACAGGTAGAGGACTTTTCTGGTTATAACTGTGTTCTAGAATCTAGTGCGCTTCCTACATAGACAGCTGACTACTAAGGGAGCATCCGAACTGGGAGTATTTTTCCCACAGGGATTTTTTATTTTTAAGTCTTGGTTTAAGAGTTATCAGTCATGAACCAAACCAACCAGCGATGATTAATCCTTTGACAGCACAAAAATAAATAAATACATGCATACATACTAGTGCTGTCAAACAATTAACTGTGATTAATCGCATCCAAAATAAAAGTTTTGCTTACATAATATATGTGTGTGTGCTGTGTATATTTATTAAGTAAATATAAATACACACTCATACAGTATATATTCTGAAATATATTACATGTATATATTTATTAGTGCTGTCAAACGATTAATTGCATCCAAAATAAAAGTTTTGTTTACATAATATATGTGTGTGTGTATTGTGTATATTTATTAAGTATATATAAATACACACACATGCATGTATATATATAAGAAAAATATGTTATATATTAAATATATTTATATATAATATACATTTTATGAATATATACATTTAAATATTTTCAAAATATATATTGTATGTGTGTGTATTTATATATACATAATAAATATACACAGTACACACACACATATATTATGTAAACAAAACTTTTATTTTGGATGCGATTAATCGCGATTAATCATTTGATAGCACTATTATATATATATACATGCATAAATAAATAAATAAATTAGTTACTCCCCAACACTGTCTTTAGGAGTGCTAAGATAAAATGTGAATACAGGCCCAGATAGCGCTCTATTAATATTACTGGAGGAACATCTGTTCTTCTGTTCAATAAAAACTCTATTCTATTAATATTTCAACAAATCAGTCAATATTCTATTCATTTGCTTAGTTCTGTTGGGAAAAATAAGTTCAAAATAAATAAATAAATTGATTAATTAATTAATTAAAAATAAGTAAGCAAATAAGTAAACAAATAAATAAATAAATAAGTAAACAAACAAACAATAAATAAATAAACAAATACATAAGCAAACAAGTAAATAAGTAAACAAAGAAATAAATAAGTTAAAAAATAAACAAATAAATAAATAAACAAGCAAATAAGTAAACAAATAAATAAGTAAACAAATAAATAAGCAAGCAAACAAATAAATAAGTAAACAAATAAACAAATAAGCAAGCAAATAAGTAAACAAATAAATAAGTAAACAAGTAAACAAATAAGCAAGCAAACAAATTCATAAGTAAATAAATAAATAAGTAAACAAATAAACAAATAAGCAAGTAAATAAGTAAACAAATAAATAAGTAAACAAATAAACAAGCAAGCAAATAAGTAAACAAATAAATAAGTAAACAAGTAAACAAATAAATAAATAAGCAAGCAAACAAATAAGTAAACAAATAAATAAATAAGTAAACAAATAAATAAATAAGTAAACAAATAAATAAATAAGCAAGCAAATAAGTAAATAAGTAAACAAATAAGTAAACAAACAAATAAGCAAGCAAATAAGTAAATAAGTAAACAAATAAATAAGTTAACAAGTAAATAAACAAACAAATAAATAAATAAATAACTGGTTCCTCCCAACACTGTCTTTAGGAGAACTCTTAGTGGTGAGATGAATCCAGGTCCAGATAGCGTTGTGTTAATGTTAGTGGAAGAGCATGTGTTGTTCTGAGAGTGTTCCTGTGATGACCGAGTGCTGTGTCCGGCTCGTGTCCTCAGCGCTGTCCGCCGCAGCAGGCCGAGGGAAGCTGGAGGTCTGTCAGATGCTGCTGGAGCAGGGCTCTTCTGTAGCTCAGCCCAACCGGAGAGGAGTGCTGCCGCTCTTCAGCTCTGTGAGACAGGGCCACTGGCAGGTAACTGATGAACCCTGGTCTCCAGCTTCATCTCCACAGAGCGCTTCTGCACGCTTCATCTATACGCTGTTTTCCAGATCGTGGATCTGTTGGTGTCGCACGGAGCAGACGTGAACCTGGCTGATAAACAAGGCCGTACTCCGCTCATGATGGCGGCCTCAGAGGGGCATCTGGACACGGTGGAGTTCCTCATGGCTCAGGGTACAGCATACACACCTTTATGGCACGATTCAAGATTTTAATTTGTCACATACACAATTATACAGAGTATAACCAGCAGTGAAATGTTAGTCAGCTCCGCTCCATGGACAGTGCAATTATGTGGAATACAAACACAAAGAATATACATAAATATATATAAAAAAAAAAGTGCAAAAAGAAGTGTGCAGGACAGTATACTGTAGACTTAATAATTAATAATATAAGAAGGAATGTACAAACAGGTTGTACAGGGTATTTACATAGCATCAATACGAATGGTAGAAAAAGTATTAATAACTTACTGATTATTAGTGATTATTAAATGGAGTCATATTAAATGAAAGCACAGTTTAATGAGGCTTGCATGAAGTATACCTCATGTCTTTATTTGTACAGTCAAACTAAAACATATTCAGACACATGATATAATTTTTGATATTTTTATACTAGTGGGTGCAGGACACTATAGTTAATTTATGTAAGTGAGGATAACAAAATAAAGTAAACTGTGACATATTATACCCAAAAATACTTCATACAGTGGACGACCATTAAAATTGATACACACCTTTATGGGAAGGTTACTTTGGAAATGTAATAGGTTACAGATTACAAGTTACCATATTTAAAATGTAATAGTAGTGTAACTATATCAATTACTTTATTAAAGTAATGTAACTGATTACATTTGATTACTTTTTGATTACTTTTCAAATTTTTACCAAATGATTTCAAATGTTAATCATTTTGAAACATTTAAAGCAAGCAAGCAACACTGATTACTGTCAGACTTTCAAAATCCTTCTTCATTTGAATTAAGATTATAATAATTTAATTTTAAAGCACAGCCACCACAAAATCAGGTGTATTTCTGAGGTTAAATACAGATTTAAAATCATAAGATATAGTTTAATAGCTATGATACTGTTTTTAAAATCAAAATCAGAAAACACTGGCATCTAACAATGCTTTGGGGGGGGGGGGAATCAGTTAATGTTAAATAAAAATAAAAACATATGCATAAAGCCAAATAGGAATTAAAACAATAAAACAGTTATCAAATATGCATGTGTCATATTCTGTGTCCTAAACTCCTGAAACGTTGGTATATCATATTTTAGAGCAGTTAATGCAATTTTGGAACAAAATCAATCAAATCTGTTTGTTTGTGTGAAAATATTCAGATGTAACCCCCTTTGTAATCTTTAAGAGTTTCATAAGTAACTGTAATTGAATTACATTATTTTTTTTTATTTTTTTTTTTATTAAATTATGTAATTCCAATACATGTAACTAGTTACTCCCCAACACTGTTTATGGCACAAGTTTAATGAGGCTTGCATGAAGTATACCTCATGTCTTTATTTCTACAGTCAAACTAAAACTTATTCAGACACCAGATATAATTTTTGATATTTTTTTACTAGTGGGTGAAGGACACTATAGTTCATTTATGTAACTGAGGATTGCAAAATAATGTAAACTGTGACATATTATACCCAAAAATTCTTCATACAGTGGACTACTAGTAAAATGTATACAAATTTGGGATATTAAAAAAAAAATATGCAGACACTTTGACATGATCATGTTTACCTTAAAGGGATAGTTCACCCAAAAATGAGAATTCTGTCATTAATTACTCACCCTCATGTCGTTCCAAACCCGTAAGACCTTCGTTCATCTTCAGAACACAAATTAAGATATTTTTGATGAAACCCGAGAGCTCTCTGACCCTCAATAGACAGCAATGCAACTGATATGTTCAAGGCCCCGAAAGATAGTAAGTACATCATTAAAATAGTCCATGTGACATCAGTGCTTCAACCTTAATTTTATGAAGCTACGCGAATACTTTTTGTACGCAAAGAAAACTCTGCCACGATAAGAAATGTCTCTGCCGCACATTTGTGCACAAAAAGTATTCTTGTAGCTTCATAACATTAAGGTTTAACCACCGATGTCACGTGGACTATTTTAATGATGTACTTGCTACCTTTTTGGGCCTTGAACATGTCAGTTGCATTGCTGTCTATACAGGGTCAGAAAGCTCTCAGATTTCATCAAAAATGTTAATTTATGTTCCAAAAATGAACGAAGGTCTTACAGGTTTGGAACGACATGACATTTTTGGGTGAACTAACCCTTTAAAGGGGTCATATGACGTTGCTAAAAAGAACATAATTTTGTATATTTGGTAATGCAACGTGTTTATGCTGTTTAACACATTATTTTCCACATACTGTACATTATTGTTGCTCCTCTATGCTCCGTCTTTCTGAAACGTGCCGATTTTTATATAGCTCATCGTTCTGAGAAGCAAGGCGTGCTCTGATTGGCCAGCTATCCAGTGCGTTGTGATTGGCCGAATACCTCAAGCGTGAGACATTACCGTATTGTGATGCTGTGTCCCGGCGAGACGAGACAAAAACAATAAAACCTATTATAAACGAGGCATTTGTTGCATCCAGTGAGGACATAATTACTGATTATAATGACTTATACTGTCTTTTTAAACATTACCATGTCTGCATTTGTGATCAGAGAAATGACAAACAACAAGCACTACACTACACAGCTCAAAACTCACGTTTGAATCGTCAGAAGCAGATTCTTTAAATATGAAAACATACTTACAGGTTGTGAATCAGAAGCAAAGCTGGAATTGCTCCACTTTATAGAAACCGTCTTTGTGCAGCCAGCATTGTAGGCTACTCTTCCAGCTTCGTAAATTGCGCTGCACACACTCCAATATTTGTGTTGAGCTGTTCTGGAACAGTGTTGTAAACACAACTTAACCACTGATTTCTAGTTGTGTCCTCTTTTGGATCCCAAACAAAGTAGTTTCTCTTTCACAACGAGACACAGCGTCTCCAGGACATGACGCCGGCGGCAGCAACAACACTACAGACAGAATAATAGCTCCACCTTCTTTCATTGCGTATACATTTGGGCGGAGTTATGCAAATCTTCCCACATCGTAGACGTGTGTTTGAATGAGCCGTTTTAGGAGGCATGGACAAGTCTTAACTTTTATAAAGAATATCTCTTTGGGTTTGAGACTTTAGTCTTTGCAACTTCAGGGATCTTATCTATGCACAATCAGCTTGTGACACTCCAAAGAGAAAGGAAAATGTGAAATCGCATCATATGACCCCTTTAAGTGTTTTTCTTTAATTGCTAATGAAACCTTTTTACACCACAGACTGAACAAAATGAAGCATTGCTTGGTCATTGGTTGAGATAAATTGGTATTGTGTACTTAAATTTAACAGCTGAACAATTGTTGGTTGATTGTAATCCATTACATGCAAGTTATCTGACATTATCAAGATGAATTTGTTCTGACACAGTAGAGCTCTTGACCATTTTCTAAACTATAGGGTATAAACTGTGTTGGTTTGACTGTAGGTGCGTGTTTGGATCTGATGGATAAGGAGGGTCTGACGGCGCTCAGCTGGGGGTGTTTGAAAGGACATCTGTCTGTGGTTCGCTGTTTGGTGGAAAGAGGAGCTGCGACAGACCACGCCGATAAAAACGGACGAACGCCTCTCGATCTGGCCGCCTTCTATGGAGACTCAGACGTGGTGAGACATATTTCAGCTGACAATTTTGGGTTAAAAAAATACTTAATCTGAGACCAAATTTTCTAAATAGTCCTCCAAGAGCTTTAAAAATGCATCCACCAAACTCAAAACACACCTTCAGCCTATTTTGACCACTTCTGGACTATAAATAATTGGACTTTAAAAAAAAAAAATCTTAGATTTACTTTGAGAAGTTCTGGCTGAAACTCCTCCAAACCTGCCTTTTTTTGCAGTTTTGACCTGTTATGCTACTGGGTTTACTGTAGCGAATAATCAAATATCCAAAATCCATCCATATAGTTAATAGTGTATGAATCAAAAAATAAATCGCATGATGTAAGGCCTATTCAACCTTTAAACTTAATAATTGTCACCGGGACGCCTTCAATATATTACAATTAAATCCTAATCTAATCATGACAAACTATATATTGTTGGAAAGGTCCAAGAGTCCTAAATAGATATTTTACCACTGATTGTTGTTAAAAATTATGTAGGAGCAGTAATAGATTAATTTATGACAAGAGTGCACCTCAAAACATACTATGTTTTCATATACTATAATTCTATTAGTTTCCTTTTTTTGCTATCACATGTTTTAGTAATCATCATATATTATATATCATTTGAAAGCTTAAAACCTCAAAATTCATCCTATGAAAACCGTTTGGAAATCGGACATTGCATTTCCATAGAAAAGGTACTTTAAAATATTTTAGTGGCTCCTCCCCCCTTAGTGTCATATTCCATATTACGGTCTTATAGAATCAAAACTTTTTATAATCTTGACAAAATACATATCATTTTGTGATAGGAGTAATACTGAGAGAGAAATGTATACATTTGGGACAAAAAAATGCATAAAAAAATTAAATGGGGTTTGGATGGCTGTTTGTGTTATAACGCCTAAACAAAATTGCATAGTAACCTCAATTTTTTAATATCAACTTCAAATTTGGACCAAAACTTATTTAGACATATGGCTTTAATTTTATGCCAAATCTGGATTAAAACCTATTTTGTAAAATATTTATTTTATATAAAATAAAATAAAATAAAAATAGTACAGTACATTTTCTTTACAGTAAATTGAAATTTTTATAACTTTTTTTACTTTCATTTTTTTACTTTCTGCAATAATCTGCTGATTGTCTTCTGTAAAAAGAGACCAACCTTAGGTCTGTATTCAAAAGCGTTCATGAATTATAACACTTTAACTTTATATAGTGCACTTTCAAGTCTATTTTCAAAGGGGGGGGGGGCAGTTAAGGGGTTAAAAGCTTATTCAACTGTTTTAAACACTCAGGCTAATAAGTACACAGAAAAACATTTTTATAGTAAATTTTTGACTATTTTATTATTAAATATTAATTATTTTTTTTTATATTGAGAACCAAGCAAATTGTACAAACAATAGTACATATAACCAAAAAAAACATTGTACATATCAAACCGTTGCATTGATTACACTGCTCTCAAGTTTTTACTTTTTGATATCTTTTCCAAATACAGTTTAATTTGTTAAAAAAAACATCAGCTTCTGCAAAATTAACAATTCTTCAAATTTTTCAAAAAAAAAAAAATTCTGTGAAAAGAATGCATATAATGTGCATATTATAGTATGTGTATATTGTTACTGAAGCTCACTGCCCAGCCAACAAATATATTATAAAACCTAACGTTTGCATGAAGTTAGAAAAACATCATGTTTTCCAAATATTGAAAACATCCAGTTTTGTGTCTAAAAATTTTTCTTTTTCTTGATCATGAGAATGTCAAGGAAACATTCCATTTTATAATTTAGCAAAAAATTATGGAAGTGTTACTTTTAACTGTTCTCTGAACATTCTGAAATCAGTCATAACATTTAAAAACATACGACGCACATTCAAAAAAAAAAAAAATTCAGCAAAAAAAAAAAAATTCATGAATTATAAATAAATAATGTTTAAAAAAAAAAAAAATTTTATGAAAACATTATTAAGTTTTGAAAACATTATTAAAGACCAGTCAACTTTCTATTAATGTTAATGGAAGAACATCTGTTCGTAACTTTGACGTTCACTTAACTTAAGTACACTCTTAAAAATAAAGGTGCTTAACAGGTTCTTCACAGCGATGCCACAGAAGAAGCATTTTTGGTTCCACGTAGTGTTGTTTTTGGCGGCCTGTTTTAATTTTAGTTTTAGTCTAGTCTTTGTGTGAAGCTGTCATTTTAGTTTTTATTAGTTTTAGTCACGTTCATACTCTTTTTAGTCTAGTCAAGTTTCAGTCAACTATAAGTCTGAGCATTTTAGTCTTATTTTAGTCAGAATTATCCATGACTATTTTCGTCTAGTTTTAGTCGACGAAAACTGATGACATTTAGTCTAGTTTTAGTCAATGAAAATTGTATTTTAGTCTCTTTTTAATAATGCAATTCCATTTAACCTAGTCAATAAAGTATAAGTACCTAGCAGTACAGACGAAACCAACATTTTCTTTTAGCCAAACCCATTTCAAACAAGGTTATCTTATTATATTATTGTTACCTTATTTTGCAATTGGGCGGGTTTTGTTGCGAAAACCTGCCAACCCTGACAGCCCCTGAAGTGAGACAGAAATACTGCAAAATAATAATAATAACGCGACAAAACGCGACGAAATAACGTTATAACATTTCGTTTCGTCTCGTTTTGGTCAACGAAAATGAAGAGACATTTTAGCATAGTTTTTATTTTGTAAACCACATTTAGTCTCATTTTTATTCGTCAACGATATTGCATTATACATTTAATTATAGTCATCGTCACATGACCAGCATTTACGTTGCGTCTCGTCACGTGATAAAGGTTCGTTGACGACGATATTTAGTCATAATTTTCGTTGACGAAAGCAACACTAGTTCCACGGAGAACCATTCAGTCAAAGGTTCATCTCTTTCTGACCTTTTTATAATCTGAAGAACCTTCTTTCACCACAAACAAGCTTTTGTGAAACAGAAAGGTTCTTCAGATGTTAAAAGATTCTTTATAAAACCATTTAGACAAAAATTTTCTTCTATATGGCATCATGAAGCACCTTTATTTTTAAGAGTGAAAGTGCAGGACTATCCACAGTGTTTGTTTTTTCAAAGCGAGAGACGAGTCTGCATTGTTTTCTGTGCTAATCACTTCAGTGTGTTTAATGTGATGAGTCCTCCATCACTGAGTGTTGTTCTCGGTCTCAGGTGCAGTTCCTGGTGGATCACGGGGCTTTGATCGAGCATGTGGACTACAGTGGGATGCGTCCTCTGGACCGCGCCGTCGGCTGCAGAAACACATCTGTGGTGGTAGCCCTGCTGACGAAAGGAGCCAATATCGGTATGACCAATAATAATCAAACCGATGGACTAATCAGATTGAAAAGCCACGTCAGCCGCTCATTCCATCCTATTAAGCTTGATCTGAGTTTAATTCCCATCTGTTGAAAGGGGTATTGTAATCTTGTAGGGGGGAAATAATTATGCTTGAATACTTGAATATGACTGGTTTTCCAAATTTGGATTAAAAAATATAATAAATGTGCGTAAATGTGACCCTGGACCTCATAAGGGTCAATTTTTAGAAATTGAGATGTATGCATCATCTGAAAGCTGAATAAATAGCTTTCCATTGATGTATGGTTTGTTATGATCAGACAATATTTGGCTGAGATACAACTATTTGAAAATCTGGAATCTGAGGGTGCAAAAAAATCTAAATATTAAGAAAATCATCTTTAAAGTTGTTCAAATGAAGTTCTTAGCAATGCATATTACTAATCAGAAATTAAGTTTTGATATATTTACGGTAGGAAATGTACAAAATATCTTCATGGAACATGATCTTAATATCCTAATGATTTTTGGCATAAAAGAAAAATGGATAATTTTGACCCATACAGTGTATTGTTGGTTATTGCTACAAATATACCTGTGTTACTCATGACTGCTTTTGTGCTCCAGGGACATAAATTTGCATAAGTCTTGCAAAGTTTATTTTCATCTTGAACTGGAGCTTAAATATTTGCTAAAAACTCTTCTAACATATACGTCAGCGTTTCAAATAAAGTATTAGCTGATTTACTAACAGCTTGCACCAGCGCAAAACGTCTTTTGGTGTTAAAACAGTACGGTCAGGATTTACTAAAGACGCCCAGTGAAGCTTCCTGACCGTATTGAATATGCTTTTGTATGAGTTTCCCTTTCAGATGCAAAGTTTATGAGTGTTGAGTCTTGAAATGAATCATGCAACGTGATTTACTAACATTTACGCTCGTCAAATTACTGGTATTTGCGCCATTATTTAACATCCAAAAAAAAGCATGTCTTAAAGCAGGTGATAATTTGCGCTGTTCTTGGTAGATTGAGCTGACGCCTCATTTATAAAGTGTGCGTACGCTCAGATTTGATCGTAGAGTGTGCGTACGCTCAGATTTGATCGTAGAGTGTGCGTACGCTTAAATCCACGCCAGCGCTCATATTTATAAAGACTGTCTTTGACGTGAAAAAGCTCTTAGCTTCACGTCAGGGTCTCCGAGCAGACGTACACACTTTTTATTGTCGGAATATTGCAGGTTTTTTATAATATAAGCTGTTCTTGCAGCACGCTGTTCTAAATTATGATGATTGGTGATATTTTATAAGTTGATGATATTAATTAGGAGTTGTTTACTAGCAGAGAGCTGAAACCAGTCAATTGCGTGCAAGTTCAAGATCATTTGATTCATAGATTTCACATCTGAAAGAGACGCGTACGTGCGATTTCTGTTCGTACAGTACGTTCATTCTATGAATCAAACATATGCATATTCGAGAGATGATTTTAAGATCAAATTTAGAATGGTTTCTGCGCAACATTTTATAAATGAGGCCCCTGGTCATTATGGAAATGATCTGCTGCGCCTGTGTTCTTTAATGTGTGCATCGTCAGTAAATCACATGCAGAATTGTCCCATCGGTGCTTTTATGGAATTGTGCTCTAACGCTAATTTGCCCTGTTTAGTAAATCTGGCCCATAGTCTACTATTACTCTAGTTAGTAAAACTCAAAAAGTCAAAATATGTGACCCTGGAGCACAAACGCAGTCATAAGTAACACAGGTATATTTGTAGCAATAGACAACAATACATTGTATGGGTCAAAATTATACATTTTTCTTTTATGCCAAAACTCATTAGGATATTAAATAAAGATCATGTTCCATGAAGATATTTTGTAAATTTCCTACCGTAAATATATCAAAACTTAATTTTTGATTAGTAATATGCATTGCTAAGAACTTCATTTGAACAACTTTAAAGGTGATTTTCTCAATATTTAGATTTTTTTGCCCCCTCAGATTCCAGATTTTCAAATAGTTGTATCTCAGACAAATATTGTCCGATCATAACTAACCATACATCAATGGAAAGCGCATTTATTCAGCTTCCAGATGATGCAGAAATCTCAATTGACACTTATGACTTGTTTTGTGCTCCAGGGTCACATATATGTGAAATCAGACTGAATTCATGCCGACTGAAAATCAGTGCATGTAAACTTACCCCAGTGTTAGTGTGGCTCCGGCTTTGTCCATATTGTACAAACAATAGCATAATAAAACCAGAAATCACTGACGATCCCCAAAAGAAAAACAGCTTCGGGAATAGAAATGAACATTAGCTTGGTCTACAATATTAGAACTGACTGTAAATCCTCATGTATGTGTATGTGTTTCCATGTAGCTCGGCTGCTGCAGCATTCATGTGCTTTGACTCTTAGTTACGTGTCTCTAGATCCGTGACGCTTTTTGTGTTTGATTTCACTCGCTGCCTGTTTCTCTTTCTCTTTACTGCCTTTCTCTGTTTGTCCATTTAATTGTTGGCAAGGGATGGTTTAACATTGTTAGTGCTGGTGCTGTTTTACCTAGTCTAGTCTAGTCTTAGCACATTAACAGACATTGACCAATGTGCTTTACATATCAAACACAAGGCATGCAATCTAAAAATGGTAAAACACAGTAAAATAATCACAAAATGACATACAATCAATTACATTCAAATACAAGAGATACACTATATTGCCAAAAGTATTGGCACCCCCTTCTAAAGAACAGGTTTGACTACTTTAGTAATTTCTATGAGAACAAATCTTAATGTTAAAGCATATAATGATATTCTAGGAAATTGTGTGCTTCTAATATTATAGCAACAGTTTGGACTCTTTTCTATTCTAACATGACAATGTCTCTGTGTATAAGACAAGGTTCAAAAAGAAAATGATTGATTGAGTCAGTGTGGAAGAACTTGACTGGTCTGCATAAAACCAAGTCCTAATCCCAGTTTAACACCTCTGGTGTGACTGTAAATGCAGACCTTGAGCCAAAAACTCATCACCAAACACCAATGACTTGTACATACACTATATAGACAAAAGTATTGGCACCCCTTCTTTAGAACAGATGCACTTCCAAATCTGTGGCAACAACGATGGGAACATAATTCATGTATTTAAAAATTGTATTTCATCTCTGTTGCAACAGTTTTGTAAGTGTCTAAAATGACTGAACCCATATGTACAAGTCATTGGTGTTTGGTGATGAGTTTTTGTCACAAGGTCTGCATTTACAGTCACACCAGAGGTGTTAAACTGGGATTAGGACTTGGTTTTATGCAGACCAGTCAAGTTCTTCCACAATGACTCAATCAATCATTTTCTTTTTGAACCTTGTCTTATACACAGAGACATTGTCATGTTAGAATAGAAAAGAGTCCAAACTGTTGCTATAATATTAGAATTAGGTTGTGTAATCAAAATCCAACGTTAAGTCAATGTCAAATTGACGTCAAATATTGACGTCAACCCGATTTTCATTTTCAACCAAAATGCAACGTCTGTCTGACGTCAACCTGACGTTACATAGACGTCTGGTGCCTGCTGGGTTGTTATACGCTTGAACTGTTTCAGTATATCTATAGATTTTATTTTAGGCAAGTCGTGATGATTTGAGAAGGCTAAATTGATCAAACCTGCCTGCCGGTCTGCCGCTGGCCGCTTGGTCGTTGCTTTAAGAAATAAAAAACTTATTTAATGAACAAAAAAATGCTCCAAACGTTTTTCTAAATGAACTTAAAAAAAACGAAACGAAATATAATCACTTTGCCATTACATACAAACTGAATTAATTTATTAGCTGAAACAGGAGCCGTTTTGGGAGAAGGGGGGGGGGGAGACGGGCTCGGGTCGGTAATTCTGATAAGCTGTCGGACACGGGCCGGGCTAGGGCCTAAATTTGAGGCCCGTGCAGGGCTCTAAATCCGCTATATTCCTTAATGGGAAAAAACACTACAGAATTGATATGCTTATCAAACTTTAACTCTGCATCAAAAATGACTTGCATGATTATGTACCTTAGATTTAAAGGGACCTGATTGATTATAGGTTCAGAAGAACTCAAACACTATCACTTCAGTCTTAGATTCATTCAGGTACTCCTTGATATCAATAAAACATGCAAAGAGAGACTGCAATTCTCCCCTATAGGGAGATATAGGCAGATATATTTTTATAGGCAGATAAAGCTGACTTGACTTTCTTAGGGTGCTTTCACACTTGGTTCGCTTGCCTGGTCCGAACCCGAGTTCGTTTGCTCCCCCCCTCCCCCTGCCC
Organism: Aspiorhynchus laticeps; assembly: GCA_023376895.1. Taxonomy (NCBI): domain Eukaryota; kingdom Metazoa; phylum Chordata; class Actinopteri; order Cypriniformes; family Cyprinidae; genus Aspiorhynchus; species Aspiorhynchus laticeps. The sequence continues at coordinate 37,326,494 of CM041809.1, read as the reverse complement.
CCGCTGGACTGCGTTCATATTATTTTATTTGGGTCTGAACCGCGGTTCGTTTGCGTCATCAAGCCAGCAGCTGTTTGCTTAGTAACGACGGCGCGGGAGAATGCGGCAAAATGCATAACATTGCTCTCTGCACTTTTATATATTTACGTTTTTGAACCGTTCGTTTTGTTTACAAAGCTTAGTGCATTACGTCTGTCTTACGAATGTACTGCAAATGCTGTAAAGAACGCTGAAGGTGAACATAAATGAGACATACAGCTTTCTGCTTGCAGCGCGTCAGGAAAGTGAGTGAAACACACACAAACACACATTTTTATCAAATAATACGGCATTAATAGCGGTTCACTTCCGCGATTTGGTGCGATTGCGTTCACATCAGCAGCAAACCGTACTGGAGTTCACTTGAACCGTACCCCAGACCACCCTTTTTAAGCAGACTCGGGTTCGGTTCACAAGTGCGCACCCAAGGTCAGAAGACAGCGTTCACATCATCCAAACGAAACGAACTCTGACGTCAATCGAACCCGGGTGCGCACCATAAGTGCTCGTGTGAAAGCACCCTTAAGCTCTTATTTCTCTCCACTCACGGCTGCTTTTTTGTGTTCCCCCTCACCTTTCCTCCACGACCACTGCATCACTCTTCACTTCGTCTTTCTCCCGCTCTGGCTTTCACTCACCTAAACACACACCGCTCCATCAACACCAATCCTCATTCCCTCGCTCTCACGACCCCTGACCTCTGACCTCAGGATGTCAGACGCTGCCGAGTCGGCGTAAAGGAGGTAATGCTTGTGCATCAGGGACATCTCTCTGTTGTGTGTGTTAGGGTGCCGCAGGTTTAACTGGCACGTTAAATATAAAACTGAAGGCATCCTCATCCCGTTGTCCATGCCTTCATCTGTTTGTTATGACTCCTGAGCAGTGTTGGGGAAAGTTACTTTTAAAAGCAATGCATTGCAATATCGCGTTACTTTCTAAAAAAGTAACTAATTACGTTACTTTTGAGTTACTTTGTAAATCTGGGCAGGGCTTGCTTGCTTGTTTTTAACATAAAAAGTTATTTTTACAAACATAAAAGCCCTTTCACACCAAAAGTGAAGTGAATCCGGCTCAGACTGAAGGAGATGTAGATTCACGTCTGTACAGTAGAGGACGCAGATCAAACTAATCACATGAAGAATATGACACAGTTCAACACTATTGAATAATCAAACACAAATGTGTCATTTATGCTTATTAGTATGATTGAATTGGATCATCGAAGGTGACATTGGTTAATAAAATGGGATTAAATGCATAAATTATATTTGTCTTATTTAACATATTTAATTATTGCATGTTTGCATAATATTCCAAATTTGCATTTGACTGTTTTTATTGATTTTGAGGAACACTGAATGTGTTTTTGTGCAGGTGAGATGAGTAAATACATGTTGATATTTAGTCTAGAACTACAGTAAGATCATGTTCACACACAACGCTCTGATTTCTGTCACCATGGCAACACCAGAGCTGTCACTCAATACATCACCATGGCAACACCAGAGCTGTCACTCAATACATCACCATGGCAACACCAGAGCTGTCACTCAATACATGAGAAACAATGTAACGAGTTACTTATTTGAAAAATAACTCAGATATTTCCTTCTAAATTAAAAAGTAATGCATTACTTAAAAAAGTAATCTGATTATGTAACTTGTAATGCGTTACCCCCAGCACTGCTCCGTCTCTCCCCATGTTTTCCCCTCAAACCAGATGTTCATTTTGACCCATCAAACATACTGTTACCCGTAGGTCCTGCTACCTGGGCAATGGCCACATCGAAACCTGACATCATGATTATCCTACTGAGTAAACTTTTAGAGGAAGGAGATGGCTTCTACAAGGTCAGATTTACTCACAGTTTACCTGATGTTTGCTCAGATTTGTCTAGTACAAAGTCCTCGGCTCTGTGTATTTACACAATCATCTTTTCACCTGCAGAAGGGTAAAGTGAAGGAGGCAGCTCAGTGCTACCAGTGCGCTCTGAAGAAATTTCCCCGAGAAGGATTAAGCGAGGACCTGAAGGCCTTTAAGGAGCTCAAAGTGTCCTTGTTCCTGAACTTGTCTCGCTGTCGGAGGAAAATGAATGTGAGAACAGCATGAGCGTTTCTAAAAATACTCTCATTCTAGCGCACAGTAAGATTCTGCATATAAATCCTCCTGAGACCCCCCCCAAAAACAGTTTTGTGAATTTTGTATTTTTTCATGTCATTACATTGTTTACGCCATAACAAAGAAATTGAAAAATTACATTTTTGAAAAATTATATTTTATTCTCTGTAGAGGACACTATAGGACTCTAAAAAATAAAATGCCATGAATAAACATCAAAAAGGCAAAAACAATGGGATTTTTTTTTAAATCACCAATCAATATTCAGGTTTCAGGATTTTTTTATACTAAACTTTGTTTAAGGATGATTCTCAACTATGTTATAAAATATATAACAAAATGATTTGATATACCATTTTGTTTTATGCAATATGTGTGTAAATTGGTTTTCCCATTAAACACTAATTTGCATCTAATTTGCATATTAATGTGTTGCTGTTGGGACAGCATGTTGAAAAAATAATGGTCATAATGGGAGTAATAAATGGTTAGATTTTCATAATAATATCTAATATTTCATAAGACAATTGATAAATAATAAATTTTCCTATTCAATTGTTATGTCTCCAAATGCATTATAAACATGCTCTACAGTGGACATGTATGAAATTATGTCCTGTTTCATAACAGCAAGTCATATTTGAATTTGAAAACCCATAACATTTTCCTGAGATGTTGCTTTATGACAAACAATCTGAAAGTTATTCAGATTTAAATGACAATTACAAAATATAATCATATTTCCATAAGTATGTAAAATTTTTCACTAAATTAAATTTAGCCATCTTTAAAGACCTAGTAGAGGGTGTGTTCATGATGAAACATACAATCATTTAATATCTCTATAAAGCTCTGAATGTGCTCTGTACAGACATGTGACGTCTCAGAGAAATACACTACAATATACTGTCCACTACAGAGACACAACCTCCACAGCTGGGTCTCAGGAGGATAATGCTTGTGTGATGCTGTAATATTATAACTGTAGTCAGTGTTGCCAACTATTTTTCAGAGAAAGTTATTAAAGGAAGGTCGATTTATTGCTAAATGACGTTACGACGCAACATTGTGTCATCAAATCTCAGCAAAAATAAAAAAATGATGTTCATTTAGATTAGTTTGTAAAATAATATGCATTATATAATATTAAAATATAAATAACTGTATTTTTAAATACATTATTGAACACTTACGTTTTTGATGATTACAAATTAAGTTTTATTAATAGCTAGTAAACTAGTATACTACACATTATGCTTTAAGCAGTGTATTAATAGTTAGTTAGTGTGCTACACTCTAAGGCTGTAAAAATAGGGCACGATCTATTATGTTAATATGAAAGAATTTTCTGTAGTTTTTTACATGCATTTTAAATTACACATTGTGTTTTCGGGTTATAATGGATAATGGATAATGTCCTGGAAAATTACTAGTATCTTTTCCATTTTTCTTACAGTGTACTAACTGATCAACAATCGCAGGTACAAGCTAACAAAGTGGATCATAAATTAATAATTATTAAATTATTATTAAATGGAATAATTGCAAATAGCAGCTAACTTAATTCACGTGATGTGTGTACTGCTGGCATCTTTGGTTTCCTCTTTTTGGCACTTATCAAGAGTTGTCAAATAATTTTTAAAAATTGCAAAAAAAATTGCTAGGTGCTTTTGGAAGAAAAATTGCTAGGGTAGTCTGAAAAGTTGCAAAATTTTGCAACAAAATGGCTAAGTTGGCAACACTGACTGCAGTATGCGGCATGTCGTGATGCACTTCTAGTACAACTGTGCAAAATAATGATATGTCAACCCACAGATTACAAAAATGAAACACTATTTTTGGTTGCAGGACTTTGGTATGGCGGAAGAGTTTGCTACCAAGGCTCTGGAACTGAAGCCTAAGTCTTACGAGGCTTTCTATTCTAGAGCGCGTGCCAAGCGTAGCAGCAGGTAGGGTTCTTCCATCGTTTATTTTCTTGAGCCCTGTTCACACCTCCAGCTACACACAGTGACAAAGACACAGGATCCCATTCATTTTCAGTGGAGAGCTGGTGACAGAATGTAGGCGTGTCAAGAATAGTTTAACTTTATGCAAATGAACAGCGAATTTCGTTTGAGACAACCAATAGGAGTGAAGAATCTGTCAGTTTGATTCATACATTGATGGTTCATGTTGTTAATTATATGATGCAGTGAGCAGTTTAGAAACAGTTAATGATTTAATGCACCAAGCTCTGCTGTAGTTTATGTAACAAAACTCTCTAATAAGAGATTGCTACTTTTAAGTCTAATTCCTAGTCAAATTAGAATAGGGCTGCACGATTTGGGGAAAAAAATCTAATTGCGATTGTCCTGGTTAAAATTAGTATTTGTGATTTAAACTGCGATATTTAAAACAAATTAGCAACAACAAAAAAATATAATTATATTTAAAAAAAAAATGTTTTTACATTAAACTATTGTTTTACAAACAACTACAGGGATGCTTGTTAACATGCAAAATCTTTGACAGTAATTTCTTAATTTCCCATGTCTTTAATATGAAATATGAGCCTTTTATGCATCCAGAGTGGGAGGGAACATCTCCTGTACCCTTCTATACAATGGAGAAAAACATGGATTATCATATGCTTACTTAAAATGTCTTTAGAGAGAAGTATTATTTTTCCTGTTTATGCCCATAATAGGACAGAGTGCGCATTACTGAGCCCTAATCACATATAATGTGTTTAATTCATACCGGACACCAGAGGGCGCCCTCGCGCAGAATCTCCAAATATGCATCGCAGATGTAGTAGAGCTCATGGCGTTCCAGGAAATCCCTAATATGGACAAATGTATCTAGCTATCGCTGTCATTGAATAAAAAGGAAATAGGTTTGAACTGAGCATGGGTACTTTAATAATAAAAAAGTAAATTTATAATCCAGTGCTAATCGACATTACAGTATAGAATACATTATCTGCCTCATTCTGTGATAAGAAGCCAAACCAGGTCAGATAATGCAGTTATTTCAAACACTCGACCTGATGCTGTGGAGTAAAGACATGTTATTAAATGTTCTCTTTTGTTGTATAACAGGTTAATACATCTATTTTCATTAAGTTTAGGAGGATGTTTGGTGCATGATGCCTTTTCAGATGCACGTTAAAAGTGACTCAAACTGACAGCACTTGCAGAGATTGAGCAGCATTTACTACTGATGCTGTACATATATTTATTTAATAAAAAATTGCAGCCTTTGCATTTTAATAATTGCATTAAGCCAAATCGCGATTTCGGTTCAATTTCAATTAATCATTCAGCCCTAAATTAGAATGATGTCTTAGTTTTACCAGCAATATACAAAGTTGTGATAGCATTTTCTAAAGATATGTCTACCAATAACATTAGAACGACAGCACTAGGAACACCCACAAGCGTCTTCACAGTACAGAGTCTAACGACATACAGCGACAAAGTCGCTGGCGGTATGAACAGGGCTTCACATATCAAGTTAATTATTGTTGGCTTAATATTTCCATTGCCGCTTTATAGGCAATTCGCTGAAGCACTAGAAGACCTGACGGAAGCCATAAAGCTGTGTCCCAACAATCGTGAAATCCAGCGCCTCCTTCAGCGCGTGGACGAGGAGTACAGGCAAGTTACCCAATCAGAGGAGCCCGAGCTTGAGCCTCCTCCATCCCCACCACCATCTCCCTTACCGGTGGAGGAAGATGAAGAGCCCCCTCATCACACCCCTCCTCCTGAGCCAAGACTGGACGACATGGAGCCCGTCCAAGACTTGTTTGAGGATGACGACTTCCTGGAACAAGAGCTAGAGGCCGTGTCCATTGGTCTTGCTTCTGACATTCGGTCGAACGCTTCGAGCCTTGCCATTATACGCAGTCCACCCCTTTCTCCGACCCATCACGACACCGGATACCTATCTGGAGGGCAGGCCTTCGAGTTCCACCCAAGCTCTTCCATGTCATCTCCTACCCATCATAGTTACCAGTCCACCTCTCCGTGTATCTCTCCGACACATCAGAACTCCCACTACCGCCAGAGTCCACCGCACACCACGCCAGCCCATCAGACCTCCTACCGCTTCAGCCCTCCACCCATGGGCAGTGGAGGGAACCAGGGGATGGACTACCAGAGTCCTCCACCATCTCCTCTTAGGCGTGGGGCTCCGTTCAGAGGTAGCCCTCCGATCGAGAGCGTGTGTCTGTATCGCTCCCAGTCTGGCTCGCCAGTCCGCTACCAGCAGGATCCTTTACCTAGCCGTCCTAAATCGCCACTGTTGAAGATGAGCAGCCAGCGGTCCTTCCAACTCCAGTCGCAACCTTCCCAGAGCTCTCAGACCAGCCAGCACCACCAGGTCCAGGGTCTGCGTCTGCAGCCCTCTATGGCACAGATCGTCCGCACTAACCAGCCCAGTAACAACGTGTACAGCCAGTTGGCGCATCCGCTTAGCAGCAGGTACCAAGGTAGCTCCATGGATGTGGACAGGGACAGAGATCGAGAGCCGAGGCTGGTGTACCAACCCTCGCTGGATGGCCGGTCAATGTCTCAAGTGCAATCCAGCCTCAGTGTGGGAGCGCTCTGTCAGCACGGGGGCCGAGGTGGGCCTGCTGGGGTTATGGAGTCAAACTTGGGGAAAGATGAGATGCCTCAGCGTCCCGCTTCGGCGTACCGCTCAGCTACAGGGGGACCTGGAGGCATGCGCTTCAGCCAGACCCCCCAGATAAGCCGCAGTCAGTCAGCGGCATACTATCCAGTCTCCAAGCATGAACTCGAGAGAGCGGTGGCGGCTTCTGCTCTGCCACCGTGCCAGCTAGGCTCTCCGGAGATCCCGCACTTAGTGCGCAGACCTATCAGTGCCAACACAAGTGACCTAAAACAGCATGTACCGACCCCTAGACCACTTATCCACTCCCAGAGCGTAAATCTTCGCTTCTCCCCATCTACCGGTAATATCTCCTCAGGCTCCAGCTGCAATCTAGCCCCTGGCTTCAGGCCGTCCTCCTCCATGGCTCAAATGGAAATCCCGCTGCAGACTGCATATGAACGGAGCTTCGATGAGCCATCTGCTCTGTCGCCCTCTCAGAGCGGACTGTACTCGGGTGAACCCGCCCGATCCCGAACCACTCCGTTCATGGGCGTCATCGACAAGACCGCAAGGGCTCAGCAGCAGCAGTACCTTCACCAGCCTTCCCGGGCCTGGCCCGTGTCATCTCTGGAATCGGTTATCACTAGCCCCACGTCGCCTGGGAATCTGATCCACCAGGCATCCACAGCCTCCTCCTACAGCCCGCCTACATCTCTAGGCAATATCGCCTACTACAATAAGACCAATAATGCCCAGAATGGACACATGCTAGAGGAGGAGTACTACATCCAGCCCCAGCCGTCCTCCCTGGGCAAGCTTGCCAACGGAGGAGCCCGTGATCGAGACCACATGGAGCGAGTGAGCCAGGCGCCAACGTACCAGGATGTTAAGGTGGCGCGGACAATGCCCGTGGCACAGGCGTACCAGGAGAACATGTACCGCCAGCTTTCCCGCGATGCCAGACAAGGTCCCACCTCGCCCATCAAACCAAAGAGACCCTATGTGGAGTCAAATGTTTAATAGGCGCCCAAAAGGGTGGGCATAAGGTGTGAGTGACAGTGAATGTGTAGGTGGAGGTTATTAAAGCCAGTATTGCGAATAGAGGAGACGGCATAGAAAACTTTTAATAAACTAAAAAACAGTGTTACAAAAGTTGTGTACAATTACCTGTGCCTACATTAAAGGGACAGTACACCCAAAAACGAAAATTCTGTCATCATTTACTCATCCTCAAGTAGATCCAAACCTGTATGAATGTGTTTGTTCTGAACACAAAGAAAGATATTATGAAGAATGAGGGAAACAGAGCAGTATTTTTTCCCTACTATGGAAGTCAATGGTGCCCCAAAACAGCCTGATTACAAACTTTCTTCAGAATATCTTCCTTTGTGTTCAGAACAAATAAATTAATACAGGTTTGGATCTACTTGAGGATGAGTAAATGATGACAGAATTTAAATTTTTGGGTGTACTGCCCCTTTAAGTCAACTCAATCTGTTGGTAGAATATAACTCGGGTACAAATACCCTGACGGCACCGTTTTGGAGTAGTAGAATACAGTATGTTAAATTAAAGCTCTGCACACTATTAGAAAGCACATTTACTGACGTTCCACAGAGGAATAGTGTGTCTTGCCATCGTTCCCGGCACTAAAGCGGAAACACAACTGGCCATCTGTGTTGAACTCATTCCCTCGCTCACTTAATCTCTTCCCAATGAACCTAAACAAATTTGCTAGGCTTATTGTTGAATTGTTTAATACTGTAAAAAGTGCAAATCTGTTTCAGAAAAACTAAGTTGTAGTTATAGAAGGAAAAGAGTAATATTTATAATTAAGTTATATGATGTATAGAAATATTAAAGCGGTTTTTGTGTCGTCTTTAATTTTGTATCTATTGATTTGGACTTTTGGAAATGGTATTTTATTAGATTATTATCTTTACAGTTATCGCCTTACAATTCTGGCTCCTGAGCAGAAATATTGTTTGTGTCAAAATTCACAGTTGTAGAGTGGCAATAATAGTAGTTTTAATCAATTCCTTGGGAATAAGCTTAAAGGATTAGTTCACTTTCAAATTAAAATGTCCTGATGATTTACTCACCCCTGTGTCATCCAAGATGTTTATGTATTTCTTCCTTCAGTCTAAAAGAAATTAAGGTTTTTGATGAAAACATTCCAGGATTTTTCTCCATATAGTGAACTTCAATGGACTCCAAACGGATGAAGGTCAAAATTACAGTTTCAGTGCAGCTTCAAAGAGCTATAAACCATACCAGACGATGAATAAGAGTCTTATCTAGCCAAACCATCGTCATTTAAAAAATTAAAATAAAAATGTATATCCTCCTGAGAACTCTGAGAAGACGCTTAGTGAATTTAGTATTTTTTCATGTCATTACATTGTTTAGAGCATAAGAAAAAAAATGGAAAAATAACATTTTTGAAAAATTATATTTTATTCATATTTTATTCTATGTCCTCTGTAGAGGACACTAGGACTCAGTTTTTCTAAAAATAAAATGTCATGAATAAACATCAAAAAGGCAAAAACAATGGGATTTTTTTTAAATCACCAATCAATTTTTAGTTTTTTTTTATACTAAACTTTGTTTAAAGATGATTCTCAACTATGTTATAAAATATATAACAAAATGATTTGATATACCATTTTTTTTATGCAATATGTGTGTAAAAATTTCCATAAACTGGTTTTCCCATTAAACACTAATTTGCATATTAATGTGTTGCTGTTTGGACAACATGTTGAAAAAAGAATTGAATAATAATTGGCCAGATTTTCATAATAATATCTAATATTTCATAACAAAATGGATATATAATTTATTTTCCTATTCAAATGTTATGTCTCCCAAAATGCATAATAAACATGCTCTACAGTGGACGTGTATGAAATTATGTCCTGTTTCATAACAGCAAGTCATATTTGAATTTGAAAACCCATAACATTTTCCTGAAATGTTGCTTTATGAAAAACAATTTGAAAATTAATCAGATTTAAATGACAATTACAAAATATAATCATATTTCCATAAGGATGTTAAATTTTTCACTAAATTAAATTTAGCCATCTTTAAAGACCTATGAGAGGGAGTGGTTATGGTTATTAAAATTGTGACATGTATAGTCAGAGAAATTCACTAAAATATAATGTCCTCTACAGAGACACAAACTCCACAGCTGGGTCTCAGGAGGATATGCTTTATAAACACAAATGCTCGTCTGTTCTTTGATGCGCGTTCATGACGTCACGTAATACGTTGAAAAGGTCTCGCTTGACGTAAGCTCATCTCATCTTCTCCTCAAAGTTCAAAATCATCCGACATCGTTGTTTTACCTTTTAACTCCTTTTTTGTAAACGGCGTTTGACGTAGTATTTGCACGCTCAATTTGTAAACACTGACTCGGTGCTTCCGTCTACGTCAAGCGAGACCTTTTCAACGTATTACGTGACGTCATGAACACGCATCGCAGAACAGGCCAGCATTTGTGTTTATAAAACATATCAATTTTAAATTAATATTTTTTTTTTTTATTAATGAGCGATGGTTTGGCTAGATAAGACTCTTATTCATCGTCTGGTATGGTTTATAGCTCTTTGAAGCTGCACTGAAACTATAATTTTGACCTTCAACCGTTTGGAGTCCATTGAAGTTCACTATATGGAGAAAAATCCTGGAATGTTTTCATCAAAAACCTTAATTTCTTTTCGACTGAAGAAAGAAATACCGTATTGACACGAATATAAGACGACCCCCGTTTTTCCAAATGTATCTTTTGGAAAAAGGCTTTTTGAAAACAAAATCTATTTTTTTTTTTTTTGTAAAACATTTTTTCTTAAATTATTATCATATTGCATATTTTTCCTATTTTAATTTTGTTTTGAAAGTATGGTAAATACTGGTAAAATGTACCGACAATGACATTTAATAATATACACTTTTTGTATATATTTTGTATAACAGGTAGCCCATCTGAATTCTATAACATTTAGTCTATCCATCTCATAATAGCCTACCAAAATTTTATTAACAGTAAAAGTGAAATATTACTGTTATCTTCATATCTGGATACTGTCTTATGTTTTAAAATCACTTCCAGATTAAGTTTGTTCCCATCAGGCTACAGTCACGACGCTTTTCTTTTTCTTGTGTTGTTTTTACTCGTGATCTTTAACACACATTAAATTACATATTTCATAACACACTCATTTTATGCGAATTTGGCGCCACCTATTGATAGTGTTCACGTGACGTCACGCTCTTATAGGAGCGCCACCTGGAGGACAAAACAAGCTTTGCTCCACTGACCGCCAGCTATTTATACACAGATTGCATTAGTAATAATAACAAGTAGTAAATCGCAGATATTAAAAGGCGAGATTCAGTGGACACCTTATTGATGGTGTATATTTTGTACAGGCAAGAAGATGAAGCCAGAATATTTAAAGTTTCACATTAAATGCTTCCCATAGAAAACCATTAGAAGGAAAACACTGAAGGCCTCATCATGTAAACTATGCATCGTTAATATGGTGAATACTGAATTTGATCTTTTAATATGACTGTTTTAAATATATTAAGACACTTAAGTGTTTTTATAACATTTTAACGCACTGTTTATGATTGAAATATTGCAGTGGTGCTTAATATGGATTGTAAATGGCCAAAACTTGCATTTTGTTCAGAAATACCGTTGTTTTATTCTTTTGAGAGATGATCAAAATATTTGCAGATGAAAAATTGACACGCTTTTGCAACAATTCTATGAATGTTTTGCCCTGAAAAGCTATCTAATGTTGTGTGTGTGTTATTAACATGTCAAAGTCTGGACCCTCAATATAAGACGAGTGTGTTTTTGATGTATTTCCAAGAAAAAACATTGTTTTATATTCAGGTCAATACGGTACTTTAACATCTTGGATGACATTGAGGTGAGTAAATTATCAGGAAATTTTAATTTGGAAGTGAACTAATCCTTTAATATGATTTCTCGTATTCTTTTGTGGATATCGCTTAGTGTTTATTTACAAACGAGTTCAGTTAATTACTGGAGAGGCAATCAAGTGAAGGAATGTATCACACCATAGACGTCTTATACTACACAACACACAGTTTCAGGGGCATTTGCAAGGTATTAATAGAATTATTCTCTTTTTTCGGTTTCTTTATTGTTCTAAGAAATGAAATCTTGCGTTGTCACAGAGAAGCATTAGTATATCAAGTGAAGTATGTTTGCTTTAACTTTTATTCGTGACTTTGATCAGTGACATTATGAAGAAAGAGCACTTTATTCATTTGTAAGGATTATATGGAATGTGAATATGAGATGTTTTTTGGATGAGAGATGGGAAATCCTTACTATGTGGACGCTGGAGAATCACCTGTGATTAGTTGTATTACTAGAAAACAAATAGCAGTTATTGTCCTTGGTGCAATTCTAGTTTTACAAGCAAATGAATGAACGAGCAAAATTATGTTTTTAAAAAGAGTGTATATAACAGCCTTTATAGAGCGCAGTGTACTTGCTGTATATAGAGCCCAAATGTGTTCATGCATATACAAATGCATCGATAAATACAGCTCGAGAAGGACTCGATGAACCCAAACACATACTGTAAAGCAAACCAGCCGTTTTCAAAGTGTATTTGTCGTGTAAAAATACAATATTCAGCTAGTTCCTTAAACGCAATATTATTAACACGCAGAGCTTAAATGTGGCTTTGGTCAGATCTTCTCAACAAATACAGTATATGGACTGATATCTAGACGGCTTGTCTTAAAGGGACAGTGCACCCAAAAAAGAAAATTCTGTCATTTACTCATCCTCGTGTAGATCCAAACCTGTATGAATGTGTTTGTTCTGAACACAAAGGAAGATATTTTGAAGAATGTGCGAAACCTGGATTCCATTTCTGGATCACCATTGACTTACATCAGGGGTGCAAACTCGTCAGGAGTGAAAAACGTGACAAAATTACTAAATTAATTCACATAGCACATTATACATACTGCTTTATGGGAGAAAATTTTACACACTGCAAAAAATGCTTTTCTTCAGTCCAAATGTCTAATTCTTAAATCAAATCTTATTTTTCCAGAAAAAAAGTCAAAATAATCTTGTTTTCGGTTTGAAATAAGATTATTTTGTTTACCCCATTTGCAGATTATTCTGCTTGTTTTAAGGAAAAACTCACTTAATTTTGATTTTTTTTCCTGAAAACAAGAGAATAAATTTACTTGTCTAGAAAATGCTTCTTGATTTAAGAATTTTCACTGTAAAAAATGACTGTGATTTTAACGGTAAAATACTGTGAAAATGCTACAGTAAAAACCTGTTAAATGGTTAACGGTAAGATACTGTAAAATTTACAGGAAAAAAAACGTAAACTGACGTTCCCAGAGTTGCGTTGCATTTCAAATTTTGTTTGAATTTAACGATGTTTCTTCTTAGTTTTTTCTGATCAGTTATGTTTATTAGGGTTGTATGTTACATCTAATGTTGTTAAATTAATGTTTATTGCATATTTCAGTTTATTGAGATCATCATGATGGCGATCAGTGTTTGTGTGAATGACGCTGTGCTTCTTCTATATATGTTATTATTTAAAAGCTGCTTTGGTTCATCATGTGACTCTCATCACCTCCTGCTTTTGATGGTTATCAGTGTATTACAAAGATACAGATTTCAGTACTTCAATAGATTGGTATATTAACATTATATCAGTTAATGAGATTACGGTATTTAACTGTATATTTAAGTTAAAACCGTAAAACCTAAAATGTTGTTACCGTATTTTTTTACGGTAGAATTCCGGCGACCACAGCTGCCAGTTTTTTACCGTAAATTTTACGGTAAAAAATTTTTACCGTAAAAAAAAAACAGTGTATTTGGACTAGAAACAATACACTTAGCGCTGCCTCCACTTCAGCTGAGTGATACTAATATTACTGTACATTAAACGCTATGCTTTACTTGTAGGTGGATCAGTTCTCAAATCGACTTCATGTCAGAGTAATAGCTAACTGACAGAGACTGAGGAGCATTTTTGCAAAGGGTAACGAACTAATTACGTACGATACCGAACGAACGATAACGTAACTTACAATCTTCATAGCTATCGCAACAGCCGCCTCACGCGGTAATCACCATTTAAACTGGAACACCATAATTTACAGTAGATACAAATGCATTCCGTCTGAAATATGGACAAGTGTTGCCAACTAATTTTCAGGGAAAGTTGCTAAAGGAAGGTCGACTTGTTGCTAAACGACGTTGTGACGACGATGACGAAAAATGGTCTCTACATCAAATCTCAGCAAAAAATATATTTTAAATATGTTCATTTAGATTTGTTCGTAAAATCATATTAATGCATAATATTAAAATATAAATAACTTTTAAATACAACATTGAATTACTGAACATTGACATTTTTGAATGATTACAATAAGTTATTTTTTTTTATTAGCTAGTAAACTAGTCAAACTGAACAATTATAGTTTTAAGCAGTGTATTCGTAGTTAGTTAGTATGCTACGCTCTAAGAAAAGTCTGTAAAAATAGGGCAAAATCTAATATAAAGGAATTTTCTGTATTGATTTTTCACAGGTTTTGTAGGAGTGTGTGAGGAGTGTGTGTAGGAGTGTGTGTAGGAGTGTGAGGTGTGTGTAGGAGTGTGTGTAGGAGTGTGTGAGGAGTGTGTGTAGGAGTGTGTGAGGAGTGTGTGTAGGAGTGTGTGAGGAGTGTGTAGGAGTGTGTGAGGAGTGTGTGAGGAGTGTGTGTAGGAGTGTGTGAGGAGTGTGTAGGAGTGTGTGAGGAGTGTGTGTAGGAGTGTGTGTAGGAGTGTGAGGTGTGTGTAGGAGTGTGTGAGGAGTGTTTAGGAGTGTGTGTAGGAGTGTGAGGTGTGTGTAGGAGTGTGTGAGGAGTGTGTGTAGGAGTGTGAGGTGTGTGTAGGAGTGTGTGTAGGAGTGTGTGAGGAGTGTGTAGGAGTGTGTGAGGAGTGTGTGTAGGAGTGTGAGGTGTGTGTAGGAGTGTGTGTAGGAGTGTGTGGCGTTTAGGAGTGTGTGTAGGAGTGTGAGGTGTGTTTAGGAGTGTGTGAGGAGTGTGTGTAGGAGTGTGTGAGGAGTGTTTAGGAGTGTGTGTAGGAGTGTGAGGTGTGTGTAGGAGTGTGTGAGGAGTGTGTGAGGTGTTTAGGAGTGTGTGAGGAGTGTTTAGGAGTGTGTGTAGGAGTGTGTGAGGAGTGTGTGTAGGAGTGTGAGGTGTGTGTAGGAGTGTGTGAGGAGTGTTTAGGAGTGTGTGTAGGAGTGTGGAGTGTGTTTAGGAGTGTGTGTAGGAGTGTGTGAGGTGTGTGAGGTGTGTTTAGGAGTGTGTGAGGAGTGTTTAGGAGTGTGTGTAGGAGTGTGTGAGGAGTGTTTAGGAGTGTGTGTAGGAGTGTGTGAGGTGTTTAGGAGTGTGTGAGGAGTGTTTAGGAGTGTGTGTAGGAGTGTGTGAGTTGTGTTTAGGAGTGTGTGTAGGAGTGTGAGGTGTGTGTAGGAGTGTGTGAGGTGTTTAGGAGTGTGTGAGGAGTGTTTAGGAGTGTGTAGGAGTGTGAGGTGTGTGTAGGGGTGTTTAGGAGTGTGTGTAGGAGTGAGGTGTGTGTAGGAGTGTGTGAGGAGTGTTTAGGAGGTTGTGTAGGAGTGTGAGGTGTGTGTAGGAGTGTGAGGTGTGTGTAGGGGTGTTTAGGAGTGTGTGTAGGAGTGTGTGTAGGAGTGTGTGGCGTTTAGGAGTGTGTGTAGGAGTGTGAGGTGTGTTTAGGAGTGTGTGAGGAGTGTGTGTAGGAGTGTGTGAGGAGTGTTTAGGAGTGTGTGTAGGAGTGTGAGGTGTGTGTAGGAGTGTGTGAGGAGTGTGTGAGGTGTTTAGGAGTGTGTGAGGAGTGTTTAGGAGTGTGTGTAGGAGTGTGTGAGGAGTGTGTGTAGGAGTGTGAGGTGTGTGTAGGAGTGTGTGAGGAGTGTTTAGGAGTGTGTGTAGGAGTGTGGAGTGTGTTTAGGAGTGTGTGAGGAGTGTGTGAGGTGTTTAGGAGTGTGTGAGGAGTGTTTAGGAGTGTGTGTAGGAGTGTGTGAGGAGTGTGTGAGGTGTGTGAGGTGTGTTTAGGAGTGTGTGAGGAGTGTTTAGGAGTGTGTGTAGGAGTGTGTGTAGGAGTGTGAGGTGTGTGTAGGAGTGTGTGAGGTGTTTAGGAGTGTGTGAGGAGTGTTTAGGAGTGTGTGTAGGAGTGTGTGAGGAGTGTTTAGGAGTGTGTGTAGGAGTGTGTGAGGTGTTTAGGAGTGTGTGAGGAGTGTTTAGGAGTGTGTGTAGGAGTGTGTGAGTTGTGTTTAGGAGTGTGTGTAGGAGTGTGAGGTGTGTGTAGGAGTGTGTGAGGTGTTTAGGAGTGTGTGAGGAGTGTTTAGGAGTGTGTAGGAGTGAGGTGTGTGTAGGGGTGTTTAGGAGTGTGTGTAGGAGTGTGAGGTGTGTGTAGGAGTGTGTGAGGAGTGTTTAGGAGGTTGTGTAGGAGTGTGAGGTGTGTGTGGGAGTGTGTGAGGAGTGTTTAGAAGTGTGTGAGGAGTGTGTGTAGGAGTGTGTGTAGGAGTGTGAGGTGTGTGTAGGAGTGTGTGAGGTGTTTAGGAGTGTGTGAGGAGTGTTTAGGAGTGTGTGTGGGAGTGTGTGAGGAGTGTTTAGGAGTGTGTGTAGGAGTGTGTGAGGTGTTTAGGAGTGTGTGAGGAGTGTTTAGGAGTGTGTGTAGGAGTGTGTGAGTTGTGTTTAGGAGTGTGTGTAGGAGTGTGAGGTGTGTGTAGGAGTGTGAGGTGTGTGTAGGAGTGTGTGAGGAGTGTTTAGGAGGTTGTGTAGGAGTGTGAGGTGTGTGTAGGAGTGTGAGGTGTGTGTAGGAGTGTGAGGTGTGTGTGGGAGTGTGTGAGAAGTGTTTAGAAGTGTGTGTAGGAGTGTGTGAGGAGTGTTTAGGAGGTTGTGTAGGAGTGTGAGGTGTGTGTGTAGGAGTGTGTGAGGTGTGTGTAGGAGTGTGTAAGGAGTGTTTAGGAGTGTGTGTAGGAGTGTGAGGTGTGTGTAGGAGTGTGTGAGGTGTTTAGGAGTGTGTGTGTGTGTGTGGCATTTTAAATGACGCATTGTATTTTGTGTTTTCGGGTTACAACGGATAATGTCCTGTAAAATTACTAGTATCTTTTCCATTTGTTTAGATATTTTTCTTACAGTGTACTAACTGATCAACAATCACATGTACAAGCTACTAACAAGGTGTATAATAAATGAACAATTATTAAATTATCATTAAGTTGAACAATTGCAAATAGCAGCTAACTTAGTTCATGTGGCGTCTTTGGTTTCCTCTTTTTGTGTAATTTAGATGGAAAACGTGCCTTTTTATTGTTTAAGTCACTTGCTAAAAGTTGCCAAATAGGTAGTGCCAAATAGGTAGTCTGAAAAGTTGCTAAATTTAGCAACAAAATTGCTAAGTTGGTAACACTGCTGCGGCGTCTAAAAGCGAGGCTTCAGGAGTGAGATGATTGGTTGGATGAGGGATACAACATTAAGGTAAGCCAATCAGAGGCAGAGTAGGGCGGGTCTTTGCCAACAGGGGGAAAAAAACGCTACAGGTGACGTGACAGATACAACGACGACTATGACTTTTTTACAGATCTACATGATTCATTAATGATTAATTCATTAATGATTAATGACCTATTTCAAGGTGAAAATGGCGAATTTCGCCGAAAGGTGACAAGATTGCACCCCTGTTCCATAGTATTTTTTTTTTCTCCTACTATGGAAGTCAATGGTGCCCCAAAACAGCCTGGTTACAAACTTTCTTCAAAATATCTTCCTTTGTGTTCAGAACAAACACATTCATACAGGTTTGGATCTACTTGAGGATGAGTAAATGATGACAGGATTTTCATTTTTGGGTGTACTGTCTCTTTAAGGCAACCATATTCACCTTTCTATTGCTGTCAGTGTAAACTTGCTTGAATCGAGAAATGCCTCGTGGTCAACTTCGGGGAAAAGCTAAATAAATAACACTGATGTGGGCTCGTCAAAGCGTGATGTGGTTATTTTTGCTGTACATAACCAGACGCATGATTTATCCTCCGAAATCGACATACACAGACATTCGTGAATCTGCCGTATGTCTAGGAACTAAACAGAAATAAAGAAATCTCATGTCCACCAAACTCAACAGGAGAGATGTGATATTTACCTCTGAAGGGTTTGGCCATTCTTTTGATCTTTCAGTTGGATTTGAGTTGATTTTACTGTACTTGCTTAAGCAGAGTTTCTCGTCTGTAAATGTGAGCTTTCAGAGCGCTGTGACAACGTTTAATGACTTCAATAAACCAGAATGTGTTTTTATCATGTCAGCTGTCATTTTTATATGCTTTATGTTTCAGGATATGAAGTGTATAACTAACCCTAACTTTTATTGCATTTTACTGTACTTTATACACAGATGTTACAGAAGTGCTAATAATCAAATCATCAAAACAAGTATCTTAAGAGGAATAGTTCACCCAAAAATAAACATTTGCTCAGTTTTCTCACCCTCAGTTTATCCAGAGGTTGTTTAATCAGACTTGTTTGCACTTTCACCAATGGATGCTCTGTAGTGAATGGGTGCCGTCAGAACATCATAACAATCCACAAGTAATCCACACCACTCCAGACCATCATTTACAGTTTTTTTCAATCGCTAACAAGCGCTTACCCATACTTCAGATACTTTTTCTAAACTCTTAACACAGACTCACACCTACAAAACACAATTGGCCAAATGGATAATTTTCTTCTCAAAAATACATTTTGTTAAATATATACTAACTCTTCATTTCAAAATAGAACACATATTTCTCTGCACACACTAACTTTACCAAAACACTGGAAATCTGACTCAAAATTAAATTATTCTGTCAAAGAATAACACTTGTTTTCACTTCACAATGTACATGCAGTCAATCAAAGTACACCAGGTTTCAAAATACTGGCTATTGTTGACATTACAAAAACTGCATAGACTTTTATGTTTCAGTTTTACAGGTATTTGCATGCAAAACATGCAATCCACCGTTTTGACACTAAATTTCTTGGTTGGGAACTGTATGTCCACATGTACAGTAATGTTCATATTCAAAAGCATTCCAGTAAAAAGCAAATAAGTTTTTTTTCCTTTACTGTTTACTACAGGAGGTACAGTAGAAACACGGTATGATAGAACAGAAAAAGTTTTACAGTATTGCTTACAGTGAACAAAATATCCATGAAACACACAAGAGCATTCTGAACAAAAAAACAACAGCAAAAAGCCCAGATAAAAAGGGGCGGGGGGGGGGGGACTAAAAAAAAGCACAAAATTACTGTATCTAATCTCTGCGATCTTCAGGGTTAGGCCACGTTTTCATCAACATCTGATGTTATCCAAGGCGATGCACCTGGGATAAAACCGCCTGGTATGTCGGATCCGCCCTTGGCAATCATCAACTGTGATGTCCCTGCAGCCAGCATCCATGGCTTCAAGCAGGGACATCTGGTCATGTGGCTGATGGTCATAAACCTTCCACCTCCATGCAGAAAAGAACTCCTCTATGGGGTTGAGGAAAGGTGAATAGGGTGGAAGGAAGAGACTTACCAGTCTTGGGTGGACTTCAAACCATGTTGTTATTGCTTGCGAATGATGGAAAGCCACATTGTCCCAGGTAATAACAAAGGTCCTCATGTTTTCACCCTCCTGATCCTGCTCTGGAACCAGGCGCTGGTGGAGATCGCTGGTGGAGAAAGGTTCAAGGGTTCAAGGTTCTTGTTTATTTGTCACATACACAATCATACAGGGTATAATCAGTAGTGAAATGTAGGTCAGGACAGGTCCGCTCAATGGACAGTGCAAAAAAAAATAAAAAAAAATAAAAGATGATACATAACACAGGAGCATATATATATAAATGTAGGTAGGAATAAGATAAGAAATAAAAGTAATAAAAATAATAATAATAATAGTACAAACAAGAAATAAAATTAGGAGTAAAGGAGTAAAATGTGCAATGAACTAAAATGTGCAATACAGTCTACTGTGGGTTTAATAAATATTAATATAACCAGGGATGTGCAAGATGAATGTGCAAACAGGTTGTACCGGGTATGTACCGGTACACATAGCAGCAGGCGCTCGGTATTATAGGGTCCAACCTGACATCTGTGAAGGAGTAATCCTGCATTTGAAATTGCTGCACACATGGTAACGTTTGCCCCTCTCTGTCCTGGCACATCAACTGTGGCCCTTTTTCCAATTACATTTCGTCCACATCGACGCCTTTTGGCCAGATTGAATCCTGCCTCATCTATGTATATGAATTCATGAGGGGCCTGGTTGGCCTCCAATTCCATAACTCTCTGAAACAAAGTTTATGTAAATCATGTCATTACTGTATACCATACTGTACTGTAACCTATTACTGTGTAGGTTACCTACTTGCAAAGTGCAAAGCTTATAGAACTGGACATTGAATTGACTATACACTATACCTGGACATATTGTCGTCGTAGCTCCTTGACTCTCTCACTGTTCCTCTCAAAGGGAACAGTGTAGAGCTGCTTCATCCGCACTCTGTGTTTGGACAATGTCTGCGTAATGGTTGTGAGGCTGATGCTATCGATATTGTCAAATATCTCATGGTCCACCACAATTCTAGTTTGAATTTCATGCAGTTTTATTGCATTATTTGCAACAACCATTTCTACAATGGCAAGCTCTTGATCATTATTGAGGAGCTTTCCTCTTCCCCCAGAGGGTGGAAGACGTTGCATTCTTTAGAGGGACAAAAAATTCAACATATGCATTACTGTATGACCATATTGACATGTCAAGTGAGAATAGAAACAATCCATGTAAAATGCAATACTTACCTGTTGGTTTGTTGAAAGATGCGTATAATGGAGGCAACCGTTGACCGCCTCAAATTGGGCTGCACTCTTTCACCAGCCTCTCTTAGTGAAAGACCGTGGTTGATTACATGGTCAATGATAGTGGCACGAATTTCATCACTGACTACTGTTCTTGCAGCCCTTGGAATGCCACCACCACGCATTCTTACACCTCTACCTTGCCCTCTCCTTGGGCCTGCTCTTCTCCCTGGCCCTGCTCCTGCACCTCTCACTGCTCCTGCATCTCTCACTGCTCCTGCACCTCTCACTGCTCCTGCACCTCTCACTGCTCCTGCTCCTCTCACTGCTCCTGCTCCTCTCACTGCTCCTGCACCTCTCACTGCATCTCTCACTGCTCCTGCTCCTCTCACTGCTTCTGCACCTCTCACTGCTCCTGCTCCTCTCACTGCTCCTGCTCCTCTCACTGCTCCTGCTCCTCTCACTGCATCTCTCACTGGGCCTGCTCTTCTCCCTGGCCCTGCTCCTCTCACTGCTCCTGCTCCTCTCACTGCTCCTGCACCTCTCACTGCCTCTCTCACTGGGCCTGCTCTTCTCCGTGCTCCTGCTCCTCTCCCTGCTCCTGCTCCTCTCACTGCTCCTGCACCTCTCACTGCTCCTGCTCCTCTCACTGCTCCTGCTCCTCTCACTGCTCCTGCTCCTCTCACTGCTCCTGCACCTCTCACTGCATCTCTCACTGCTCCTGCTCCTCTCACTGCTTCTGCACCTCTCACTGCTCCTGCTCCTCTCACTGCTCCTGCACCTCTCACTGCTCCTGCACCTCTCACTGCATCTCTCACTGCTCCTGCTCCTCTCACTGCTCCTGCACCTCTCACTGCTCCTGCTCCTCTCACTGCTCCTGCTCCTCTCACTGCTCCTGCACCTCTCACTGCTCCTGCACCTCTCACTGCTCCTGCTCCTCTCACTGCTCCTGCTCCTCTCACTGCTCCTGCTCCTCTCACTGCTCCTGCACCTCTCACTGCTCCTGCACCTCTCACTGCA
Source organism: Aspiorhynchus laticeps (assembly GCA_023376895.1). NCBI lineage: Eukaryota > Metazoa > Chordata > Actinopteri > Cypriniformes > Cyprinidae > Aspiorhynchus > Aspiorhynchus laticeps. The sequence continues at coordinate 37,304,791 of CM041809.1, read as the reverse complement.
TCTCTCACTGCTCCTGCTCCTCTCACTGCTCCTGCACCTCTCACTGCTCCTGCTCCTCTCACTGCTCCTGCACCTCTCACTGCTCCTGCACCTCTCACTGCTCCTGCACCTCTCACTGCTCCTGCTCCTCTCACTGCTCCTGCTCCTCTCACTGCTCCTGCTCCTCTCACTGCTCCTGCACCTCTCACTGCTCCTGCTCCTCTCACTGCTCCTGCACCTCTCACTGCTCCTGCACCTCTCACTGCTCCTGCTCCTAGCACTGCTCCTGCACCTCTCACTGCATCTCTCACTGCTCCTGCTCCTCTCACTGCTCCTGCTCCTCTCACTGCTCCTGCACCTCTCACTGCTCCTGCACCTCTCACTGCATCTCTCACTGCTCCTGCTCCTCTCACTGCTCCTGCACCTCTCACTGCTCCTGCACCTCTCACTGCTCCTGCTCCTCTCACTGCTCCTGCTCTTCTCCCTGCTCCTCTCACTGCTCCTGCTCCTCTCACTGCTCCTGCTCCTCTCACTGCTCCTGCACCTCTCCCTGCTCCTCTCACTGCTCCTGCTCCTCTCACTGCTCCTGCTCCGCTCACTGCTCCTGCACCTCTCACTGCTCCTCTCACTGCTCCTGCTCCTCTCACTGCTCCTGCACCTCTCACTGCTCCTGCTCCTGCTCCTCTCACTGCTCCTGCACCTCTCACTGCTCCTGCTCCTCTCACTGCTCCTGCTCCTCTCACTGCTCCTGCACCTCTCACTGCTCCTGCTCCTCTCACTGCTCCTGCTCCTCTCACTGGGCCTGCACCTCTCACTGCTCCTGCTCCTCTCACTGCTCCTGCTCCTCTCACTGCTCCTGCTCCTCTCACTGCTCCTGCTCCTCTCACTGCTCCTGCACCTCTCACTGCTCCTGCACCTCTCACTGCTCCTGCTCCTAGCACTGCTCCTGCACCTCTCACTGCATCTCTCACTGCTCCTGCTCCTCTCACTGCTCCTGCACCTCTCACTGCTCCTGCACCTCTCACTGCATCTCTCACTGCTCCTGCTCCTCTCACTGCTCCTGCACCTCTCACTGCTCCTGCACCTCTCACTGCTCCTGCTCCTCTCACTGCTCCTGCACCTCTCACTGCTCCTGCACCTCTCACTGCTCCTGCTCCTCTCACTGCTCCTGCACCTCTCACTGCATCTCTCACTGCTCCTGCTCCTCTCACTGCTCCTGCACCTCTCACTGCTCCTGCTCCTCTCACTGCTCCTGCTCCTCTCACTGCATCTCTCACTGCTCTTGCTCCTCTCACTGCTCCTGCACCTCTCACTGCTCCTGCACCTCTCACTGCATCTCTGTACAGTGTTCCTGTGGCTCAGTGGTAGAGCATTGCGTTAGCAGCGCAAAAGGTTGTGGGTTCATTTCCCAGGGAACACATACAGACAAAAAAAAAATTTATAACCTGAATGCACTGTAAGTCGCTTTGGATAAAAGCGTCTGTTAAATGCATAAATGTAAATGTAAATGTAAATCTCTCACTGCTCCTGCACCTCTCACTGCTCCTGCACCTCTCACTGCTCCTGCACCTCTCACTGCTCCAGCTCCTCTCACTGCTCCTGCTCCTCTCACTGCTCCTGCTCCTCTCACTGCTCCTGCTCCTCTCACTGCTCCTGCACCTCTCACTGCTCCTGCTCCTCTCACTGCTCCTGCTCCTCTCACTGCTCCTGCTCCGCTCACTGCTCCTGCACCTCTCACTGCTCCTGCTCCTCTCACTGCTCCTGCTCCTCTCACTGCTCCTGCTCCTCTCACTGCTCCTGCTCCTCTCACTGCTCCTGCTCCTCTCACTGCTCCTGCACCTCTCACTGCTCCTGCTCCTCTCACTGCTCCTGCTCCTCTCACTGCTCCTGCTCCGCTCACTGCTCCTGCACCTCTCACTGCTCCTGCTCCTCTCACTGCTCCTGCTCCTCTCACTGCTCCTCTCACTGCTCCTGCTCCTCTCACTGCTCCTCTCACTGCTCCTGCACCTCTCACTGCTCCTGCTCCTCTCACTGCTCCTGCTCCTCTCACTGCTCCTGCACCTCTCACTGCTCCTGCTCCTCTCACTGCTTCTGCACCTCTCACTGCTCCTGCACCTCTCACTGCTCCTGCTCCTCTCACTGCTCCTGCTCCTCTCACTGCTCCTCTCACTGCTCCTGCACCTCTCACTGCTCCTGCTCCTCTCACTGCTCCTGCTCCTCTCACTGCTCCTGCTCCTCTCACTGCTCCTGCACCTCTCACTGCTCCTGCACCTCCCACTGCTCCTGCTCCTCTCACTGCTCCTGCACCTCTCACTGCATCTCTCACTGGGCCTGCTCTTCTCCCTGGGCCCCTTGCTCTTACTCTTCCTCGTCCAGACATTGCAGTGTTTGTCTTTTTCTGTTTCTGTTTCCAAAAACATCACTCCTCAAAGTCCTCCTTTTACTGTATAAGTGTAAATGTAATAGAAAAAATAACCCCTGCCACTGAGTCTAAGCCAGACTGGAATCAGCTGTGGTTGGCCCAATTTACCCAACATAAATCAGCTGTGTGTCAATTATTAAATTGTTTGTTTATTATCAGCTGAGATATATTTTTGATATTGATATTGTTTTTGAACTGATATCATTGCAGAAGCAGAGGTTTTTATACTGTATCTAAGGTTTGAAATATTGTTTTTGCTATTGTGGGATGTTGTGTGTTAACATTCGTAAATACTACAAAAACAATCCATAATTTTGTTGGGAGGTATAGCTTGTCTGTTAAGAAAATGTAAGCATTGTGGAAATGTTTTCACTGACTGCATATTGGGTGAAAACGACATGAAATGTGTGAATGGTATGGCCACAAAAGACCGATGCTGTGCTAATTGTGTTTAGAGTTTTGAAAATGTGACAACTGGTTGGACAAACGCTTGTTAGCGACTGAAAAAAACTGTAACATCTTGAAAATTATTGTGGATTATTGTGATGTTTTTATCAGCTCTCATTCTGACGGCACCCATTCACTTCAGAGCATCCATTTCTGAGACACTGATGCAGACACACATTTCTATGATCTCTCCTGATCTCAGATGATCTGAGATGTCCAGCAAACAGGGGCGTAAATTTCATCTAACAGTAGGGGGGGACAATATACATAAAATTTCTCAAGAGCAGTTTTTGAAGGGGACGCTAAAATTGTACTTGTAAAGATATGTATACACAGAGGAAAGCTAACGTTACTGGTGTAGAAGGGAGACTAAGGCGTTATTTTAATGACAAATGTCGAGAGTGCATTATTGTAGCGCGAAAGCACATGCCTATGTGGCTATTTGCACTAACTCCGCCCACCAACGTGTGATTCGGCTGTTCAACATTACAAAAGACTGTTAACTGTCATCCGCTTGAGTGGCGCAGACGGTAAAATGTGTACCTAGAGCTCATATTGACGCAATCGTCCCGGGTTCGAATCTACCTTTTGCCGAACTTTCTTTCTCCCTTTTCAAATTTCAAATCACATCAGAAAAGCATTTATTTTCAATAAAAATGAAGGAAATAACCAAAAATGTTAAAATAAAGTATCGGGTAGGGTTAGTGTAGGTGTAGGGAGGGCTTTATTGTCCAAATAAGGTGGTATACATTTAATAATTTTAATTAAAATTTAAATTTACACTCAATAAGTTATTATTGCATACTGTTTTATAATGTACTACAATACTGAGGTGCAGATAATTGCCACTATTTGCAATAAGTTGTATAAATAGCAGAAAATCCTAACATAGTGTAAAAAGATTGCACAGTGTAAATAGCATATCACAAAAAAATGCTCCTATTTGCACTTAGTGTAAATAGCCACTGCCTTAATATAATGCGCGAGCGCGAATCTCTTCCATCGCACGCAGATTTTCTTTGCTCTCTCAAAAACACGCTGCTCTCGCAAAGAGAAAATAATCACTTCATCCGATGTTTAAGTGAATAAAATTGACAGCCTTACTGGAGTTCCACAACTACCGAGGCTTTGTTCTTTCTCACTGGACTTGTATGATATAAAAGAGGAAAGCATTTGGATCAAAGCACTGTGAAGCAAGGGAGGGGGAGACTCAACATGTTCTAAACTTAAAATGCATTTTTGCCCCGTTTGCGTTTATGCCGTTTTACTTCTTACACAATTATTTTAAGTATAAAACATTATTTACAATACACAGCATGTTTTTTTAATCATATTTTTAGGGGGGACAACCCTCAGCTAGGGGGGGTCTTGTCCCCCCCGACCCCCCCGGGATTTCCGCCCATGCCAGCAAATGTTCATTTTTAGGTGAACTATTCCTTTAAACAGACACGATACCTCAAAATCATGCTGGTTGTTGAGAAAATTATATTTCTAACTAATCAAACGTATAATTTTCCCCTTGAGAATTATATAAATCCTCCAATCATATCTATGGACTTGGATCTTTTTTGGTTTGTGGTGGTTAGCAACACCCTAGCAACCACTTAAAGCATGTTATAATCATAATTGGCAAATACTGGAAAATTAACTACTTTGTGGCGTTCACAGAAAATATAAAAAGCCAGTTTTCCCAGATTTTTTGCTTATAAGCAAGTTTATTACAAGCAAATATATATATATATATGTGTCCTGCAGCACAAAAGCAGTCATAAGTAGCACAGGTATATTTGTAGCAATAGACAACAATACATTGTATGGGTCAAAATTATCCATTTTTCTTTTATGACAAAAATCATTAGAATATCAAGATCATGTTCCATGAAGATATTTTGTTAATTTCCTACCGTAAATATATTAAAACTTAATTTTTGATTAGTAATATGCATTGCTAAGAACTTCATTTGAACAACTTTAAAGGAGATTTTCTCAATATTATGATTTTTTTGCACCCTCAGATTCCAGATTTTCAAATAGTTGTATCTCAGCCAAATATTGTTCTATCATAACAAACCATACATCAATGGAAAGATTATTTATTCAGCTTTCAGATGATGCATAAATCTCAATTTCGAAAAATTGACACTTAAGACTGGTTTTGTGGTATATATACACTCACACAAGAGACAATTCAATAACTTGAAAGTTAAAAATAAATACAGTAAACATCTGAAGTCAAACAGCCTTTTGTTCAACAAGAAACTTTTTTTTTTAAAGAATCATCAAAGACAAGATAACAACAAGAAACAAAGACACAATCTAACCGTTTATGCATTGATCCTGTTCCCTTTTACTCCAAAAGCATTCATTAAAGAACTCAATATATGATTGATCTTCATCAATATATGATATCAATATATGATTGATCTTCAGATCTTACTGATGCGACTCTGGCTTTTACTCCCTCTTGGGTTTGTCTGTGAGGAGATGCACGAATCCTGGCACCAGCACCATCACCACCTGCGGCACGATGCTGTATTTGAGACAGAACAGCGAGTAGAAGAGAAGAGGAGGAGCGGTGGGCACGGGGAAGCTGTTGATGTAGTGGAGGGCTATGGAGGAGAGGGCCAGACAGAGGGTCCTGGGAACCCATGGAAGAGCCCATCCGCCCGGCTTCCAGTACTGAGCGAGTCCCAGACCCAGCAGAACCCCGGCGGCACGGCTCAGAGACGAGAAGGGTGCCGTGTCCATACGGATCCACTCGGAGCGAGAACACCATCTCTTAGCCAGCGGGATGGACCTGCGGGTATATGATCATGATTACTTACAGCTGATCGCATCAAGGAATGTAATCTATCGGATTACACATCAGATTACTTTTGAACTCATCACAGATTTGAGCAGTAATGTATTTTAAAGAAGTCTCTTCTGCTCACCAAGCCTTTATTTATTTGATCCAAAATGCAAATATTTTTGCTATTTAAAACAGCTGTTTTCTATGTGAATATGTGTTAAACTGTAATTTATTTCTGTGATCAAAGCTGTATTTTCAGCATCATTACTCCAGTCTTCAGTGTCACATGATCTTCAGAAATCATAATAATATGCTGATTTGCTGTTCAATAAATATTTCTGATTATTATTATTATCAATATTTAAAACAGTTGAGTAATTTTTTTCAGGATTCTTTGATGAATAGAAAGATCCAAAGATCAGCATTTATCTGAAATAAAAAGCTTTTGTGACATTATACACTATTCCATTCAAAAGCTTGGAGTCAGTATAATTTTTATTTTATTTTTTATTTTTTTTTTGTGGGTGGGGGGGGGGGGGGTTATAGAAATTAATACTTTTATTTAGCAAGGATGCATTAAATTGATCAAAAGTATTGATAAAACATTTATAATGTTACAAAAGATTTCTATTTCAGGTAATTTTCTTTATACTCATCTATTAATCTATTTCTTTCTATTCATTCTTCTAAAATCTACTGAGCTGTTTTCAACAATAATAATAATAATGTTTCTTGAGCAGCAAATCAGCATATTATTATGATTTCTGAAGATCATGTGACACTGAAGACTGCAGTAATGATGCTGAAAATACAGCTTTGATCACAGAAATAAATTACAGTTTAACACATATTCACATAGAAAACAGCTGTTTAATAGTAAAAATATTTCACAATATTACTGCATTTTGGATCAAATTAATGCAGGCTTGGTGAGCAGAAGAGACTTTTTTAAAAACATTAAATATCTTAAAAACTTTTGACTGGTGGTGTAAATAAATAAAGAAGTTTATTTACAATAAACCTTAATAATCAAACACTTAAACACTGAAAAATTTAATTTATTAAAAAAAAAGTAGTTATTTTTTTCAATCTGATCAAGTTATCCAGATTGCATTTAATAAGTTACTATCTAGCACTTATAATGCAAATATGCAATGTATACGTGATATTTTGAGGCCTAATATGATATAATTAGTGGTCATCTGATTTTTCCCTGGTCCATACCTGATGCCTGTGATATTGGCTAATACCATTTAATAACACTTGATAAAATTAAATAAATGTATTTTTATATCACATTGTACCCACCAGTGTTGGGCAATAACTAGTTACTGTAACTTAGTTACTGTAATAATATTACTTTTTGCAGTAACTAGTAGTGTAACTAATTACTAATAAGATATCAGTAATAATATTACAGTTACTATCCATAAAACAGCTTAGTTACTTTTGATGCCTCGACCCGCTGATTTAAAATCCAACAATCGAATAATTCTTAGATTATTTTCATAATTTTCACGACTCATGCATGTGATGAGGTGCAGCAGGTGAGCTCGGAATATAGAAAAGCTCACATTCAGCAGATATAAATATTGCATTATATTGATTTTGTCAAGAAAAAAGATGATCTGAACACTGTTGTGTATTACTTTACTCTGGCGTTACATCCCTCTGATCAACATGTGCTACATTATATTACTATAATTAAACATCTTTTTGGAAAATTAAACAGTTTCTTACAAACTTATGTGATTTCATAAAATACATGAAATATAATCGTATAGGAGTAACGGAGAAATTACAATTAGCTTCAAGCTACACATGACAGTTAATGAGATTAATACACTTCTGCTTGAATGTCACTATTAATTATTGAGTGTTTGTAATAACTAATAATGTGTATTTTGGTCAAATGATGAGGCAGAAATATGTTATTAGTAACATTTATGTGGAAGATACACAGTTACAACTTCTGTGTGGCGTGAAGAAACAATGTAACTAGTAGTGTAACTAATTACTGTTGCCAGAAAGTAATAAGTAACAATATTACTTTTGATAGGAGTAACTAGTAATGAGTAATATATTACATTCTTTGAGTAACGAGCCCAACACTGTACCCACCAAGAGAGATCGAGCCCGATCTGTTGCAGGGCTCCGTGCATCAGAAGAGCTCCGAAGAGCAAAGACAAGCTACAGCGAAAGAAGAACAGCAGAGAGTGATGTTCAGGCACTGACCGCTTCAGAAATACCCCCAGAAACACCCCTGTGGAGAAAACGCATGGAGATAAAACACACAAAATCATCATAATTAAATGATATAATATTATAATCATTTCTGACCTGTCAGAAGACCTGCAATGACTTGATGTGGGAAGTGAGCCAAGATGAAGATTCGAGAAAGAGCTACACATCCCAGAAATACAGCATACAACAGATACGGTACTGCAGATAATATCTTACTGTAAGAGAGAGATAATCTAGTTAGTCTTACACATGAATAACCAGTGTTGACTTTTAAAAGTGATGCGTTACAATGTTGCGTCACTCTCTATAAAAGTAACTAATTATGTTACTTTTTATGGAAAGTAATGCGTTACGTTACTTTTGAGTTTCTTTGTAAATCTGGGCAGGGCTTGCTTGTTTGTTTTTAATATAAAAAGTTAATTTTTACAAATGTAAATACACTATCATACTAAAAGTGAAGTGAATCCGGCTCAGACTGAAGGAGATGTATATTCACGTCTGTACAGTAGAGGACGCAGATCAAACTAATCACATGAAGAATATGACGCAGTTCAACACTATTGAATAATCAAACACAAATGTGTCATTTATGCTTATTAGTATGATTGAATTGGATCATTGAAGGTGACATTGGTTAATAAAATGGGATTAAATACATAAATTATATTTGTCTTATTTAACATTTAATTATTGCAGGTTTGTATAATATTTTGAGTTTGCGTTTGACTGTTTTTATTGATTGTGAGGAACGCCAGAGCTGTCACTCAATACATCACCATGGCAACGCCAGAGCTGTCACTCAATACATGAGAAACAATGTAACGAGTTATTTATTTGAAAAATAACTCCGATATTTCCTTCTAAATTAAAAAGTAATGCATTACTAACTAGTTACTTACAAAAGTAATCTGATTACGTAACTCGTGTTACTTGTAATGCATGACCCCCAGCACTGTGAATAACTAAGGTGAGAAGTGTATTAAACACAGACCTGCCGGTGCTCTTGTGAACACAGGAGGCCAGTGAAGAGACGATGACCCACCAGACAGCAGCGCTGATCATGACGTGACCCGACGGACTGCCTGAGAGAGTTACAAGTGGTTAGTTATCAGTATAAAGTGGTGCAGGGTTTCCCAAAGTGGGGTTCGCGAACCCCTCGTGGTTCGTGAGGGAATTGCAGGGGGTTCGTGAGCTGGTACAGGGTATGACTACGAGTGTATACCATAAAAAAAAATATCGTTTTTGCAAATAAATATTACAGGTTTATACAATTATCATGTAAATGTAAAATCTTAAATGTATAAAAATAATTATCTTTTTGGAAAACCCTGTATTTGAAAAAAAATATTGTGGGAAAAAAATGCAATACATTGTAAATTAAAGTAATATGATTTTTTATCATTTTCTGAGTGTAATAATAAAAATAGCTATATAAATATTACTGAAATTTAAAACTGATAAAAATACATGTTTTTAAAGTTAAACATGCAAATGTGCCATTAAATTATTGAAATATTTAGCCTACTTAAAATATCAGGGGGTACTTAATTTAATTAATAAATTAAGTAATTAATTTATGTCAAAGGGGTTCGGCTGATAAAAAAGTGGTGTATAATAAGTAGTGCTCTATGAAATCAGTTTTTTTTTTCTAAATTCTGTTTTTTCCGTTTTAATTTTCTGGATTCCTTTTTAACGGTCAAATTAAGTATCATTAATCAAAAAGAATGTCTAATTAATAAAAATCACGAAACTTATACAATTTAACACTAATTTATTAAAAGTGTAACAACATGTTTAGGGCCGTATGAAATGTTTTATTTTTTTGCTCACCTTATGTTTTATTGTTACCAAATTCTGTGTTTTAGTCTAATTATTTAAATGCATACAAACAATTTTATTTATTCTTACAGTAGCTTATGAAATGCCCCCCCCCCTCTCAGAAATTCTGTGTTGTGTATTTAAATATTACTGATTATCAGATGAAGCCATAAAACATTGATTTAATTTATATTTTAATTAATGAAAATAAAGCATTTACATTTTTGGCAAATAAAGAGGATTTACTATTAAAATTAAAATATTTTGATTATTTCTTTAAAAAAATAAGTTGTATTATTTTTCAACAGTAGTAGTATTACGTACATTCTAGTAAATAATAGTAATATAGCTATTTCTTTAATAAGTTAAACCGGACTTTTATTTTGACGGGTTGCCGAGTAAAGTTCTGTGTGTATATGATATGACTAGTTTTACTCAAATGAAATGGTAAAATGCTGGTTTTGATCAGTTTTGGAGATATTGTTGATGTATTTATGTCTTCATTGAGACGTCAGACGCTGAAATCACGTGCTCTGTGTATGTAGTAAACAAAACCCTGCTCCATTCACACAGAGACACATGCAGGATTCAGATTCACATCAGATACTAGTCCAGATCACCATTTGATTTAAGACCTGCTTTTGATTAATGCATCCAAACCTTGACAAACTCCGTGACATTAGACGGTAAATTCAGTTTAATGACTGGATTCCGTCTGTGTTTTCTGCATCATAGAGCTCTATATTAATGTTGTTGTGCTGCTGTACCTGGACCGGTCTCACAGGTCGACGGACTGTCTGAGAGAGTTATAAGTGGTTAGTTATCAGTATAAAGTGGTGTATAATAATGTTGTTGTGCTGCTGTACCTGGGCCGGTCTCACAGGTCGACGGACTGTCTGAGAGAGTTATAAGTGGTTAGTTATCAGTATAAAGTGGTGTATAATAATGTTGTTGTGCTGCTGTACCTGGGCCGGTCTCACGGGTCGACGGACTGTCTGAGAGAGTTATAAGTGGTTAGTTATCAGTATAAAGTGGTGTATAATAATGTTGTTGTGCTGCTGTATCTGGACCGGTCTCACAGGTCGACGGACTGTCTGAGAGAGTTATAAGTGGTTAGTTATCAGTATAAAGTGGTGTATAATAATGTTGTTGTGCTGCTGTACCTGGGCCGGTCTCACAGGTCGACGGACTGTCTGAGAGAGTTATAAGTGGTTAGTTATCAGTATAAAGTGGTGTATAATAATGTTGTTGTGCTGCTGTACCTGGACCGGTCTCACAGGTCGATGGACTGTCTGAGAGAGTTATAAGTGGTTAGTTATCAGTATAAAGTGGTGTATAATAATGTTGTTGTGCTGCTGTACCTGGGTCGGTCTCACGGGTCGACGGACTGTCTGAGAGAGTTATAAGTGGTTAGTTATCAGTATAAAGTGGTGTATAATAATGTTGTTGTGCTGCTGTACCTGGGTCGGTCTCACAGGTCGACGGACTGTCTGAGAGAGTTATAAGTGGTTAGTTATCAGTATAAAGTGGTGTATATTAATGTTGTTGTGCTGCTGTACCTGGGTCGGTCTCACAGGTCGACGGACTGTCTGAGAGAGTTATAAGTGGTTAGTTATCAGTATAAAGTGGTGTATAATAATGTTGTTGTGCTGCTGTACCTGGACCGGTCTCACAGGTCGACGGACTGTCTGAGAGAGTTATAAGTGGTTAGTTATCAGTATAAAGTGGTGTATAATAATGTTGTTGTGCTGCTGTACCTGGACCGGTCTCACAGGTCGACGGACTGTCTGAGAGAGTTATAAGTGGTTAGTTATCAGTATAAAGTGGTGTATAATAATGTTGTTGTGCTGCTGTATCTGGACCGGTCTCACAGGTCGACGGACTGTCTGAGAGAGTTATAAGTGGTTAGTTATCAGTATAAAGTGGTGTATAATAATGTTGTTGTGCTGCTGTATCTGGACCGGTCTCACAGGTCGACGGACTGTCTGAGAGAGTTATAAGTGGTTAGTTATCAGTATAAAGTGGTGTATAATAATGTTGTTGTGCTGCTGTACCTGGGCCGGTCTCACAGGTCGACGGACTGTCTAAAAGAGTTATAAGTGGTTAGTTATCAGTATAAAGTGGTGTATAATAATGTTGTTGTGCTGCTGTACCTGGGCCGGTCTCACAGGTCGACGGACTGTCTGAGAGAGTTATAAGTGGTTAGTTATCAGTATAAAGTGCTGTATATTAATGTTGTTGTGCTGCTGTACCTGGGCCGGTCTCACAGGTGGACGGACTGTCTGAGAGAGTTATAAGTGGTTAGTTATCAGTATAAAGTGGTGTATAATAATGTTGTTGTGCTGCTGTACCTGGGCCGGTCTCACAGGTCGACGGACGGTCTGAGAGAGTTATAAGTGGTTAGTTATCAGTATAAAGTGGTGTATAATAATGTTGTTGTGCTGCTGTACCTGGGCCGGTCTCACAGGTCGACGGACTGTCTGAGAGAGTTATAAGTGGTTAGTTATCAGTATAAAGTGGTGTATAATAATGTTGTTGTGCTGCTGTATCTGGACCGGTCTCACAGGTCGACGGACTGTCTGAGAGAGTTATAAGTGGTTAGTTATCAGTATAAAGTGGTGTATAATAATGTTGTTGTGCTGCTGTATCTGGACCGGTCTCACAGGTCGACGGACTGTCTGAGAGAGTTATAAGTGGTTAGTTATCAGTATAAAGTGGTGTATAATAATGTTGTTGTGCTGCTGTACCTGAACCGGTCTCACAGGTCGACGGACTGTCTGAGAGAGTTATAAGTGGTTAGTTATCAGTATAAAGTGCTGTATAATAATGTTGTTGTGCTGCTGTACCTGGACCGGTCACACAGGTCGACGGACTGTCTGAGAGAGTTATAAGTGGTTAGTTATCAGTATAAAGTGGTGTATAATAATGTTGTTGTGCTGCTGTATCTGGACCGGTCTCACAGGTCGACGGACTGTCTGAGAGAGTTATAAGTGGTTAGTTATCAGTATAAAGTGCTGTATAATAATGTTGTTGTGCTGCTGTATCTGGACCGGTCTCACAGGTCGACGGACTGTCTGAGAGAGTTATAAGTGGTTAGTTATCAGTATAAAGTGGTGTATAATAATGTTGTTGTGCTGCTGTATCTGGACCGGTCTCACAGGTCGACGGACTGTCTGAGAGAGTTATAAGTGGTTAGTTATCAGTATAAAGTGCTGTATAATAATGTTGTTGTGCTGCTGTACCTGGACCGGTCACACAGGTCGACGGACTGTCTGAGAGAGTTATAAGTGGTTAGTTATCAGTATAAAGTGGTGTATAATAATGTTGTTGTGCTGCTGTACCTGAACCGGTCTCACAGGTCGACGGACTGTCTGAGAGAGTTATAAGTGGTTAGTTATCAGTATAAAGTGCTGTATAATAATGTTGTTGTGCTGCTGTACCTGAACCGGTCTCACAGGTCGACGGACTGTCTGAGAGAGTTATAAGTGGTTAGTTATCAGTATAAAGTGCTGTATAATAATGTTGTTGTGCTGCTGTACCTGAACCGGTCTCACAGGTCGACGGACTGTCTGAGAGAGTTATAAGTGGTTAGTTATCAGTATAAAGTGCTGTATAATAATGTTGTTGTGCTGCTGTACCTGGACCGGTCTCACAGGTCGACGGACTGTCTGAGAGAGTTATAAGTGGTTAGTTATCAGTATAAAGTGCTGTATAATAATGTTGTTGTGCTGCTGTACCTGGGTCGGTCTCACAGGTCGACGGACTGTCTGAGAGAGTTATAAGTGGTTAGTTATCAGTATAAAGTGCTGTATAATAATGTTGTTGTGCTGCTGTACCTGGGCCGGTCTCACAGGTCGACGGGAACTGATGGACTTTTGGTGGGTTTCTAGAAAACAGTCCAGACTCTCCGATCCACCAGTACGGTCTCTCGCCAAACAGCACCCTAACATAGAACACCATTCATAACTCATTAATATTGAGTACAATTATTTTATTCCTTCAAGAGATCATGTTACTGAAAACTAAAAAACTTAAAAATATAAATAGGTTTTGCCCAATTGTCAGCAAGACGTTTTAATAATTAAAAATATAATAATACAATCACTTATAGTCTTATATATATTAATAAGTACAGGTCAGAATAAGTGTGATGTTTAATTTTTACATAAATATATCTGTTACAATGAATGACGATGATGGAACATCATTTCACCCATATTTTGACATTTTATGTTATCTGAAACATTAAAGTACACACTTTACTTGCATTTAATATGCTTTGTGTGTGTACAAAATCACTCATAAATCATTTGTACATTTAATTTGATGCAGACGCCAAAATGCATCTCATCTTTGACCCACACTAGCAGACAAGCGTCTTTAAACAGGAAGATTTTTAATGTTTTTAAAGAGTCTCTTCTGTTCACCAAGCCTGCATTTATTTGATCTAAAATACAGCAAATGCAGTAATATTGTGAAATATTTTTTATTATTTAAAATAAGTGTTTTCTATGTGAATATGTGTTAAACTGTAATTTATTTCTGTGATCAAAGCTGTATTTTCAGCATCATTACTGCAGTCTTCAGCGTCACATGATCTTCAGAAATCATAATAATATGCCGATCAAGAAACATTTATGATTATTATTATTATTATCAATATTTAAAACAGTTCTAAATGTTTTTCAGGATTCTTTGATGAATAGAAAAATCCAAAGATCAGCATTTATCTGAAATAAAAAGCTTCCAGTCAGAATAATTTTGTTTTCTTTTTTGGGAAAGAAATTTGATGATAATCATCAAATGTCTTTATCATCAAAGTGATGATAAAGACATTTATAATGTTACAAAAATATATATATTTCAGATAAATGCTGTTTTTCTGAACTTAATATTCATCAAAGAAACTTGAAAAAACAAATCAATATCATAATAATTTTTTTTTTGAGCAGCATATTATTATGATTTCTGAAGATCATGTGACACTGAAGACTGGAGTAATGATGCTGAAAATACAGCTTGACTGGTAGAGTATATGATCATGTTAAATGCACTTAAAATTATTTTTTCTATGTAACATTACATATATAGTTTCTAGAAAATAAATCACACGTTGATATCAATTTAGAAATTTCTTACTCTTTTGATTATGTAATTATTGACTTTTGAGTGCATTTGAAGTATATATATATATATATATTAGTGCTGTCAACACATCCAAAATAAAAGTTTTTGTTTACATAATATATGAGTGTGTACTGTGTATATTTATTATGTATATATAAATACACACTCATACAGTATATATTTAAGAAAAATATGTAATGTTTATATATTAAATATATTTATTTAATAAATTATATTAAAATAAATACAAAAAATATATACTGTATGAGTGTGTATTTATATATACATAATAAATATACACAGTACACACACATATATATTATGTAAACAAAAACTTTTATTTTGGATGCGATTAATCGCGATTATATATTAATATATATGTGTGTGTGATTGTGTTCAGAATTTGATTTATTGAATAGATTTTATATAAATTTATACTGTTCCAGGGGCGGACTTACCCATTAGGCAAAGGTAGGCGACTGCCTTGGGCCCCCAAAAGCCAAGGGCCCCCTAAAATGCTTTTCATATAGGAGACGCGCATTAAGTGCGGACACGCGAACGGTTGCGGTTTACAGTATTTATTACCACGACAACCGTCTGCATGTCGGAGTTGAACGTGCTTCTTCTGTATCCTGCTTGTAGCAAATTCAAATATTATGCACCTGATGCTGACTGCCGCGCGAGCGCGAGCGCGAGGTCTCTCTTTTCCAGCGCGTGCACACCCCTCTCTCTCTCTCTCTCTCTCTGCGTCTGCTCTGTACAGCGAGCAGCTGAAGGGAGCTGCGCTTTCAGTTAAAACAGATATGTTGCTTCTCTAATTTTACATGCAAGTATAGCCGAAATCACAGCACAGCTATTGTCTTTATCTTATGTGTAGCCTATTTGATTTTATCAGACGACGGCACGATTATAAATCATGATTTTTGTGCAGATTAACATCTTGGAAGGGAGAGCTGGTTATGTCTTAATGGGTCGCGTTTCAGTCACTATTTCATATTCATCCTGTTGTCTGACAACAGAAACAGTAAAATATACCAATGAAAACAGTTCAATTGAGAATTTAGCTGCATCAAAATACAGTATGTGGCACAGAGAGGGAAACAAATGTAACAATAAAAAATAAATTTACATTTTGCATGTTCAGAAGAAGAGCTGCCCTGTCCTGCGAAAATGTAAACAGGTTTGTGTCAGTAATTTGCTCAGAGCAAAGAAAGAGAACTAGTAATAGGAACCTGCTTTCTATGTTCTTTTTTTCATGTGTCTAATAGACATGAACACATTCTTTGAAAAACTTCTATGGCCTATGAAACATGTCTACTCTTCATGCTCTATGTATGTTAACTATGGTTTCACTAATAATAAAAATATATTGCATAAAGCATCCATATTTGTCCATGCCCATGTTGATTAGAGTATTAAAAACTTGAAAAGTATTAATTTAAGTTACATTTAGAACAGATAAAAATTAATTTTACCTGATAAAGTACAGACTATAGAATGAATGTGCATTTTCAATAATCCAGTCTGCAGTTTTTGTTCAGTCCAATGCGAAAATCCACCCACATAAATCCGTTTTAAATAATATAATAATTTATACTTCTGAGGCATCCCTTTTCTTAAAATAAAAAAAAAACAGTTTAAAGGTTCAATTGTGAGGTTTATCATTTTATAATTTATTTAGTTTTTTGTTAAAACTTGTATCTCAATGGTAAATCAATTGCTATTTCATGGTCTACAACATGAAAGAATAAAAGTGTCTGCTAAATGAATAAATGTAAATGAAAGAATCCCATTATAACATGCAAAACGTAGAAACATTGGACTGAACTAGGGCACCATTGTGCAGCAGCTAGCATCATGACAGAAAAGGAACCTCAAGGTTGATCTAGGTAAATGTGTGCAAATGTATAGGGCCCCATTCCTATATTTGCCTGGGGCCCCCAATTCACTATGGAAGCATATGTGTAGCAAAATTCAATTTGCAATGTAATATGCAAAATGTCAATGCAATATGTAAAATGGCAATGTATTTCTGTATTTAAATTTACATTTTCCCATACATATGTGCAACATTTAGTGCAAAATGAAAATGAAAATTCAATTATATAATTTAAGTTTGCCATTTTCTACACTAGTTTTAATATGCATATTAAAAACATATTTTAAAGCTTTATAAGTTGCAAAATTAAAATGAAAATGTATTACCCAAATTGATTAGATATGTTTAACATGTCCAAGCAAAAACTGTAGCAAAATGATCATTTAAATGCTGTTTTTCCTAAATGCATTTAGACTTAGGGGTAGGACACTTGGGATTGCATTTTCATCGTGAGACCGCGGGATAATTGTAGCAAAATTCAAAGAGAGTTTCAAAATGCATTCTGAGCCAAAGGTGCAGCAAAAGGGTAGCAAAACGGTGATTTAAATGTCTTTTATTTTTCTTAAATGCATTGACACTTACATATGTGACGTTTCAATTGCATTTTCATTAAATAACCCGTGATGAATATAGTTTAAGTCATTGTGGATTTGAAAATGCATTCCGAGCGGAGCACGCCCCCGAGCTGTCAATCATTACATCGAGGCGGGGCTCGGCAACGGGACGCACAATAGGTCAATATTCACCATTAACCAAACGCTTTTCACCTGCCTGAACATCCCTGCCTGTTTACGCTCGGATTGATGCACATAAGCAAACAGACAGTGCTATTCTACACTTATTTACTACCTTACCTTATATTTTATTACTCTTTTATTTTTAATCCGTAAAATAGCGCGTGTTCCGTGGCACCCAGGGACGTGCAGAGAGTGTTGCTATGGGTTGCGAACGCTTTGCTTGACTGACTGATATTCAGTCTGTTCAGAAACCATAAGCTCTCAAGCCATAGCCTATAGACTATAGTTATTTCAGTGAGTGGGTCGACGGAAGGAAAAAAATAAACCAAACAATATTTTAAACTTTTTTTCATCAATTATCAAAGCTAGTGTGTCGATTTAATTAAAAATCCATATATTATATATTTTAGAATATTATAATATTCTAAAATAATTATAAATAATTATAATTCATCGTTTGTCATGTATAATACACCAACCAATCATGATCTGGCTCAAGTTCAAATTTCATTGGACAATAATGTGAAGTGGAGCGGTCATTCTCCGTTCTTATTCATAAATCGGTAGAAAATGGGACAGACGAGCTTATTTATGGAGCGATCTGGATCTGCGGTTTGTCTCATTTTATAAATCAAATTACATCGCTGAGAAAATAGATGCTGAATGACTACAAAAGCACTGCACAAAAAAAGGTAATCAGTAGGCTATTGAATTCACTTATATTTATGTATGATATCCTACACCGTTTCATGAAACTCCTATAGTTCATGAAGCCCAGCGCCACCTACAGGCCTGTTATGTGAAGTGTAGTCTGGCGAAATGGTGACATGAAAGGACTTTATTATATTACCATTTTTGATAATGCAGCATTATGAAAGTGTCTTATGCTCATCAAGCCTGCATTTATTTGATCAAAAATACTGAAAAACTGTAATAATGTGAAATATTACAATTTAAAAGAACGTTTTTCTATTTTAATATACTTTAAAATATAATTTATTTCTGTGATCAAAGCTGAATTTTCAGCATCATTACTCAGTCTTCAGTGTCACATGATCTTCAGAAATCATTCTAATACGCTGATTTATTATCAGAGTTGGAAACAGTTGTGCTGCTTAATGTTTTGTTTTTATTTTAATTTTATTTATTTATTTTGGAACCGTGATAATTTTTTGGGGTTCATTGATAAATAAAAAGTTTAAAAGAACAGCATTTATTCAAAATAGAGATGTTTTCTAACGATGTTGATCTTTACTATCACTGTTTCTATTAATTTAAAAAATCCTTTCTGAATAAAAACTAATTTCTTTTAAAAACATATATATATACTGACCGCAAGCTTTTGAACGGTAGTGTATATTGTTACGAAAGTTATATTTTGAAAAAATGCTGTTCTTATTTAACATTTTATTCAAAGAATCCTGAAATAAGCATTGCATAAAATGTATTTTACAGTATATTAAATTTTTGATCAAATAAATGCAGGCTTGATGACCATAAGTGACTTAATGAATATTAATGTATCCAAACTTTTGACCTATAATGTTTTTTTTGTTGTTGTTTTTTCTCACATTGCAACTTTTTTTTCACATTTGAGCCCCTGCCCTGAGGAACTCTCTGCACGTCCCTGGGTGCCACGGAACACGCGCTATTTTACGGATTAAAAATAAAAGAGTAATAAAATATCAGGTAAAGCAGTAAATAAGTGTAGAATAGCACAACTATAGGCTATTAGGCTATGGCTTGAGAGCCTATGGTTTCTGAACAGACTGGAATATCAGTCAGTCAAGCAAAGCATTCGCAATCCATAGCAACGCCTCAGATTGACAGATAGCCTATGTAAAAATAAACAGGAATTTTCCGACTTTTGAGCGATTAGTTACCTATATACATATATATAATTCTTTTCTTTTCTTTTCTTTCTCACATTGCCCCCTTTTATTTTCACATTTGAGCCCCTGCCCCTGAGGAACTCTCTGCACGTCCCTGGGTGTCACAGGACACGCGCTATTTTACGGATTAAAAATAAAAGAGTAATAAAATATAAGGTAAGGTAGTAAATAAGTGTAGAATAGCACTGTCTGTTTGCTTATGTGCATCAATCCGAGCGTAAACAGGCAGGGATGTTCAGGCAGGTGAAAAGCGTTTGGTTAATGGTGAATATTGACCTATTGTGCGTCCCGTTGCCGAGCCCCGCCTTGATGTAATGATTGACAGCTCGGGGGCGTGCTCCGCTCGGAATGCATTTTCAAATCCACAATGACTTAAACTATATTAATCACGGGTTATTTAATGAAAATGCAATTGAAACGTCATATATGTAAGTGTCAATGCATTTAAGAAAAATAAAAGACATTTAAATCACCGTTTTGCTACCCTTTTGCCGCACCTTTGGCTCAGAATGCATTTTGAAACTCTCTTTGAATTTTGCTACAATTATCCCGCGGTCTCACGATGAAAATGCAATCCCAAGTGTCCTACCCCTAAGTCTAAATGCATTTAGGAAAAACAGCATTTAAATGATCATTTTGCTACAGTTTTTGCTTGGACATGTTAAACATATCTAATCAATTTGGGTAATACATTTTCATTTTAATTTTGCAACTTATAAAGCTTTAAAATATGTTTTTAATATGCATATTAAAACTAGTGTAGAAAATGGCAAACTTAAATTATATAATTGAATTTTCATTTTCATTTTGCACTAAATGTTGCACATGTGTATGGGAAAATGTAAATTTAAATACAGAAATACATTGCCATTTTACATATTGCATTGACATTTTACATATTAAATTGCAAATTGAATTTTGCTACACATATGCTTCCATAATTCACTAAGTCCGCCCCTGTACTGTTCAATAGCAACAATACTACTACTATCACTAACAATTTAATAAAAAATATAACATTTACTATATACATATTACTTGCTTACAGACATGTCGACATCTATTCGCTCTGATTATTTCAGTAGATGCAAAGCAAGTCGTTTCGTACCATTTGAGGATCAGATTGCTCCACTCCGAGAGAGCAGCAGCCCAGAGCACCGCGACACCGGAGCGCCGGTGAGTGTGATACACCGCGGGGAACAGCACGAGCACCGCGGCTTTAGGGTCTCCGAGATGCGACGCGAGCAGCCAGAGCTCCTCATAACCTCCCGCGCTCCTCTGCAGCGCCTCCGCCGCCAGAACACCTCCGCGGTGAACGCTCTCCATCAGCCCCGGATCAGCTCACTATCAGCCCGCAGAGAGAACAGACTCCGGTGATCAGAGCCACGGTACACTAAACATGCTCCTGCGGTGATGTGTTAGCTCCACGGGGGACGCAGAGGAACAAACTTAACCAAAACGCGTTCTGTAAATAACCCTAGTCGTGATATTTCATTATATTTGGGACCTGTAGTCTAATATTTATCTACGTGCAAAGAATATATATGTATATATATAACTGCTGCTGCTCAAATATCAGATGGTGCTGCAATAATAAATTGGGCCAGTAACGTTAGTGGATATATCCATACCGTATATGTAATAATGTAAAAATGTATTGATTTAAACAAATCATTTGAAGATACTACATTTTATTATTGTTATTATTATGTTTTTTTTATATTTATTACCCTTCTCTTTTTCATTTTGAATGGACTTTAAAATGGAGGTGACAGATTATTAATTAATTAATTTATTCATTCATTCATTTAAAAAAAAATATATATATTGAAAATAAATAAACATTTATTTAGAATCCTACGATTTAGAATACTATGATATTTTACTTTTAATTGAATTAATCTTTTAAATTATTTTTGAATAAGTACATTTTTAATTACTTAAAATAAATAAATAAATAACTCAAATATTATTAAGATGTGCTTTGAAACCCTTTTAATCATGAAAATACTAAATAAGAAACTTATGAAAATGATAAAAAATATCCAAAAGCTTTTCAATCTTATATAACTGACCAAATATTAGTTATAATATTATATAACTTTTTGTTGTTGTTGTTTTGTTATATAGACCTATTTATTTATTTTCTTTTTAAACTGTTTTATACATTATACTATTTATATACTGTTTATTTACGGTTTATATATATATATATGTGTGTGTTGTTGTTGTTTTCTCATATTCTCTAAACTGGTAAATAATGCTCAGTATATTTTGTTCTACACTGGTAAAATACATTTTTTTAAGTAAACCCAACTTGTTTATTTTAAGTAAAATAACAAAGATATTTTCATATTCACTCAACATTCTTTACTTAAAACACACAATATGATATAATCTACTAAGTAATTTCAAGCTGTGTTAACTTAACATTTAAACTAATTTATATTAAAGATATAATTAATTGAGTTGAACCAAAATAACATTTTAATTTATTTTAGATCTTCAACTATTGGTCTGCTTACTGCACTGCTACATTTCACTCACGGTTTATAATATGTAATAATGTAGCACTGGAACAAAACATGCTATTAATACATGTGGTTCACTTAGCTGGTCACAGACCCGCTTGTCAGGCTGGCGGTTCGAAGCGACGGAGGCGAGGGATCGGGGGTGGGGAGGTGAATGTGTTTGTATCTGTAATAGTTTTTGTCTGTAAAGCCCCTTTCACACTGTACGTTGGTCCCAGAAAATTGCCGGAGTGCTTCTGTGTGAACGCAAACACGTCCCGGGATTAATTCCAGGATTGATCCCGGGTTGGGACCTAGTAACATTGCCGGGTTCAGTCCCGGAACGAGTGCTGTGTGAACAAAAGCCGGATCAATGCTGTAAAGGGTGCGTCGTAGTGATGACGCACTTTATCGTTCGGCAGTTTTACCGGGTGTTTTGAAGGCAGATCAACGTTCACACGACGAAAAATGTGTAAACTGGAATGAAGCAGCGATCAGCTCCTCACTATCAGTGAAGCTGAAATCATTCAGTTTAGTGAAATGGTGAGCGTGCATTATACACGTCACATGAAAGGTCACGTGTCTTTACGGGTTGTGTGTGAATGCATGCACAGATTCCGGAAAATCACTGGCAGTGTGAATGCAGCAAATCTGACGATCCGGGAACAAATGCTGGAACACATTACCCGTGTATTTTCCGGAATCTCTGTGTGAAAGGGGCTTATGTGTGTGTATGTGTAATCAGCAGGTGTCTGTAGAATGGGGGAGGAACGCAAGAGCGTCTCACTGCAGTGCTCTTCCCGGGGTTGATTTCCAGCAGCGGCCTTGGCCGAGGCCAGTGTTGGTTCGGGGGAGCCGAAGAAGATAAGATTGCGATTGTTTAGTCTTGGTGCGAGTAACCGCATTCCAATTCCACGGCTACTCTCTATGTCCATTCTGGTCTCCAACACCATCAATTTTCCTTTGCAAAGCCGTGAGCTTCTCCATGATGGAATCCATATTGCGGTTAATAGTCTCAGTCTCAATGCTGACCGCTCTTCCCACTGCTTCAAACATGACGGGCAGCCTTGTGAGGCTTTGGACAGCTGTTCCCGTCTTCTGAATTCTCCGATAACCCAGGGCAAAGCCTAATCCCATCAGCAGAAGACCTGTTATCATGGTCCCGAATAGGTAGATATCTTCCGCTTCTCATCGAGAAGATGGTGTCAATTGCGTTGAGAGACCAGTTGATCAAATCCATAATTTTTTCAGTTTGAAGAGCAATGCAGAGAGAGTCTCTCAATAGATGACGAGACAAGAGAGCAAGCAGGGAAAATAAGGGAGAGGACGGGGAGGAAAAAAATGCGACCGCCTCCGTTGAGTACCAAAGAAGAAGAGAATTATTACCCAACTGAACACAAAGACCTCAATACTTGATAAACCATACACAATGACTGTAACAATCAGTGGTTATTGTTAGAGTATGAATGGCACATTTTGAGTAGAAAATGAACTCCATATGTCACAAAACAGTAAGTTACTAAACCTAACAACAAAAGCAACCATAAAATAGTGTAAATACAACTCGAAAACAGTGAAAATGTTTACCTTTTTAATTATTCATGCCCCAGTGCATGATGGGAAAAACGGAATCATAACTTAAAGAATCCTTGTAAACATAACAAACAATTAAATGATACTTATAAGTTCAAACTTTAATTTCTACAAGCTTAAATTCACTATTATTATAGAATTTACTTTAATTATTGCCTGAACTAAATTATTTAATGTAGAAATTACATTTGTTTTTATGTAGTATTTACTTCAGCACAAAATAATTTTTCTCAGTGTGTGGGTCTGGCTGCAGACCATTCTTATTATTATTGGTTTTATGGCGTATTGCAATCATGATTTGTCAGGTGCATATCGCCACCTACTGTACCGGAGTATGCAGCATGGATTAGCCTATAGCTCAATGATTCTACTTAATCAAGATAAATAATAATAATAATTTCTTCCTTTTCTCGTTTTCCTTTTCTTCTTCCCTTTCCCTTCTTTCCTCTTTCTTCCTTCTCCCTTCCCTTCTTTTCTTTCCTTCCTTTTTTGTCCTCCTTTCCTTTCTCCCTTTCTTCACGTCTCCCTTCTTTTCCCTTGCTATCTTTTCCTTTAACCCACTTCTATCTAAATCCTATAATACACCCCTGTATTCTTCAGATATTCCACAACAGCATCCTGTGCATCTTTTACCTCTTCTCCTGTAGTTCCCAAAACAGATCCATTTAGATCCATTAGATCCATTTTCTTCCTGTCTGACTTATCTTTTGCTTTAATCTAATCCTCTCTTCCCTATACTTCCTACAATACAACAGTACATGTTCTGCATTTTCTGTGATTTTACACTCCGTACATTCATCTGATTTACTTTTACCTAACAGAAACAATGTGTGGTCAAACCTCAGCCTCCTTCTATTCCTTCCATTCACACCCTGTGCATTAATACATTTCTGTATACTATAATATTTTCTTCCACTATTATCCATGTCCAACCTGTCCTGCCATTTCTTCATCATTTATTTTTTAATTATTGCCTTAGCTTCTCCTTTACCAAAGGGAATATTTATAATTTCGCTCACCCTGGTTGATTTCTTTGCTATTTTGTCTGCTTTCTCATTCCCTTTTATATTTACATGAGCAGGTATCCAGCAGAATCACACATCTATCTGAAAGGCCTTCGCAATCTAAATACACCCAGTGGCCAGAGGTGTCTTACTCGTACCTCGTCGAGTCACCAGGGGCCAGTTGTTCAAAAGTAAGCCAGTGAATGATTTTACTTCGTATTTGAAAGTTAAAATCTTTAAATGTATATATGTCTTTATATTTAGAGTACTGAGTGCACTCTTCTGTCCAGCCATACAACTAGCCTCCCAGCAGGCACACAACGTCATAAGACTTTGGTATTTGGTTAAATTTTGGTTGCAACGTCGGGTGACCAAAATCCAATGTAAATCCAATGTCTAATGTTAAATTGATGTCCAATACCGACGTCAGCTGACGTTGAGATTTGGTTGTTTTTAGGTTGTGTAACCAAAATCCAACGTTAAGCCAACGTCAAATTGACGTCAACCCGATTTTCATTTCCAACCAAAATCCAACATCTGTCTGACGTCATGTCCAACATCAACCTGACGTTACATAGACGTCTGGTGCCTGCTGGGCTTGCTTAGCTTTCGATAGCATCATCTGTAATTCATGATATTTCCATAACAGTAATTTTTATTTTTACATGGCAAAGGATTAAAATTTGTGTTTTTACAAACATTATTGGTGCACCCAACCACACAACTCTTCAGCATGTTGTAAGGTTAGTCCACTTCCTCGATCCCATACTGTATTGCGGTTTGTTTTCCCCTAAAAGTGGGCGTGAATCTGTTCAGAGGTTCAGGTTCGTTCCGATAGCTGTCCGCCGTCTTCCATCGAGCCATTCATCTTTCTCGCTTACAAATCAGCCTAAATACACGTTTTGTATTTTATATTGAATATTTAATTTCTACGTAACCAACATATACACTTTGAAAAGTAATCTAGCATTTACGCGGTAATAACTATCTTTGTGCGCATCTCACAATGTGACAACTTAAGACAAAGTGAAAGTGAAAGTAATGAGAATAAGGCAAGAAACTTCACCTTTGGATATTACATTGACTTGTAAAAGCCTGGAGTGGTCATTAAGGTAATTTTCTTTCTTTCGAAAGTTTGATAGGGTAGGTTATGTATAAGTTAGATGGGTAATTTATTTGTCCTCAGGGAGAAAATTCGTTTCCACACTGTGTGCGTACAGTAGTATATACCCACTGTGGAAACAAATTTCCTTTACATCGATACAGTTTGATTTACATCTCGTGGATAGCCAGTTATTGTAAAAATAAAAATAAAATAAAGGCTCGTTTATGAGTCTAATGACCCTAAACCTACCCGTCCACACCTACCCTTACCCTAAACTTACCCGACCACACCTACCCTTACCCTAAACTTACCCGACCACACCTACCCTTACCCTAAACTTACCCGTCCACACCTACCCTTACCCTAAACTTACCCGACCACACCTACCCTTACCCTAAACCTACCCGACCACACCTACCCTTACCCTAAACTTACCCGACCACACCTACCCTTACCCTAAACTTACCCGACCACACCTACCCTTACCCTAAACTTACCCGACCACACCTACCCTTACCCTAAACCTACCCGACCACACCTACCCTTACCCTAAACCTACCCGACCACACCTACCCTTACCCTAAACCTACCCGACCACACCTACCCTTACCTTAAACCTACCCGTCCACACCTACCCTTACCCTAAACTTACCCGACCACACCTACCCTTACCCTAAACCTACCCGACCACACCTACCCTTACCTTAAACCTACCCGTCCACACCTACCCTTACCCTAAACTTACCCGACCACACCTACCCTTACCCTAAACTTACCCATCCACACCTACCCTTACCTTAAACCTACCCGTCCACACCTACCCTTACCTTAAACCTACCCGTCCACACCTACCCTTACCGTAAACTTACCCTTAAAACAATGCAAATATATTATTGGTAGCACAATCTGATAGGTAGTATGTTTCGTCGGTACAACGGCTTATGAACAATGACGGTGAATGAACGACTAACTATGCCAACTTTCTTGTTTATTAAAACTGGCAAGTGGTAACCATGAATTTTACAGCATTCGTATGACTAACTTTCTTGAGCAATTTGTAATACCACATTTAATCTGAAGACAGTTTGTCCGCTCTCTGTCTGTTGTACCAGTAGGGGCAGTAACATGCTTTTCTTAGCGTTACTGTACTGCAAAATGGCACAAAGTAGTGACCCCAGTCGGTGTAGTAATGGACCTTCTCAAATTTGTTCTAGGCTTGTTGATTGGATGTTAGACTTTTATTTATTTATTTAATTATTTTGAACTTCATGTTTCAATAGTTTATCATGAACAGAAAGAGAAGACCCATCTTAGAGTGAATAAATGTAAATTAATTGTGGATGTATAGTCTCCGTTTTATAATGGAACTTCATGATGGGAATGAATTGATGAGAATAATAAATTATCAAATTTGTTGAATTTGCAAGATTGTAACAGGAGAAGGTGTTCTGTGGAGGGACTTTTTTATCCACCAACCTTGAAGAAACTGTAAGTTTTGAAACTTAACTTGTTGGATTGTTGTCTAAGAAAAGCTATTTTGTTTGTTTTTCTCACATTTTCATTTGAGAAATTTAAATTAAGTTGATTTAACCTGTAATTTAAGCTTATTATGTGTCAAACAAAAAAAGAAAATATACTTAAACATTCATATTAATCATAATTCTAGGCTTACCGTGGTTTTCCATCTCAGACATCCAGAAATATTAAAAATGTCTGAAGAAGTGGCAGAAAATAGGCAAGGCAAGTACAAAGATATCTGTCACCAATGGTTTGACTGTGTTTACACTGAAATAATGTTAAGTGATTTATTTTTTTCTCTACTTCAGAGTTGTCTCTTGTTTGCCAGTCTGACAAAAGTAACTTCAGACAGATCACATATTACAGTTTATTTAGATTGACATTTGACTCAGTTTGAACTTTCTTTGGAAAAAGTGTTTGATGTAAATACAAAATTAGTTTACTCTTTGACACCAACTTCCAACCTAATATAACTAGTGCATTAAAAATCATACATAGTCAATAGTTTTAAAGTAGTGATGGTGTGATGGAGATTATTATTGATAATAAATGTATTTCTTTCTCCAGCCGTAGACTTTAGTCTTGTGGTTTCTACTGGAACTGTATCTGCTGATCCTGGATCAGACGTCATCTTACCTGTTCATCTCTCACCTGAAATCAGCGCTGTGTCTATGGAAATCAGATGGTGTAGAAGAACAGATCTCATTTATCATTATAAGAACAGGCGAGAGATAACAACACAGAGTGACTATGAGAACCGAGTGAGTCTGTCCATCCAGCAGCTGCAGAGAGGAAAACTTTCACTGGCTTTGAGAAATGTTCAACTGTCAGATTCAGGAAACTATACATGCAACGTTATTTATGATGGATGTCAGAAGACAGGAGTAGTTAACTTGCAAGTCAGGGGTAAGGTATTATAAAAAACTGTAGCTTCAACTTTTCTGGCTTATTTCTGAAATTCAAGTGATTTGGTATGTTAAATTACATGTCATTAACATGTCAAAATCTTGTGTTTGCCTGCAGAGAAAGAAAACAGAAAGAGAAAATCAGAAATGTTAAAGAGCAAATTAAGGAAAATGTATAGACTTCACTTAAGCACTTCTGGTACAGTACATTACATAGTAATGATACACAGATCAGCAAGAATGACCTTGGATATGACATGTCAAAATCTTGTGTTTGCCTGCAGAGAAAGAAAACAGAAAGAGAAAATCAGAAATGTTAAAGAGCAACTTAAGGAGAAGGAAGAAACAGTATGAATTGATGAGACTTCACTTAAGCACTTCTGGTACAGTACATTACATACTAATTATACACAGATCAGCAAGAATGACATTGCATCTTCAAAATTCATATAAAAACAGGCTATAAAAAAGTAAATTGTAAAGATGTAAAACTACATGGCAAATTGTAGAAATTTCCTCTGATTAATCTTGTTTTTTTTTTAATTTTAGGTGCTACACCTAAACGTAGACGTAGAAGTAGTATGGATGGACATCGCCCCTCCAGTAAGAGAAATAAGATTATTGATTGCTTTACTGTAATAACAGAGAAATGGCAATTATGTACATTTTACTTATTGTTGTATGCAAATTTGCTGGACAATGACATGCTAAATACAATTTCTTAATTTCTCATGACTGTCTTCAGTGAGTACCGTCAGACTGAATGAATACATGCACGAAGAGCCCAGTGACACGGGTGGTTGTATAAGATGCATGCAGTTGCTGTCATGTAGTTATGATAAAAATTAATTTTTTCTATAACTAGAAATATTTTTGCTTTTATTAAACTTAATATGATTCTTCTATTTTTCTAAATCTGAAAGTCTCTCATGGCCCATGTAAAGACAAGTAGCACCTATCAGGAAAGAAACCTTGGTGTATCTGTTTGTTTTGATTGTTTTAGGTGAAGTTGTGACTTGCAGTACCATTACAGCTGCAATAGTTTTTTTCATTTTGTTCAAATTTATGCAAATGATGGATGTCTTGTTTCTTTCTTTGTGTGTCAGCAACTCATTCGGGTTGGGAGCCAGTCATAACATTAGAATCAGTACTTTTATCAGCAAGAGATCAGACACAAGCACAAGAGGACCCTGGAGAAACAAGTACTCATGAACGAAATAATATTGCCACAGAGCAGGAGAGATCCACCCCAGCTACACAATCACAGGTACAAGAAAGCGAAACAACATCGGGATCACTCACAGCAGGAGATACGGCACAGACACCACAGAGTCCTGAAGACACAACACAAAGTGAAGTACCAAAGAATGGCAAATAATGTCATTAAACAAAGTAGGAGAAATACTACTAATTTATTGAGGCTAATGTTACTAGAAAAATCTTTGTTTGGTTAACAGACCAGATTTGATCAGTTTAGAATGTGTCATGTTGGAAACATTTGAAAACATTCTCAGATTTGTGATGTTAGGTTTGATGATTATATCTTCTGATTGAAAGTGGT